>VZTG01008822.1:84496-196607 GCA_013397845.1 Melanocharis versteri | reverse complement strand
CCGAGCGGGCTGCGGGGCTGCGGACAGCCCGGGACCCGCGGCCGGTCCCTGCCCGCCGGGGCGCGCCGGCTGCCGCTCGAATGGGGGCTGCTCTCCGCGTCCTTTTGCCATTTATTATTATTATTATTTTTATTACTGCTATTATTATTTTTAAGTTTATTCGGAAGAGGAGGGGGGTTTCGCTTCTCATCCTGACTTTCCTTCTTGTTTGTTGTCGCGTTTTTTACACCCCAGAGACACCATGATTCCTGGTAACCGAATGCTGATGGTCATCCTACTATGCCAAGTCCTTCTAGGAGGTACTAACCATGCTAGCCTGATCCCTGAGACCGGCAGGAAGAAAGTGGCAGAGCTTCAGGGACAAGCCGGATCCGGACGCCGCTCTGCCCAAAGCCATGAACTCTTGCGGGGTTTCGAAACAACTCTGCTGCAGATGTTTGGGCTGCGAAGGCGGCCTCAGCCCAGCAAGTCAGCCGTCATTCCTAGTTACATGCTGGATCTCTATCGACTCCAGTCCGGAGAAGAGGAGGAAAGCCTCCAGGAAATTAGCCTGCAGTACCCTGAGCGTTCGACCAGCCGGGCAAACACCGTGAGGAGTTTCCACCATGAAGGTCAGTGATGAGAGGCGGTAAATTCCCAGCCCCGGTCGCGATCGGGATTTCCTTGCGTTTGGAAGCTCACAAATGCCTTTAGAAGCAGGATGTGCCCGGCCCTAAATTTATGGGAGGAAAACCACCCCCCCACCCCCAGCCTGCCGTGTGTGGGTGACAGGCGTGCTGCTCGGTATTTTTTCCAGCATCCTGTGCTTAACCCGAGCTTGACCATATTTTGAAGAGCTTTTGCTTCTGTTGACAACAGTGCGTTTCCTTCGGTGCCCCTGCCTCGGGGTCACTCCCTGGGCTCGCGTGGATTTAATGGCTCTGGATCGGATGCGGGAGTAAAGCGAGGGCGGGATCTCGCCCCTGGAGTGTTTCTTTTGAACTATCAAAGCAATTGCTGCCTGCTTTTACTCTTAAGGGAAAAAAAAAAAGAAAAAGAAAAAAAAAATCCCCCCAAACCCCGACTCGAATTTAATACTTACAGCTGTGTGTTTATAAGGTTTATTCAATAGACCCTTGTAATCTGATCCAAATGTTTCCTAGCGGATGTTTCTTTTCCAAAGTAAATCTGAATTATTAATCCAGCCGCATCATTACTGCGTTGGAATTTGCCTCTCTTTCTCCCCCTGCCCCCCGTAACAAGGCACCTCTGTGCTCCGTGGCGCCGTATCTCGCCGGGGAGATGATTTTGGAGAGACTGGGGGAGGAAAAGCAAAAGGGGAAAAGCTGAAGGGAGAAAGTCTCCCTGAACGGGGAGGCGAGGTGGGAAGGGGTGGGCTGCTCCAGGCGCGGGGTGCCGGGGCAGGAGCGGTGCCGGGGCAGGGGCCGCTCCCGGTCCGGCCGGGAGGGATGCGCGGGGGAGCGGAGAGGAGCCGGTGGCTGCAGGGCAGGTGAAGCGTGGGTGTGAGCCGTGGCTGTGCCGCGGCCGTGGCTGGGTGCCGCGAGGCTGACGTGCTCTTGTTTGCTTGTCTTACCACTTCCCCCCCTCCCTGCTCCCCTCCAGAGCACCTGGAGACCGTCCCGGGTCCCAGCGAGGCGCCCCGGATCCGCTTCGTCTTCAACCTCAGCAGCGTGCCGGAAAACGAGGTGATCTCCTCGGCGGAGCTGCGGCTGTACCGGGAGCAGGTGGAGGAGCCGAGCGCGGCGTGGGAGAGGGGCTTCCACCGGATAAACATTTACGAAGTGATGAAGCCGCTGTCGGAGCGCGCCCAGGCCATTACGCGCCTGCTGGACACGCGGCTGGTGCACCACAACGTGACGCGCTGGGAGACCTTTGATGTGAGCCCGGCCGTGATCCGGTGGACCAAGGACAAGCAGCCGAACCACGGGCTGGTGATCGAGGTCACCCACCTCCACCACGCACAGACTCATCAGGGCAAACACGTCAGGATTAGCCGATCTTTACCTCAAGGGCGCGGGGACTGGGCGCAGCTCAGGCCGCTCCTGGTCACTTTTGGGCACGACGGGCGAGGCCACGCGCTGACCCGCAGAGCCCGCCGGAGCCCCAAGCACCAGCGTTCCCGCAAGAACAAAAAAAACTGCCGCCGCCATGCCCTCTATGTGGATTTCAGCGACGTGGGCTGGAACGACTGGATCGTGGCACCCCCGGGGTACCAGGCGTTTTACTGCCACGGGGACTGCCCCTTCCCTCTGGCCGACCACCTCAACTCCACGAACCACGCCATCGTGCAGACGCTGGTGAACTCCGTGAACTCCAGCATTCCCAAGGCCTGCTGCGTGCCCACGGAGCTCAGCGCCATCTCCATGCTCTACCTGGATGAGTATGACAAGGTGGTCCTGAAAAACTACCAGGAGATGGTGGTGGAGGGGTGCGGGTGCCGCTGACCCCCTTCCCCGCCGCCCTCTCCTCCCCTTCTCTCTCCCTCCCGTCCCACCCCAGAACTGCTTGCTATAGCTGGACTCTTCTCTAAACTAAACGTTCACCTTGACCTTATTTATGACTTTATGTGCAAATGTTTTTGACAATAATGATCATATATTTTGACAAAATATATTTATAACTACATATTAAAAGAAAAAAATAAAATGAGTCATTATTTTAAAGGTAAATGCATTCTGTGTCTCGCCTCTCAGGGTGCTGCTGAGGCTGTGCTGGCTGGGAGTGCAGCCGGGAGTTTATCTTGTCTCCTTATCTTCTTACCCCCCTCCCTCCTTCTCCACTCCTTTCCCCCCCCCACTCTTTTTTCACTTAAAGGCTTTGCAAACTTTAGTCTTTCTATTTCTCGCCGAGGTACCGCTGCTGGGGCTGTGCCACGTGGGAGATGAGGGTCCCTGGAGATTTAAGAGCCGCTGGGAATAGAGCCGACCTTGCTAACCTGGCCCGAGCCTTTCCAAAGCAACCCACCAAAAATGCATTTGAAAAGAAGGTGAAGATTTACCTGAGGGCTTTATGCTAAACCCGCTGGGTTTTATACCCTTTCCCTGACTTCAGGATTCCCCAGGTTTTAAAACTATTAACATTTTCCCCCCTCTCCTCCCCTCCCCACTGGAGACTGGGAAGCTTCAAAGGTTTCCATGGGTCCTTTGAAGATCAAATCACTCCATTACAATGCCAAAAAAAAAGGAAAAAAAAAAGATATCTGGAGCAGTTAAATATGTGTTAGCTAATAGCTACCTGTGCTGTGTCCTTTCTAAATTGCTTCCGAGCAGGAAGGTGATTGGAGCCGAGCAGGTACAGTTGGAGTTATCCAGGGCCTTGAAAACCCTGCCTCAAATGCATTGGAGGGGCTGTGTTTGGCTTGGAAAATAGGGAGCTGTGCCTGGGATGGGTGGCGTGGGGCCATCGTGGGAGTGGGGAAGGGACAGCAGGGTGAAGGGTGCATGATGCTTTCTTTTTCTTCTTCTTTTTTTTTTTTTTTTCTTCTTTTCCTTTAATGATTGAAGCTTTCCAACCCTCCGAAAGGGGCAGCTTAGTTGAAACCAATAAAAACTGGAGCGGAAAGCTTGCCAAAAGCCTTGGCTCCCTGAAGAGTGCAGGTGGAGAGAGGAGATGGGAGCTGCGGGGGGGAGGCGAGCGTGGTTCTCTCGGAAAGAAAAAAACCCCAGCCCTCGACCTCCTCCGTGCCAGCAGGGCTTTCCCACCCCTCCATCCCAGCGGTGTTTCAGGTCACAGGGCTGCTGGAGAGCCCTCGGGTGTCTCCGGGTGCTGGGGGTCCTCCCAGGCTCCCAGCACCCCACGGAGGAGCGATGGGTGTTGGGTCTCCGGGGCCCCCTCGGCCCTGAGCTGACACTCTCATTCCTGCCTTTAGAAGGGAAATGTGTGGCCTGGGGCATCGGCGACCTGCTGCCTCCCCTTTGATGCCTGCATATCAGACATAGCCATGCCAAAGAAAGAATTTCATTTTGAAGTGGCATCAGCTAAAGGCGAGCGCCTTTCAGCTGCCTGACAGGGCAATTACACACATCTCCCTCGATAACCCCGGCTGCTGCGGGGTCGGGTGGGAAAAGGGGTCTCCGGGCCCCCAGGCAGCCCTGGATGTGGGGCAGCCACTGTGGGAGGGTACCTCGGAGAGAAAAAAAAAATCAAATCGCAGTGACTTTACTAAAAAGGAGGAGGCTTCTCCCAGGTTTGCTTCCCTGTTCGGTGCATCGCGGGTTGTCCCGGAGGCTGTGAGGGTGTTGTGGGGCCGAGCAGCATCTGCACAAATGCCTCTTGGATTTAGGTCATTCTCGCTGGAGGAGCCTCCAACTGCTTTGCTGCGTTCCTGCTGCTTTATGGAGCTGTTTATTTTGGTGCTTCTTTTTGCATTGCGTTTCAATGACGAAATCAAAGCTTTGACCCTGTGGAGGCACAGGCACTTGCTTTTCTGTGGGTGCTGCTCTTCTCCTGAGGCCTTTGGGGGATTTTCCTTTGCCTGGGCTGGTGAGATCCTACGTAGGGTGTTCTGCTCAGAAACTGTAGGAAAAAAAGTCAACTGTTTAAAAAAAAATTAATTATGTAAAATTTATAGGAATCTAAACTGCGGCTATAAACCTGCTGACAGTAAACGTGATCTCAGTGACAAAATACTCATGGATGCATTAAGGAATTTATTTGTCATGGCTGAACTTCTGCATTTTACACAGAGCACAGGGGCTGAGGGTTCCCCTCCCCGTGTGTATCCTTGTCACACGTGGGTGGCAAACTGCTGCATAGCCTTGTGTGAAATTCTCAAACTGCTAAATAATTTAAAAATAGGGAAACACACCGAAACTGTAGCAAAGCCAGAATTAGTCCCTTTCCAGATTTCATCTGACAGCCAGTGGTGGTTTTTCCCCACCACTTCAATTTATGCTGGGTTTTACTGGTGTTGACCTGAGCTCTCTTCACCATCCTGGCAAGAAGAGGTGGGGTTGCTTTTGGGAAGCTGGGAGTGAGGCACTGGTGTGGAGAGACCCTGGAATTCCACACAGTGTTTCTGGCCGTGGTTTTGTGCATTTCTTGCTGCAGTTGTGGGGTTTAATCCGTGCTGGAACTACCGTGGTGACCAATCCTGTCTGTTTGCGGAGCGCTCCGTGCCATAGAAATGCTGGTTTGGTTTCAGCAGGGCAGACCTGGAGTGAGGCTTAGACTCAGGCAACCAGTGCTTATCTTTGCTTAAAATATGACAAATTTATCGTGCCATCATCCCTCTGACTGTGGAACTTACTCTTTGCAAATGTGGCTTCTTTCAGAGCGAGCGCCGTGTTTGTGTTGGCCGGTGCAGGGATCCCTGGGAGGTCTGAGATAAGGCATATCAGTTTAATCCCCCCCTTATTCAGTCCAAGCTGTGAACGAAAGGGGAGCAGGTTGAAGGTGGGTGTGCAGCCACCTCCCACCATCTGGTGTCCTTCTGGCAGCTGTGCCCATGGACCAGCACCCCCAGAAGCGTGAGCTGGATGGGAGATGCTCTGCAGCTCACTGCGACGAGGCTTCTCTGTGCCTTCCCCGGGAAGGCTGTGGCTTTGGATACCTAAAAGTACTGTCTGTGTGGCTTATGGATGTAGGAAATGAGATCTCAGTGGGGTTTGCAACTCCCTGTGCTCCAGTGGTCACAGTGGTGGTGGTGAGAGCCACTGGATGCTCTGGAGTGATGTTTTTGCTGAGCACAGGTGAGAGCGTGGGGTCGGGTGTGCTGGAAAACGGGTCCCGGGCTCTGCCGTGTGTCAGGAGCTCCCCCCGGAGACCTGTGGTTACACTGATCCCATCCCCGACCCTTTCCCTCTTGGCTTGTCCCAAGAGTCTTCAGGCAGGACTTTCTTCTCCTCCCAGGTGTAAATCCACCCCCAGTCCAAGTTTGCAGCATCACACTGAGCAAAGCTGCTGCCCCGGAGATGCCGTGGCTGAGGAGGCTGCACAGGCAGCCAGGCTTTGCTTGTGTAGCCACAGAGGCAGGGGCTTTGCAAACTAGTTTCTAAAAACTCAGATGGGTTTGGAAGAGAAGCACCGAGGTTTGCACGTTGCTTTTCTGGGAGGAGCAGAGAGGCTTTGCTGCAAAACCAGCAAAGGAAGACGGAGTCCTTCCCTGCTGCAGTGCTCGGACACCTCTGGTAAACTTCTCACCCACCACAAAATGATGAGCACAGTCAGGCTGGGATGGCTCAGGAATCTTGGCATCAACAGAGCCTTTGTTGTCTTTATCTTGGTGTTTCATAGCATGAGAGCAGGTCTGAAGGTCCTCTGCTGGGGAGTCTGTATCTGAAACCACAGGACTGAAACAGGTAAGAGGAGACATCACTGACCCCCTGTAGATAAGGGTCTTGAGCACAGAGAGATGAAGAGACTTGGCCAGAGTCATGTGTGAAGAGCAGGCAGAGCCAGAGGAGGTATCTGACACCTCAGTCCCTGTCCTGTGGTATGGCACAAAACTCTTCTCTGGTCTAAAATCTGGCCTCCTGAAGATCCAGCACTTCACCTCAAACCAGAGGTGGATTCCTGTATAATGTGATGGAGAGGAAGGTACAAAGTCCATGTTGTTTTCTAGGCTGGAGTGATAATGACAGGGAGCATCAGAAATGGCCCAGACAATGCTCATCCACTTCATGGATCCTGCATTCAAGTTTGAAAGTGTAAAATAGGATTTTCAATACCTTATTTTCACTTGGCTTCTTAAAAGAGTGCCTCAAACTTGCTCCTTAGTCGACTGCAGAGCATCCACTAAGACACAATCAGTGAAGGAAAAGTTCCATCAGTCACTTGCACCTTAGCAGAGCCCAAGCTTCCATGGGGAACTCTGGCTCTGCTGGATCAGCTGTGAGTCATTTTTTTCACCCAGCAGATGAAAAAAAATGTGCTGGGACTTTGGTTCTGAATGGTCCATCCAGAACTTGCCCCAGCTTGGAGCCCTGTGCTGTTTTTCACCCTGTCAGCATTTTTCATCCACTGCCTCCTGCTCGTGCCTTGATTCCAGGTTTTACACATAGCAGGATCCCATTGATCCCTTGTGTTCTCCCAGAGCTCTGGTTTGGCTTTGTGGAGAGCTGCTCTGAGCCCATTTGTTGAGCCATGACAGTGGAGTTAATGGGATCCATGTCCAAAAGAGGCATCGTGGAATCACAGAATATTTTGGGATGGAAGGAACCTTTAAAGGGCTTGCAGTCCAACCCTCCTGCACTGAGCAGGGACATAAAATCTCAGAATTTCAGAATGGTTTGGGTTGGGAGGGACCTTAAAGCTCATCTCTTTCCACACCCCTGCCATGGGCAGGGACACCTTCCAGTGTCCCAGGTTGCTCCAAGCCCCATCCAACCTGGCCTTGGACACTTCCAGGGGTGGGGCATCACTCCCAGCCCCAGAGTTGTGTTACAGACCACAGGGGCTGCCTGCACCTTTTGCTCAAACAAGGCCATCACCAGTAGGATTTCATCCTAGGAAGGACCTGTGATGAGCTGCCCGTTACACAACGTCAGGGTGCCAAGGAAATCCTTATCCAAACCCAGCCCTGTGCTCTGGATCTGTCCATGTGCTCCAGGCGTGGCTGCGTCTCGAGGTGCTTTACACCATCAGCATTTCTTCCAGTCTTCATTCAGGTGCTGGCACAGAATGTATTTATAGATGCAGATTTTCCTTTCCACTTTCGGTCTGGTTCTCCTTTTTCCTGGAGATCACAGATGTGCAGATCCAGGGAGACCACACGATTCCCAGGGGAGGCGTTGGCTCCCAGTTCTACCAGACTATGCATGGAAAATGTTGAAATTACTCTATATTCACAATGAAAAAAAGGAAGAAAGTCTGTGCTAATTCTCTCCAAAGGTCTGTCTAGTGCTGTGGGAGAAGGCAGGAGCACAGCAGGCCGATAACAACTTTTTTCTGCAGCACCCATCAGCCTCCAGCTATTTACAGGTGAGAACTTCCAGATCCAAAATCAGGCTCACTGTATTTAATAGGCCACTGAGAACTTTATTTCCAGTAATTTACAATTACTTTATAAATCTTATAATTTCTTTTTCAGCTCAGCATAATCCTGTGCCAGTGATTCCCACACTTTGCCTGTCCATTCCTTTTGAACTGTTGCCTTTTATTGGTTTTGAAACCATCACTTAGAAGTTCATCTTCATGCCCCACAGTTCTTATGTTTTTGGGCACAGTGGAGTCCCACAGGCAAAGAGCAAGTGGTTTTCCAAGTCACCCATCCCTCCCTCACCAGTTCCTTCAGTAATATGAGATTATGTCTTAGGAAGTGATGTCCTGATACAGACTGTGCTGTTTTACGTATCAGATTTGAGGGAAGATGGTGGCAATCTGCATAGCTGTTATTGGCTTTGTGGGTTTTGTCCAGGCTGTATTGCACACCTGCTATTTAGTACTGGAATCAGTGGAATCCTTTGTGCCAAGATTAGCTTAGAAATGCCAAACTGATTTCACACCTCACCAGGGGAGCCCTGGACAGGATCTGCAGGTTGAAGGATGTTTAATAGGGAATTAAATAAATAGAAGCAAACACTTTGCTTGAATGCCACACTAAGCAGTTGTGTCCAAAGGAGGAGGACTGGGAAGCTCAGTGAAGAGCCACCCATGTCCTTTTTTCCCTGATTTTTGGAGCAACCTGGTCCAGTGGAAGGTGTCCCTGCGCATGGCAAGGGGTGGAATGAGATGAGCTTTAAGGTCCCTTCCAACCCAAACCAGCCTGTGATTCTCTGAAAATGCTTCTCTAGGCTGCTAAAAGCTCTTTGGGGAGCAGGGAGTAGATGGATGAGGCTGTGGGTCGGGCTGGGGCTGGTGGAAGCAGCACAGCCCCACCGGTGCTTGAGTGGCTGCTCGTGGCTGGGCTCTGGGGGCTGAGCTCTGGATCTGCTCTGGGGGCACCCCACACTGCTGGGCTGGTCCTGGGGGGGAGTTTCTTGCTGCTGTTCTGCATCAAAGAGGAAAACTGGGGCCCTTATTCCATCAGCATCTCCTACTCGGATGTCTGAGAAGGGCTCCAACCCCACGTGGCACCTCCTGTTCTTCACCACAGGAACCCTCATCCAAGGGCCTTCACACCATGAAATCGTCCTGTGGAACATCCTCCTCCTTCCCACTTCTGGGCTCGGAGCATCAGAAACAGGTATTTCTAGGTGTCACTTGAAGAGATTTCATATATGCAGCTTGAGGAGCCGCTGTTTGTTTTGGTGTTTAAAAGGATTAAAAATAATCACGGCAGTGTTCCTTGAAAGACAGTTTGTAGAGCTGGACGGCTTCCCAGTAAGAGGCAGTCCCCAAGGATCATTTGCAAAGATAATATTTTTAATTTGATTAACCAATGGTAGCACCGAGCAGGACTCACATGTGCCTCAGTAGCAGGATGGAATTTGGGAGCAAAATTTGGTGATACAAGCAACGAAATGTAGTGAGAAGGGTTCCGCAGAGAGCTGAGCAGTTCTCCTGGATATGGCAGAAAACAAAGACCTGGGGGCTTTGCTGGTCAGAAAACAACTCGAGAGAGCCCAAATTACACTTGGGATGGATGAAGTAAGGATTTTCCCCTAGAGCTGCCAAGGGCAGGGCTAAATTCTGGCTGGTTTTCTGTCCCTGCGTTCATGGGGAGCTGTTTCAGACCTTACTGGACTGGTATCAGGATCAAACAACCTCAGGGAACAGCCTGGTCTGGTTCTGCCAGGAAAACGGGAGGCTGGAGGGGAATTTTGTGTGTGTCTTGGGGTAAATACCGATGGGAGGGAAGGGCTGCTCATCTCTGAGTAGGAACATTTGGGGAACTGGAAAAAAAAAAAAATCCAGTTATCAGAAATGAGACCCCAGATGGGCCCTTTCAACAGGGCTCCCCAGGTCAAAAATCTGTCCTGGTTTGGAGGTGACTCCTCTTTACCAATGGGAAAGCAAAATGTGGCTCTCAGGAGAGCAGAGAGCAGCTCTCCCCTGCTGGGGGTCTCTGCAGCTTTGGGGACAGGATGTCAGCTGAGCACCTTGACCCAAAATCACTCAGGGAGCACCTGCAAATCCCAGGTTTCGCTGTGGATCTCACCAGCCAAGGTCAAAAGAGAAGCGGCCTCGGACAAAATTATTTCTCATCATCAGAATGGGGTCAAAATGCCCTTTCCTGGTTTGATGAGTAGTGGGGGGGACATGGGAAGGGGCACTTGCTGTCCCCAGCCAGTCAGAGATTTGGAAGTGGCTTTTGGAGGGAAAAAGAGAGTGGGGTGCCCTGCTGCAACCCCCTTGGGTGCTGGAAACACGGCACTGCTCACAAATTCCTGCTCCTGTGGGATGAATAGCTGGCTTATGATAACAACATGGCTTCTGTGGCCTTGGGGCAGCATGGCCTCAGGATGGGAGAGAGCAGGGCTGGATTTTCTTCCCACCTCCGTCTGTGTGGTCCAGGGTGGGTCAGTGAATGGCCTCGTGCCTCAGTTTCCCCCCTTGCAAGCCAGCAATGCACTCATCCTGCTGACAGTCCCGGCCATAAATATTATCTCACAAGCAGCTGCTCTTGAAAAAAATCTTTTTATTGCTTCCCGTTAAGCTGATGACTGTTAATGAGGAGAATTAAATTCACTGCCCCGTTGCCATTAGACAAATATGTGCTCCATCTCCATCCGAAAACCCCATTGTAAATAGCTGTGGAGGAGTGGGATAAACATCGCCCTTCCCAGGGCAGGGCCCAGCAGCAGCAATGAGCAAACACAGGTGTGGAAGATTTGTAAGCTTTAAGGGAGATTGGGGATATTTGGGAATCAAATCTGGTTTTGGTTTGGAGCATCTTCTGTGGAAAAAAGTCCCAAACCACCACGGACGGACCCCACAGCCGGGGCGATGACGGCTGTCTGCAGCTGCAGGCTGGATGTGGCGCCTGGGAATGGGCTGGTGGCAGCATCCCAGCATCCTGGGGACAGCCAGGGGACAGCGATCCTGGCACTGTTCCCACATCCCATCATTTTGCCACGTGGCATCCCCAGATCCCTGCTTGATCCGGAGCCCCGTGTGGAGAAACGTTTCTGCACCAGGTCAGTTCCTCTGAGATCGGTGTTGTTCAGCTCGTAACTGGGGCTAAGCTGGTTGCTTTCCGTGGCTTTCCTTTCCGTCTCTCTCCTTTCCCTTTTGAAGGTGAAGGTTTTGTGTGGCCGAAATGTGTCAATGCTCCCCCAAAAGCAAGAGGAACACAAGTAGACATTTTCTGTTTTTGGGGGCAGATGTGATCGGTTTGGGTGGGCCTGACCCAGAGGCCACGCAGGTGATGGCTGGAAGTGTTTTCTGTTGGAACGTGTCATTTGTGGAGCAAAATGTGACATCTAGGAGAGCCACCAGTGCTTTGGGGGCTGGGTCCTCCCCTCCCTTCTCTCAGCCCTGCTCTGACACCGTGGCAGGAGGTTTGTCCCTCCTGCAGTTAATTTTTCCTGAAGGCTCCTTGATACCAAGCTCAGCCCATCCAGCAGTTGAGGCCAGCCAAATGAGATTGCAGGATAGAGAGTTTTCCCATCCTGAAGGAGGTCCCTGATGCAGAGATGGGACAGTCTGCCCTGCATCCACCCTGATGAGCCGTGTTTGTCCCTGCCACTTCGCAATGCAGAGGACAACAGGATGTTTTGCACAGAGCCCGTGGCATCCTGCACACATCCGCTGCTCTCCGTTTATCTTGTTCTGGACAACTCATTTCAGACTCAGCAAAACCAGGAGCAGGGATGGACTAAGTATTTCCTGACCTTGTTCTTGCGTGAGGACACAGGGCTCTTCCCTTTGTTCCCTGGAAGAGGCACAGCCAGGCCAAGCAGTGCAAGAATCTGCCACAAAAACGCTGCTGAATTTTCTTCCACCCCCGCCTTGGAAAAGCCAGCACTTGGTGGACAGATTTGCCATGAAAAGCTGGTGGGACTCCATCATTCCCGTGTTCCCTGAGGCTTGTGGGTGACAGGACCCATTTCCCATCTGCTGGGAGCTCAGGGTGAGGAGCATCTCCAGGTGCTGGGGCTTCTGCCCTGCTTTGGAGGTCACCATCTTCGCGGCAGGCATGGAAGAGGGAGGCCAAGGAGAGGATGTCCCACAGAGCTGGGCCCTGTCTCCAGGACTGTGTGGGTGAAATCTGCCCCTTGACATTCCAGCCTCCCACCTCTCTGCTCTCCTGGCAGGGAAGGGCTTGCCTCATGAGCAAGAGGGAAGTGGATGGCCTCGTGTCACCTCAGTGCCACAAAGCTCCAGGGATGCCCAGGGCTCCAAGCCCTGTTTGCAGCCTGGAGCTGAAACTCTCCAGAGCTGCTGGCAAGGTCTCCATCCACAGCTCCTGCAGGTGAAAGGCTGTGTCACCTCAGGGCTGGAACAGCTTTGAAAATCCCCACTGCAGCTCCTGGGATCGCGCCACGCTTTGGCTCAGGTGACCCAAGGAGATTGTGGCTGCCTGGGAGGAGATGTGGAATCTCCTGGATCAGTGGTGGGGCTGCTCTCCACGGTGAACACCTGCACGTCTTGGCAAAATGGTCCCTGCGGCCTGGCACAACTTTCTGCTGAATATTTTGGCTGGATCCATGAACTTGTGCGGCTTTTGTGGCATGGAAACTGCCTATAATTTATGCTGAATACAGGCCCATATATTAAGCTGACAGTTCCAGAGCATTATAACATCATTCAGTCCTTTGAAAACAATTTAAAGCCACAGAGCAATTGTTTAATGATCAGTAGAAAAGTCCCACATTAAACCCACAAATAAGGAAAAAAAAACCTAAAAGATGCCCCCAGCCTCCAGCAACTTGAAACCCAAGACCTGTCACACCTGTTATTGCACCAGTGGCTTGGAATTGCAAAGGAAGTGGTGGCTCCTGGGGAGCCTGCAGTGTGAGCTCCCAGCATCCCAACCCAGGGATGAGGCTGGGTGCAAGTTGAGGAAGATGCATTTAGAGATGAGATTTAGGAGTGAACAGCCTGCATGGCTTTAGTTGGCTCATTCCCTCCATTCACCTTGTGCTGTGAGGAGTATCCATATGGCATTCACCCTGCCCTGGTGCCCAAAAGTGCTCTTCAGCATCCACAGATCCAGAGAAAACATTGTTAATGTAGCAGCAGCCTATGGATGCCCCAGGAAGCCAACAGAGATCCATTTTTTTTCTCTCAGAGCCCTCTTGAATGCACCTGGGGAGACGGCATTTTTTCCCAGGGGAAGATCCTAAGTTTCCTAAGGACGTTTCCTATGCATCCAAGCAAGGTGAAGACTTGGGTGCACAGATAACCTGTAGGGATTTACTGGATATCCATCTGTTTGGTGTGGGAGTCTTTATGCTGCTTTGGATCTCCACCTTGCAAGATCTGGGTTCAGTTTTGGGCCCCTCAGGACAAGAAAGGCACTGAGGGGCTGGAGCGTGTCCAGAGAAGGGAACAGAGCTGGGGAAGGGCCTGGAGCACCAGGAGCGGCTGAGGGAGCTGGGAAAGGGGCTCAGCCTGGACAAAAGGAGGCTCAGGGGGACCTTCTGGCTCTGCACGACTCCCTGACAGGAGGGGACAGCCGGGGGGGATCGGGCTCTGCTCCCAGGGAACAGGGACAGGACAAGGGGAAACAGCCTCAAGTTACAGCAGGGGAAGTTAGGGTTGGATATTAGGGAAAATTTCTTCCTGAAGGGTTGTCCAGCCCTGGCACAGCTGCCCAGGGCAGTGGTGGAGTCCCCATCCCTGGAGGGATTTAAAAGCCATGTGGATGTGGCACTTGGGGACACACTTCAGCGGTGGCCTTGGCAGTGCTGGGGAATGGTTGGACTCGATGATGTCAGGGGTCTTTTCCAACCTGAGTGATCCTGAGTTGTCCCCAGAGGGCTGAGCTGTGCCCAAGCTCTGAGAACCTCGAGGGTGCCACCTCCCACCCCACGGCTCAGCCCCACCATCCCTCCCTCCTGTGCTTTGTCCTCCTGCCCTTTTCCAGAGCCGGCTGCAGGTTGTGCTTTCCCTCCCCTGTTTTTATCGGTGCTGGTAGCAGCCATCCCCACCACGCAGGATTTATTTACGTTGAAGGGTAAGTGGGAGGCTGTAATTGGGATGGGATTTGAAGAGGTCAGGAGGAGCCTGTGCGGGAAAAGTGCAAATGAGGGAGGGCTGGGAGTTTGCTCAGTCGTTAGGCACAGATCATTCCAGCTTCCACTCAGTGCCATTAGCTGGGGGTAAACGTGCTGTCCAGGGACATGTGTATATACATTAATGGGGTTTTTTAAACAGACCATCAGTAATGAGCTGTTAATGTTTTCCAAGTGGTCTTTCAATCCCATGCTCCGATTTCCTTCGGCTGCGCGGCGCGTTCGAGAATTTCGGATCTCTCGGTCCCCGTGCAGGAGTGCAGATCCCTTTCCATGCACCAGGTCCCTGCTCAGCCCCGGGCCCCCCGGGCTCTGTCCCTGCCTGTCTCGGGTCCCCCCAGCGCTGTCACAAGCCCCAGCTCAGTGCCACACACGCGGGTTGGCCGTGCAGTGGGTTGGTGTGACCGGTGCGAGCTCAGCCAGGAGGAAGGTGTAGGATGAAAATCCAAGGAACTGCCTTTCCAGGAAACCTGGTTAAATCACAAGCTGAAAACTCACGGCTCGTGGCCTCAGGCGCACTCAGGAAAACAAGAGCTGAGTTCCTACACCCCCTTTCCTCCCACCCCCGGCTCATCTCTGGGGTACCCTTGGGAGGCCGCTTGAAGAATCGCACCAGTGATAGAGTCAGTAATTGAGGAAACTGATGCAAACGTGATGTCCCAAAAGGTTGTGTGGGAAGCAGATTTGGGAGGGATGCTCAGATAAGTGGAATTTTTGCTTTTGTGCCTTTCTTGAGCAACATCATCAGGCCCGAGGGTTTCCTGTTTATTTTTTCAGCGCTCACTGCTGTATTACACACATAGGAAATCACAAAACCCGTCGTGTTTGGAGGACAGGTGAGGTGGAAATAAAGGCTGCTGTTTAGGCTGGGGCATGCTGGCTGGTGCTGAGCATCTTGTCTTGTGACTGTTCTCATGCATCAGCGAAGTGAGCACAAACACACCCTGCAAACATCTGGAAGAAAGATGCCTCAGCTGTGCTGAGCAGGACCAACAACAAAAACAACACAGAGCAGCCCCAGAGCTGCTCTGCTCCTGGCCAGGTAGCAGAGAGGCCCCTACAGCGGGCTCTGGGATGAGCTGTGGCAGAAGGCAGATGTAGAACTGGCTTTGGACCACCCTTGGTCCGGGTTTGGCCGGCGTGGGGTGGCTGTAGTAAAGCCGGGGAGCCGGGGTGGACGGTGCTGCACGAGAACCAGCCGGATTCCAGCGTGTCATCCGCATCTGTTCCCCCCGGGGAGGTTTGCATCCAACTGTTCTCCCGAGCCAGCCCACCCCACAGCCTCCTCTCGCTGCAAAAATGTGCTCAGATGACTTAACGTGGTGACTTTGCAGAGCTGAACGGTGTCCAGCAGCGCAGTCATGTGCTTGGAGAGGGAAGAGCTTCCCAGAGGAAGCTGTTTGCCCATCGAACCCAAACAACTTTCCATCGCTGGTGGGGGCACAGGGAAGTCTGAGTGCCCCGTGTGGGGTGCCCATGGCTTCATTCCTGTAGAGATTGGCAAGGGAAGCAAAATCCAGCGATTCAGCTCTTTCCCACATTTTCCAGCTGTTGGACAACCAGCAGTGGGAATCTGTGGCAAGTCAAGAAGGACTTGCAGGGAGTCCTTGAAGAGCCTGCACGGGGCTGTGTCGCTGTTGAGGCGGACGCGACATGAAGGACTTACTCACAGTTTGGGTAGAAAAACCCATTTATTCTAAGAGCCAGTGTCATTTATACACTTTTGTATGTTTATCAATCAGGCTATGTGTTCATTGGGTCTTTAACTACTACAATACATCTATTGGCTATTACTTAACCCACAACATACCACCACTGGTCACCTATAGCATAAGCGTTCAGGAATTCAGAAAAACATCAGGTGCAGCTTGTTGCGGGTTTCTCTCCCTCTTGTTCGGATTCCTTCTACTAAGTTTCTCAGGAGGAAAAACGAACTGTGTTAAGCTCAGTGTCGGAATCAGACAGGCTGTCAGACCTGCTGTTAATTCCCACAGGGCTGCCCTTGCTGGGCTGTCACCCAGCAATGCCAGCGGGGCTGGGCTCACGATGTCTGGGAGCTCCTCCCTTCCTCAGCCACGACTGGATTCCTCTCTCTCTCCCTGGTGGATCATAGATGGCGATGCTTGGTAGGACAAGGGGTAAGGGTTTTAAACGGAAAATAGGCAGATTCGGACTTGACATAAGGAAGGAATTATTTAGGATGAGGGCAGTGAGGCCCAGGGTGCCCAGAGGAGCTGTGGCTGCCCCTGGATCCCTGGAAGTGTCCAAGGCCAGGTTGGACAGGGCTTGGAGCAGCCTGGGATAGTGGGAGGTGTCCCTGCCTCTGGCAGGGGGTGGAAAAAAGTGGCCTTTAAAGGTCCCTTCCAACCCAAACCCTTTTGTGACTCTGTTGTTTGTCTGAGGAAATAAGGAATAGATTGGCTGGTTCAGTGTCCTGGGACTGGGAAGGATGAAATCCTTTAGGATCTAAAAATATGTAACTACAAATGCTGTTCCAGCTTCATGTAATTGCTGTGAGCTCCATGGGATTGTGGATGAGGATATTGTTTCACCTTTGCTCATGTGGGGCCCAAAAATCACAGTTTAACAAGATTCACTTACAGTTTTGGTAACTGTATTTTTTCCCAGTGAAAGATGGGATTTGGTCAAAGAAAAAGGGTAAAATCCTCATTTCTTTTTCTCCTGAAATTCCAGGAAGCCTGATTTGTTTCAGTGCAAAATTTAAAAATTGCATTTTCTGAAATAAACCTCCTGAAATTTATTTTAACTTAATTTTATTATTTTTCATTTAATTTTACTAATTTAGTTTCATTTTACTTTCATTTAAGTGTTGATTCTGATGTAGAAATTTACCCAACCTTTTCATTTTACATTCTTTGTGATATTTTAATTTTTTTTTATTCTAAACCAAACATCTAAACAGGTGGCATGATATTAGACATGTCCAATGGACTGAAATTCTGAATTTTATTCAACCCCACCTGATTGTTTGAGCCTCTCTAAGAACTCAGCAAGTGTAAAACTGCTGTGACAAGACTCCAGGTAAGAACAGACAGATCAGTTCCTCCTTTTGGCATTTTCTTCAGATCAAAGCTTCAAGACTGCTTAATACAAAAGCAAATTTAAACATGGGGGTTTTTTATCTTCTTTTTTTCCTTTTTATTTTTCTTGCCATAGGTTCTACTTTGTCAGAACTGAAGTAATTACATACAGCAAAAAATAAGAATAACAACAATATCAACAACAATGCCAAGAACAATGCCAAGATAATAGTAATAATAATAATAATAATAATAATAATAATAATAATAATAATAATAATAATGATAATGATAATAATAATAATAATAATATCCCCCACAACTGCAGAGCTAAAGAACCCATTATTTTTATTTCTGGCATAGTCTTGTCTAAACTATTTTATCCTGGGAACATATTCGTATGTTTATATTTATTATCTTAATTTATATTGCGGTTTATTTATAATTATTTATAGAAACATTTTATTTATTTATTTTAATATATTTTATTTATTTACATTATATATTTATTTTTATATGGTGACTTTTTTTAAACCTGATTTTTTAACCTAATACCGAGCCATGGGTCCCAGCAATGCTGCAGGTTTCCCAATCACTGCAGGATAATCAGGCTCTGCTGAAGGACAATCTGGACAATCCCACCTCCTTCCATCTTGTCACGTCACCAGCTCGATGTGTTGGAAAGAAAGAAAAAAAAAAAGGGACAAAAATCCCACCGTGCCACCGCGACGCGGGAGCTGTTTTATCTCGCGCGGAGGTTGGATGAGGCCTGGTGATTGCTGGGAGATTTCCGAGCCTGGAATTCTGCTGGGCTCTCGCTGGCTGGCGCTTCCGTGGTGTGGAGGTCGTGAAAGCACCGCGAGAGACCCCAGGTGAGGAAACTCCAGCAGGTGCGTGTGATCTCGGGGGCGAAACAAAAAGCCCCGCATCCCACGGGAGGTGGGTTTGCCTGCGGTGTTGACGGGGAGCCAATTGTCCCCCGCTGGCCAAAATAAACCCTCTGGAGTGATGCTCTTGTGCTGCAGCAGATAAGCAGTGCCGGGGACAGACTTCACGTTCCAGGCTGCCCCCGGTCCTCCGGGGTCTTCGAATGCCAGAGGATCAGGAGTGAGTCATTCACAAAGCTCTTTCAGATACTTCAGGAGCTTTTCCAGTCCTTGAGGAAGTATCGGANGAAGTAATTACATACAGCAAAAAATAAGAATAACAACAATATCAACAACAATGCCAAGAACATAATAATGATAATGATAATGATAATGATAATAATAATAATAATAATATCCCCCACAACTACAGTGCTAAAGAATCCATTATTTTTATTTCTGGCATAGTCTTGTCTAAACTATTTTATCCTGGGAACATATTCGTATGTTTATATTTATTATCTTAATTTATATTGCGGTTTATTTATAATTATTTATAGAAACATTTTATTTATTTATTTTAATATATTTTATTTATTTACATTATATATTTATTTTTATATGGTGACTTTTTTTAAACCTGATTTTTTAACCTAATACCGAGCCATGGGTCCCAGCAATGCTGCAGGTTTCCCAATCACTGCAGGATAATCAGGCTCTGCTGAAGGACAATCTGGACAATCCCACCTCCTTCCATCTTGTCACGTCACCAGCTCGATGTGTTGGAAAGAAAGTAAGAAAAAAAAAGGGACAAAAATCCCACGGTGCCACCGCGACGCGGAAGCTGTTTTATCTCGCGGGGAGGTTGGATGAGGCCTGGTGATTGCTGGGAGATTTCCGAGCCTGGAATTCTGCTGGGCTCTCGCTGGCTGGCGCTTCCGTGGTGTGGAGGTCGTGAAAGCACCGCGAGAGACCCCAGGTGAGGAAACTCCAGCAGGTGCGTGTGATCTCGGGGGCGAAACAAAAAGCCCCGCATCCCACGGGAGGTGGGTTTGCCTGCGGTGTTGACGGGGAGCCAATTGTCCCCCGCTGGCCAAAATAAACCCTCTGGAGTGATGCTCTTGTGCTGCAGCAGATAAGCAGTGCCGGGGACAGACTTCACGTTCCAGGCTGCCCCCGGTCCTCCGGGGTCTTCGAATGCCAGAGGATCAGGAGTGAGTCATTCACAAAGCTCTTTCAGATACTTCAGGAGCTTTTCCAGTCCTTGAGGAAGTATCGGAACAGCCTGGTGGTTCCCTCCATTCCACGGGTTCTCCCCACAAGCACAACCCGGCTCCTCCGGGAGGTGCTGGCGCTTGGGGTCCGGATTCCCTCGCGGTGGAAAGGCAGTGGGATGATCTAGAGCCACACTGGTGCCTGGGAAAGCACCCTGGGATCCAGCTGGTTTGGAAAATTCGTCTTTGCCCTTGTGCCATGGGGGTGACCCCACTGCCAGGCCATGCACGGATCCCTGGCTCAGGTGCAATCCCAATGTCATTGAGGGCATTTACCTAACCAAGGCCTGGTGATGGCCTTCAATATTTGGATGCCAAAAGCATCCCTGTAAGAGAATGGGTGCTGTGTGAGGCCCTGACCCATTTGCTGGCTATTTACAGCACATATTTAACCAGCCTAACCTGACCACAAGCCTGCAACACTCACCAAATTTAAGAATTGAGTTTTCTAGCTATTTTTTTTTCTTTTGCACTTTTCTAAATCCCTTTTTCTTTGTTTTTTTTTCCACGTGGTTGTGTGCAGCTCTGCCTGAGAGGGAGGCAGTGACAGCTGCCTCACACTGCACAGAAAGCTGCTCATCATTCCTGCCAAGCCTTTCCTTGGTTCTCCTGCGTCTTCTTCTGCATCCAACTGCTGCCTTCGATTGGGTGCTTCACAAGGTTAGAGAGTTCTCTTTTGCAACACGGGGAAATAGGTATTCCAGTAAATATTTGTGGAACAAGGTGACTGTTTGAGCAGCGGGGTGAGGAAAGCCAGCAGAAGGGTGCGAGGATGCCAGAGCAGGCTCTGCGAGGTGTGGGCTCAGGCAGAAACCTCACCTGCTGCAAGGGAGCTCAGCGCTCTGCTCAGCCCTGCCTGAAATAACCTGCGTGTCTGCAGACCACCGAGACTGACAAGTGATAAAATCACATTTGTGTTTAGGCAACAGCTGTTTCAAAACCCCGTGGTAAACAGTCCTGCTGAGCCCTTCCCCAAGGCTCTGCATCCCTGGGGGCTCTCTGTTCTGGTGCAAAGCATCCCTGCAATGCTCACGGCTCTTCCCTGCACGGAGGGTGTGCATGGGCAGCGCCCAGCCCGTGCCAGGTGCGTTGTGACCCGCTCACCCCAAAGGGCTGCACGGGTTTGTGTTGGTCCGGAGCAGCTGGGGCTGCCCTGGACACCGGATTGTGGGAGCTGCATCCATGAATCCACTGTGACAGTGACAGAACCTGAGGGAACGGCTGGAGCTGTGCCAGGGCAGGGTCAGGTCGGATATCAGGGAACGTTCTTCCCCCAGAGGGTGCTGGGCACTGCCCAGGCTCCCCAGGGAATGGGCACGGCCCCGAGGCTGCCAGAGCTCCAGGAGAGTTTGGACAGCACTGCCAGGGATGCACAGGGTGGGATTGTTGGGGTGTCTGTGCAGGGACAGGAGTTGGACTGGATGATCCTTGTGGGTCCCATCCAGCTCAGGATATCCTATGAAAAAAACTGGGGGTCTGTAACACTGAGAGGAAGATGTTGGTTGTGTTTTTATAAATGCTTTATAGAGCTGTAGGATTTCGTGGAGCACAGCACTCTCTGTAATCCTGCTTGCAGAACCTGGGAGTCGGTGCTGATATTTTCACCTCATTCAGAGGAGCTGTTCCCAGGGGAGGCACTGCACCTTGCCTGAGGGCAGTGACATCTCAGTTCCCAGTTGCCTCCTCTACCTCCAAACACCTACAGACCTCCCCAGCCATCATCCCCTCATCCCTAAATTCTTGATAAATGGACTCTTTCAACCAAGTAATTCCTAAGCACTCCCCTGCAAGCCGAGGCAATTATAGCTGTAAATATAATACGCACCAGGTTTGGCATCTCTGGGAAATCCAGAGGTGCAGGTTTGGGTTTTTTCCTTTTTTTTTCTCCTGATCTTTAAAAAAAAACCCTCCAGATGTTTCACCATGATGTCTTGGTGGAGCTTCAGTGAGTGGAGAGGTGCCTTTCTCTGAGGAAAGGAGTGAGTTTCTGGTTTGGCTGGTTACCCCAGGACTTCACACCTTGTTTGTGAGATGCAGCTGCAGGCGTTTGGTTTAGGGCTTGGGTGAGGATATTGGAAATGCCTGAAAGACATATTTGAGTAGATGCATAGCCAGGAGCAGGAGATGAGATAAGCTCTATGGTTTTGCGTAATGCAGGTGAAACCTTTGTTGCCTGGAAGATGGGAATGTGGCTGCGAACCTGGGGAGATAGAGAACAACAAAACCTCGGAGCTGATCTCTTTTGTATTTTCGTCTTATGAACTTTGAATTGAACTTCTGCACCGGATCTGATCTGGATGAAATATCATATCTGGGGCTGATCCTTATCTCTTAAACCTTTCCTTTGTCTCTTTGATTCTTTGGGCTTTACCCTCTTGTTCTGTTGTGAGTGGCCCAGAGCTTTGATCTCGCGCTGAGCCTCGGCGGGCAGCACAGACCTTTGCTTTGGTGTGAGACACACAGAGGGACATTGGGGTCTAACGAGACAAGAGGTTTCTTCTTCTGTGGCAAAGTCCGAAGGCAAACGGGGTAACTTCAGAATTCATTGTCTCCCCTTACGTGATGGGAAACTGGAAATTCACACGGGTATTGCCCCGGTGAAGAAAATGCACCTGTGGGAACTTGCTTGTTGTATATCTGTTTCCAATTTTATTTACAATCCCTTTTATTTTTATAAAGAGGCTGAGCAATTTAAGCTTACCTATCCTTTAATATAAAATAATTGAAACCAAAGCTCTTAAATGCTTTATAATGTCTTTTTCTCTGCTTTTTACAGTCACTAGCGGAGGTTTTTATTCTTCCAAAGTATCTAGGCTGCTAAGCTTGAATTGTATTTTACCTTTTTGGGAAATTCCTTTACTAGAAACCAACAGCTGGTCTTAATCTAATCCGATGATACCTGCTGATCTATACAGTAAGAGCAAAGTGAGGCCAACTGTGTTGGAAAGCATCAGGGGCTAAGCTGAAAATATTCATTCATTGTTTTGGACTTATTTTTTTTTTAAAGGAATGATGTAGAGAGACACTTCAGCCTTACTCCCCACGTTTTCCATTAGTGGTAATTTAAAACTTTGAAAAATGTACAGTAACTTGCCTGGGTCAGCTGAGTATCAGCATGTAGCTTTTCATTCACATTTTTCATTTAATCCGGTGGCTTTGAATTCCTTGCCTTGTAAGTTCCTATATATGAAGATTAGAAACTGCTCCTGGCTATGGAGAATTACATGCTTTTAGATGAAATTTAATCCCTTGTAAAAGGTTTTGTTCGTGGTGATCTTTCCTGTTCACAGCACTGGGCTGCCTGGCTAAGAGCAGACGACACAGGTGAAGATATCAGCAGACAATAGATAAAAAAAAAAAGGAATAAAAATCAAATAATCACAGCCTGCATTTAGGATTAAATCTTTATCAGAGGTTTTGGCGATCTGGCAGCTTAGAGATTTCTGCCTTTGATTCCAGGAAAGCAGCCCAGCAAAGCGAAAGTCTGCAAAACCTATTGAGAATAAATTGGATGCGTCCGCATCGTCTGTGTTTTGACAGAGTTTGAAGTGGGAAGTCTTGGCTTTGGAAGAGTTTGGTGTGTGATCCAAGCACACCCCATCCCACGGCCTGGCTGGGACTTCTGTCTTCCTAGCAGGATCAAGACCTTTCCCCAGACTTCCCCCCCTGAGAACTCTCCTGGGAGGGAAGAGCCAGGGCTCATCTCCTGCCCAGGGCAGCTGAAAGGAGAGTTTCTTCTCCAAGCAACTGGTCATTTACCCACCTTGGGATGCAGAACTCCCCAGCAGGGTCTGGGGTTGAAGGGGGAATCACCTCAGTATTTATTTGCCAGTGGCTCCTCAGACTATCCAGAAAAACAAAGGAGAAGCATAGATAGAAGTATATGGAGTTCTGTGTCCGGCTCTGGGGATCCCAACANTCCCTGCCCATGGCAGGGGATGGGACTGGGTGGTCTCTAAAATTCCTTCCAACCTAAACCATTCTCTGACTGAAAGGCTCTGCTTGGTGTGAGTGCTTTCAGCCTGGGAATTTATTACAGCCAAAAAAGAAACTCACTCTCCCCTTCTTCTAAACTCTGTTTCCATCCACGCCATTCCAGTCTGACATGAAAATTAACCCTGCAAAAATCCAGCTGCTTCCCTTGCCCCATGGCTCTGCCTCAGCCACCTGTGAAATCAGATGACAGGATCTCGTGTGGGACTGAGGAGCATCTATGGCACATGCCAGGAGAGGAGATGTGGAGAAAATACCTTCGAAAGCTTGCTGATCTTATTTTTTGTTTTTGTCTTACGGTGTATGGATTTAGAGTGGGGCTGTGTATTTGTGAAGGTATCACTGGGACCTGTTGAACCCTCCCGTGGAGGAGAAGGGAAAAAAACCAGATGACTTAGGTGACAAATTATATAGATTAAATCACAAATATTTCAATGAATTCTGGCTGCTGGTGAATGGCAGTCTCCTGGCTGGGATTTACATACGACCTTGACGGAGAAAAATTGGTGAACCTCACCGCTTTCTGGCAATTTTTAGAAAAATGAGGACAGAGCTGTTCATTTCAAGTTGCTCTCCTGGCTCCAGCAGAGTTAAGAGGTGCTGGAGCCAAACAAAATTCAGAAAATTTCTCTTCTGAATAAAGCATGTGAGCCTGGCCCAGAAGTGGGCTGCTCTCTTCCTTTTATGAATCAGTCTCCAAGATATGCTCACATTCCTGAGGAACAAGCCTGGAATAACACGGCTGGCTTTGGGTGCAATACACTGATTGTGAGGAAGCAACAGTCTCCCGTGTATGAATAGCTTTTATGTTGCAATAGGTCAGAGCTATAGCATTCACTGAAAAATGGCTTTTTAATGTGCCTTACAGGCTGTCAGAGCAGGATGAATGTAAATCAGGGACCTGGCCACGTCAGAATGATATTTTATTTTTTTGCTTTATCGCCCAGACGCAATGAATCTCAGATCAATTAGTTTTGCTTTGAAGTTTGCTCTTGATCCAGATCTTCAATAAAAAGGAAGTTTCCAAATCACTGGTCTGTGAACACTGTTTGTGATTAATTACCCTCTTATAATCTGAGGAATTCTGGTCGCCGCTGTATTTTGAATACCTCAGACTGCATGGGGAGTTTTATTTTGGCTGGTATATTTGGAAACTGCTAATAAACACCTACTTCCTGTTTTTCTTGCTACTGTGTATAACAAATTGTTAAAAAACTTGCTTTCCCATTTCAGCCTCCTGCCTGTTAGACCAGACCTGAACCATATATTGGTTAATCAACACCCTACACCATTTGCCAGCGAATTTTCTCAGCTGTTAAAAGCAGGACACTGTCTCTGACTGTAACAAAAAGTGAGTAACTGCCAGAGAGCTTAAACGAAGCCTCTGCTAGAGACAAATAACGACTGATCCGGTTTTAAATTCGAAAGGAAGCTTTCTGCAAAGCTTCCTAAAATAACAGTGTGTTTTCCTGTCGATGCCTGGGTTGATTGGGGATGGTCATGGATGTGGAGGCTTCGCTCCGTCCCGGGAAACGGCGCCGAGCCGTGCCCGCGGTGGGAACATCTGTTTGGGCAGAGATTTTGAGGTTAACACTCTATGGAGGATGTTTGTTTAGACAGGATGAATGCTTTTGTGAAATCTAATATTAGGCTCTATCTAGGTATGTCCGCTTGGCACCGGCCTCCGCATTTTGTGCGCGAACAAATGTTAATTAGCAGGGAAAGGAAAAAAAAAATAATAATTCCCCACTCTGTGTCTGAAGTAACGCGGCGTAACAGTGGGAATAGATTAGTTCAGCTGCTGAAAGGTCCTGTGGCTGTTGCCTGGTGCAGTGTTATCAGTGTTTGTGTGGGGCTCCAGGGGTTTGTTTGCTGGCCGTGCCCGCTCGGAGCGGGTGACTCACGGCCCCTCCGGCAGAGCCTGCTTCCAGCACGTCCAAGTTCCTTAAATCCATTGCTTTCATGGCACTAGCGGTAACAAACACTTTCAGAAATTTCCCTGAAGTGGTGTGTTGAGGTTGTTTTGAAGCCCAAGCCTTTGTTTTTGCGGTCTGTGCTGCTTTTAACCTTTTCTATTTCTCATGTACTTCACTCCCGACTCTCTCTGGGGCAGTTCGTTCTGGGAGATCAGCTCAGAGTTCGGGTTTGCCGGGGTGGAGGGAAGAATGGATTTGCAAAGTGATGGTGGTTTCGGTGTGTGCCATGTCCTGCATTCCCACCAACATGGATTTGGGGCAGGTGTGTGTGAATCACCTGGAGAGGATTCTCTCTCTCCAGCCTTTGGTTCTGGCTCCTGCTGGTGGGGTCTGGCAGCGTACAGCTGGCTGCTGGTGGGCAGAGACCTGTGGGGTTCACCTCAGCTGAGGGCATTGGGTCTGTCCAGCCTTGAGAAGAGAAAAGAAAGAGAAAACCGAGGGGAGAACTCGTTGAGGTCTACAGCTTCCTCCTGGGGGGAAGAGGAGGAGCAGACATCCATCTCTTCTCTCTGGTGACCTGTTGCAGGACCCAGGGAATGGCCTGGAGGGTCAGGGGAGGTCTAGGCTGGATATGAGGAAAAGGTTCTTCCCCCAGAGGGTGCTGGGGCACTGAACAGGCTCCCCAGAGAGGTGGTCACGGCACCAAACCTGACAGAGCTCCAGGAGTGTTTGAACAACGCTCTCAGGCACACGGTGTGACCCTTGGGGATGGTGCTGTGCAGGGCCAGGAGCTGGACTCGATGATCCTTGTGGGTCCCTTCCAGCTCAGCTCATTCTGAGATTCTGTGATTCCTCTAAGTTCCCATTGCTGCAGGAGAAGGAAACCTCTCCAAACCAAGTGTGGTCTGGTCATCTCTGTCTGACCCTCAGGTGTCCCTGTGGTGGTACCAGACCTTCAAGCTCACCAAACTATCGAAGCAAAGCACAGCCCTGAGCATGCAGGCCAGTGCTGGGGTTCAAACCATCTGCAAAATCTTGGTTTCTGGTGGATTTGGGTCCTCAGTGCTCAAGATCTCTGTAGCCCCAGGCTGCTCCTGCTGTGGTGACACCGGGGTGTTGTGGCAGCACAGACTCTACTGGTACCAGCTGACTGGCCATGCTGGTGGTGGCTGGTCACGTGTGCTGGCCAGGCACCACTGGCCAGGACAAACTCGGGCCATCTCTGTTCCTCTGGCTCCTCATTTTCAGAAATCGAAGTGCCTCTTTCCCGTCCAAGTTTCTGTCAGTGCTCCTGCTTGTTCCTTTATTAGTTGCTTATTCGGAAACATCCTTAAAGATGCCATTTGTAAGTGATGGAGGCTGAAGGGTCACTGTGGAGTAGAAAAGCTCCAGGTGCATGGGAGTGGAAGGCTCTCCCTGGCCTCCTCACAGGGTGGAACACCTCATGGCTGCTCCACCCAGCCAAATATCAATGGCCTGCATCTGCCCAGGGAGGAGTTCCAGTCTGTGGCACTGCCACTTCTCCCAGGAATACCCCGTCATGTCCCTGCACAACACCCTCTGCTCAGTTGTCTGCAGCCACAAGCCTTTAAAAGCAACAAAAAGAAGAGAGAGGAGGTGGAAATACTCATGAGCGAGGGCTGGAAAACCCACCTGTAATTTTGGGCCATCTCAGCGTGATCCTTTGGGTTCAGCATCTTCAAACATGACTCAAACATCACTGTCTGAGTCACCTTGAAATGGGGCAGGATGTGGGAAGTAAAACCAGCAGGCATCACGGAAACCTCTGAGTCAAACAGGTCTCCAGCAGCACTGGGAGGGAGCTTGGGATAGAGGAAGACTCTGGAGTGCATATCCTCTCCAAGGGAAATGTCCTGGAGGGGCTGTGGATGCTCCAGGAAAACGGGGCACCCCTCCCTTTGCTCAGGTGGCCAGCAGGTCCCCAATAGCCCCAGCAGCATCACAAGTGCTGAGCTTTGCCAGAACGTCCTGTTTTTTGGTGCCAAAAATACCCTTTTGGCTGTGCTGGCAGAGTTTTCTTCTTGACTTGCAGCGTATTCAGCAGGTCAGGGCAGCCTGGGGCTGAGCTGCCACCTCTCCCACGTACCCTTCCGAGGCACAGCACACCTTAACAGGCCCTGTTTGCTTTCCACTTCCCGTGTTTTTGTTCTATTTAGAGCCTGTTTCTCGGCTGAGCTGCCCCCGTGCAGGGGCTGGCTGATGCTCTCTCCTTGGAGCTGGCTCAGGGTTTTACACCCTGCCCAGGTGGGTGGGAGCTGGCCAGATGTGCCAGCCTGGATTTTGGCAGTGGGGAGGGAGAAGGCCGTGGGTGGAAGTGCCTGTCCTTCCTGCCAGCTCCCCTGTGGCAGCCTGGTGAGCTCAGATCATCCTGGGACCGACGAAAAAGCAGCTTTGTCCTCGGGTTCCAGGTCTGAAGTGTTTGAGATGTAGTCCCACTGGATGGAAATGAAATCCCCCACGGAAGGAGACTTTTTAACTTATTCTGCTGGGCACAGGGAGGTTAAATGAGCTGCCTGCAGTCAAACAGAGCTCTGGACCAGGCATCTTGCTGCCGGCCCCAGATTTCTGCATCACAGCCCTGTTCCCATCACTTTTTGGCACTATGAAAGTTCGTGGGATCAGGGACAGGTTGGTGCCACAGCACTGGGCATCGTGGAGGGCTTTGCAGCAATTGCAGCTCAGTCCTGTCCCTGTGGTTTCTTTGTGCTTCTCCAGAAGGATGTGATTAATTCCTCACTGGAGGAACAAAGCACCTCGCTTGAATATGCTAAACTTTATTAATGCCCACAAAATTATAAAGGAAAAAGAAAAGAGGAGGTAATCTGAAGAATGTCTGACCGTGAGCCCATTTGTGTTTTGAAATGACACAATGTGTGTGTTTTATGATAGCTGCAACCACTTTGCGTGGAGATAAGAGATTTAACATAATGTTTTTTTTCTTCGCCGTCATTTAGGAGAAAAAAGAAGCCAACATACCATTGCTGAAAAACATAAACAAAGTGGCCTTTTATATCTCTTACTTAAAACCCAGGCTGTTCCAAACGTGTTTTTACTGAATGGCTGGTGGGTTTGGTTTTTTGTTTTTTTTTAAAGTGGCAGAAATGTTGGTCAATTTTAAAACAGTTCCCTACAGCTTCCCAGGTAAATAAATTAGAAGCTAGAGCTGGTTTAGTAGCCACTTCCTGCCATGAAGGCCAAACAGGATTCATTCCCTGTTTTCTCTGTCACGCAAGGAGCGGGCAGGGAGCACACAGGTTATGACTAGGAGAGTGTTTCAACCTCCTCTCTATTTAATTAGTCATATAATTAACACTTACTAAAAGGAGGTAATTTTTTCCAAGCCCTTGTAAACTCCTAACCACTTCATTGAGCTGTTGCTACTTTCAAAAAAGGCTGCTACAGAAAATGCTGGTGTTTCCCAGCCTTGGACACTTTTGTCCCAACCATAACATAGGGATTGCACAGTTGTGGACAAAATCTGTACCAAAAAAAAAAGCCAATTTATTCACTCTGTCTCTCCTAAGGCTGTGGTTGCCTTTTAACAGGTGAAGGACATAAACTTTTCGTAGTAAATAGAAAAAACAGTGAGGTAAAACAGATCTTAAGGTAGCAGGGAGGAAAATATGAGAATTCTGGAAAACTTGATGTGAAAAATGACTACTTGTAAGACTTCTTGTTGGCACAGAGGCAGGGGATGTCCCTGCAGCTGTAACTACATCCCCTTCCCTCCCTCAGTGCTCAGATCCCAGGGGTTGGGTGTTTGCCAGGATCAGCCCGACCCCTGCAGATCCCGAGGGACGAGGGAGCAGCACCGTTCCTGGCAGGGTGAGAAGCAGCTGGGTGGGATGTGAGGGGAGATGTGATGTCCCCACTGACCATCTGCAGGCTGGGCCATGAACCACGTCTCCGGGGTGATCCAGGCCTGTAAAAAGTGCTACACTCCCCAAATTCCTATTTCTTTCAACCTGGATTGTTCCACCAGGTTGGGTGAAGGGATAAAGGGGGGAAAAGGCTCAGCCATGAGCAGCTGGGCCGGTGGGAAATCTTACCCCAGCTCCCTGGCTCTGCTGGTGGACAAAAGCCATGAATGAGCTACATTTGGGCTCAAACGCCCACAAAATTCCCTAAACCCAAGGCACCGTTTTCCCCTTGGGAGCTCTCTCAGGTCCAAAAGCAGGGAGTCATTTCCCCCCAGCTGCTGCTGGGGAATAACCCGAATTATTTCTTCCACATCCCGAAACTGCCGGTGTGAGACGCAAAGCCACGAGAGCTTCTTTCCTCTGCCAGCAGAAGGACGAGGCCCCACAGGGACGGGGCAGGGGAGAAGGACGATGGCCCTGGGGAGAATCCAGCCATGCAGCTGGCTCTGATCAAAGCCTGGCAGCACTCGCCGTGTCCGACAGCCCTGTTTACGTTTTCCGGCAGGGAACGGGCTCGCGCGGCGTTTCCTAACCTGGTTCTTGCTTCCATCTGCCCGGGAAGTAGGGGAGGATGGGGAGGGCAGCCAGCCCCTTCCCAGCATTGCTGGGCATAGAGAAAGGATGGGCTCCTCAGGTGGGTCCAGCCCCTGTGGAGCGTGGCCACTCTGCAGAGCAGATGTGCTGTCCTGGCAGAGGGAAACGCTGCCATCAGAGTGGTGGGAAACTCCCTCCCCGTGGAGTTCTTGGCTGTTCTGCTGCCCCTGACTCCCAGAGTGGTGGAGTCACAATAGGAATGCTTCTGTTTGCAGCATTTCTTCCTTTTTCTTCTTCATGGAATCATAAAATCCTGCAATGTTTAAGGTAAGGGACCTTATAGATCATCCATTTCCCACACTGTGCCATGGGCAGGGACACCTTCCATGCTCCAAGCCTCATCCAACCTCTCTCTGACCACTTCCAGGGATGAGGCAGCCACAGCTTCTCTGGGCACCCTGCCTCTCACAGGGAAGAATTTCTTCCCATTATCCCATCTAACCCTGCCCTCTGGCAGTGGGAAGCCATTGCCCCTGGTGCTGTCTCTCCAGGCCCTTGTAGAGTCCAAAGTCCCTCTCCAGGTCTCTTGTAGCCCAAAAGGCCACAAAAATTTCACCCTGGAACTTTCTTTTGTCCAGGCTGAACAATCTGAATTCCCTCAGCTTTTCCTCGTAGGAGAGGTGTTCCATCCCTCTGATCATCTTCGTGGCCTCCTCTGGACTCACTTCTTCACCATGTACAGGAGAGCTGGGAGATTGTGGTGCTGGGAGGTTGCTGAGCACCAAGGCCTTGGTCCATGGACATTTGCTGAGCTTTTGGCCACCACTGCCTAAGAGCAGCCTGTGGGATAGAAATTCCAGCACGCTATCCCAAAACACCTGCAGGCCCTTAGGGTGAGAAATAAGCTGCAGTGTTTCCTTCTCTGGTCAGGAGTTTTGGGGAGTTACGACAAAGCACAGAGCACAGGCTGCATCTGCTGTTGGAGGGGCAGCCTGATCCCTCAGAGATGTAAGAAGATTGTGGATCATGTGGGGATCTAGGGAATGGTGTGGGATTATGTGGGCTTTGGGGTGGTGGGGAAAGGGGTGCAAGAGGGGTCTTGGGGCTGCTGTGGTGCAGCTTGAGGGTGTCCAGCATGTGTTTTGCAGAAGCACACTTCTGCCCATGTTTGGTGCTTTTTGACAGTGGTTTTATTTCTTTTGCTGGAAGTTATCGGTGTTATTTTGGTGGTAGAAGGACTCCAAGTCTCTGTCAAAGACCAGGGGCAGGTTGGAATATTACGATGGAAAATGGTCCCTTGGTCACTCATCTCAGGGTGAAAATTAAGTAATATTATGCAGGTAAATTCTCTCCACTTCAATTTTAGAGGGAAAAACTATTGCCTGCCATGGTGGCTGGTTGGTCCTGCGTCCTGAATTTGCCATGTGTAGTAGACCCACTCATTACTGGGCGACAAACTGCCTCAGGGCAGGGCTGAATGTCCCCACACATCCCTAGGAGAGGTATCTGCCATGACTTCTCACTCCTGAAAACTGTCACCTTTGCTTTGCAGGACGTCATCCATCGAATTTCCTCGCACTCCTTGGAATGCGCTAAGTAATCAAAAGGAGCAGCTGACAAAATAAATGAGGAAAGTGTGTTTTTTATGGGGACGTCGCCCAAAGGGCAGGACGGGCCATTTGGGATGTGCAGCTTCTGCCCTTCAGGAGTATTGATGTTCAGGCCCATGGGGCAGCTGGCAGAAAGGGTCACTCCCAGCCTTCGTGCACCCAGACACGATCCCTCTGTCCTTGGCTTTGTTTGGTGCTATCTGTCTGCTTTCCTAATTAGCCATAGTCCTGCTACCTCTCCTCGCAGACGTGATGCAAAATAAATGACCTAAGAATTCCCCCCAGAGCATGGCTCATTAGAGATGGACCAAACACCAGGAAACACACGAGAAGGGCTGGTCAGAGCCTGTCATGAGGTGAGCTAAATGATCTACCAGCCCCTTTCCCTTCACAGGGTGCAGGGAATCTGGGTCACACACCAAAGGTCCCCTGGCTCACACCCTACAGCCACGCAGCTCCGAGTGCGGTTGGGCTCGCTCTGAGTCCACACGCCCTTCCCAGTTATTCCACAATCCTCATGAACATATGGCTCTAGCAGTTGTCAAAAAATGTTGGACAGAGGCTTTGTGGTCAGCTTGATCTGTCCCATCTGGTCATCTGATCTCTTTGTTCTCTGGACTCCCATCCCTCCACTCGCTGTGGAGATAATTTGAGTAGCGCTTCCCTTGTTTTTCTTCGTTTTGCTGCGTCGTTATTTTCCTTGCTAGGAAGTGCAATCTTCTCCTCCTTGGCTTTGGGGATAAAAATGGTATGGCTTGACCCTGGCTGCCTGGAGAGATTTGTTTAGTCTTTCCTGTGTTGTAGAGCACACAGTGTGTGCAGCACAGCAAACCTGTCCAAGTTCAGCAGGACAGTTTGCATTGGGGATGCCAGAGGAGATGAGAAATATCATGGTCCGACCTGGAGATTGTGATTTTCACCCAGGTGAGGTGTGGCGGTAGGTCTGTACCTTCATTTCTTCAAACTACTCTAAGCTGTGGGTTTCTTGGAGCTGCTCTCTTCATTCTTGGCGTGTCCAGCACCTTGCACTGACTGGAGAAGGGATGAGGAGTCCCCGGGGGTCATGTGCATTGCAATTCCTCTCTCCTTTTTATCAGACACTGTTCTTCCGGCCCCAGCTTTGGCTGAACCCCAGTGAACTTCCCCTCCATCCCCGTGCTCTTCCCCCTTCCCCGCCGGCGCGTTTGCCGCTGTGAACTTCCCGTGCCCGACCCGAGAGTGTCTCCGAGAGGTGCGATCCAAGTCGTGGCAGGAATGGCCGCAGCCACAGGAAGGAGATTGCTGACCCGCCCCTGGCTCCCTCCCAGCCTTCCTAATCAGGGGAGGAATGTCTCTGGATGAGCCCGTGGCCACTTGGCTCTGCTCTGCTCTGCTTCCTTTGCGGGCCATCTGTGCGGGTCACGCCGGGCAAAGCACACCCTGTGCCCCCATGGATCAGCGTGTTTTGCACCACTGGCACCAGTGGGGAGGAAGAGGGCTGGGAGGAGGAGGAGGATGATACACAGACTGAGGAAGGCCTGCAGGGTGGGTCAGTCGCTGCTGTTCCTACCTTGATGCACAGAGATGAGCTTCTTCTGGGAAAGGCAACTCCTCTGTCCACGCTGAGGGTGTTTTGGGGTGTCCATCATGCCAGCCTGTGCTTGTTTCTTGGTGTGGATTTGGAGATTTGTGGAGAAATGGCAGCTGCTCTCCTCTGCTTGATGTTGCATGACTGATCTTTAAGGAGGCAAGACCTGACCTTGCAAACGGGGGTGTCTCACGAAGACACACAGGACAAGCAGGAATGGCTTGGTGACCATGAGGGTGGGGGGGCCCTGGCACAGGGTGCCCAGAGAAGCTGTGGCTGCCCCTGGATCCCTGGAAGTGTCCAAGGCCACGTTGGATGGGGCTTGGAGCAACCTGGGGTAGTGGAAGGTGTCCCTACTCATGGCAGGGGGTGGAATGGGATAATCTTTAAGGTCCCTTCCAACCCAAACCATTCTGGGATTTTGTGATCTCCTTTCTCACTGAGATCCCCACCACTACTGCAGCCGCGTGGAGAAGGCTCAGATGGATGTGCCAGAGTGGTGTGGGAGCAAAGGCTCTCCTCAATGGTTACAAACCCCCCCTGGCTGGGGTTCAACCCCTCATCGTGGTGGGCCTTGCTGCTGTGCTTGGAGCTCCAGCACGGCGCCCGTGGGTCGCTCAGGGCTCTCTGCATCCCGCAAAAGCGGGGGCAGGTCCTGGTGTCAAAGCCTGCTGCCCTCCCAAAGCCAGCAGTGGAGTCGGTGGGACTCCACACTGGATTAAGGCAAACAGGATTTAACCTTTGCTACGGCGTGTCCCGGCCAAGAGCTATTGTTAACAAACTTGGCCCCCGTCCATTTGGCCTGGGTGGTTCGAAGAGCAGAGAGTAAATAATCCGACCTTCGAAAGAAGTTAATATTTACAAACTCGGGGCCTGCTCCTGCTGCCATTGTTGTTGGGGAGAAGGGTTTTGCTGTGGGCTTCACCTTGGGAGGAGCAGGGCCCTGCAGCAGAAAGGATTGCAAAGTAGAGCAGCTAAAAATCCTGTAAGCAGATTTGACACCCAGCCCTGCAAATACAATGGCAGGTACTGTTAGAGCAGGGCCTGAAAAAAAGCCCCACTGAAAATATCCCCTTTACACCTCCATGTAGGTCTGTGGAATGCCATTTCTTTTTTTGCCTTAGCATTTTCCCTAATAATTTAAGTTGACACCTCCATGGTGGCATTTCTTAAATATTAAAAACAAAAAAAAGTTTAAAAAAATGGCCCCCGCATTTTTCCTCTTCTTGAGTGGATTTTTACCCTCCGCTTATATTCCACGATCTTTCCAGTGCTTCCACTCCTACAAAGACAGAGGCACGTGCTCGCCTGTGAGTATCCAATAATCCTATTCACTCCGTGAATGCGTGAATGCTTCCAGTTCAATATGGATGTAGGTTTGGCAGCCCTGGGGCCCGGGCTCGCAATAAGTAACTTCATTGATGGATCAAGCCAATGCCTAAGGATAACTCCGAGCTATCACGGAAGTCGAAGCTGGAAAAGACCAGTAGGTTCTTCCAGCCTGTCTCCCTGCCAGCGCAGTGCTCTTCATTATTTCTCATCAGAAAGGAGATCCAGTTCCCTGGGTATTTGGTTTAGCTTGGACACATCTGCTAAGGTCTGCAGATTTCAGTCCAAAAACAAGAGTTATTTATTCAGTTACATTTTCAAGTATTTTGGGAACTTTCTGCCAGAGTGTCCTTTGTTTTTATTTCCTGTGCTTCCAAGATGTCTATTTAAGCAGTTTTGCATGCACCTGTAATGCAGAGCCCTGCATATTTATTTTAAGGAAAAAGGTGCAGGGGATGAATGTCTCATTAGCACTACTTTAATCACTTAATTTTGGAAGGCAGCTGCCAAGCTCTGAGCTGGAGCATTGTGAGCAAGGTTTTCAGGGGATTTTATTTCTCCTGGAGTTTTCTTGGCAGGGACAGGTTGCAAGAATTGGTAGCTGAGCGGGTAGTGGAATTATAATCCAAAAATTGTCCATTGGAATTTCCAGGTAACCACAGGCACAGATAGCAGAGCTGTTTCCACATGCAGACACAGCAAATTTCAGCTCCTTCTGGGAGGGTGGTGACCATCGGAGCTTCCGAGGATGCCACACAAAAAGCATCCTAATAACGTTTTTACACTCATGAAGGGGGTTGGCTCATGGGAAACCCAGGACAGGAGTTTGTGGCATCAAAAATGGTGCCTGTGTGCCAAGATATATATCATATTATATATTATATATTATAATATATAAAGTATGGTAGACAATATATAAAATATAACACGTAATAGATAATATGCTATTGATATAATTATATATATACATATACACAATTATATTTATAAATATTGCTTAGAAATATTTTTAAAAATTTTTAAATGAGGTTTTAGAGCAGAGTTCCAGATACCACTAAATTTATATTGCTGCTGTGCCTCTTGGGTGGTGTTAGCGGGGTTAATGGATGAACTATAACCTTTAAATTAGGCACAGGTGCAGAAGCAGATTCGATAAGCGCCACCCATGAGGTGGAAGGTAAAGGTGAAAAGCAAAAATAATAATGCATTGAATGTATTGCTTTGCCTCTGTCCAAAGAAGCAGAGCAGAAGGAGCAAAATAGGGTTTTTTTAAATAGTTTAAAAGTTACCGATAAAAACTGAGATTTGATATTGATTTGATATCTGGTCACTGCGAAGAATCATCTGATAGTTCGATGTTGCTGATTTTGTCTGGGTTGACACCGAGGCACAGGAAGAGGTTTCCCAGAGAAGTTGTGGATGCCCCATCCCTGGAAGTGTTCAAGGCCAGGCGGGATGAGGCTTGGAGCAGCCTGGGGTAGCGAAACTCCCCATGGCAGCGCGGTTGGAACGAGGCGATCTTTAAGCTCCCTTTCAATTCTGTGACTTTTCAAACCTCAGATTAACCAGTGATTGATTTCGGAGGCAGATATTGCAACGTGGGCAAGCCAGAAATCTCCCGTGTTTTCAGCAGGGATGACAGGAGGTGGCTCAGTGAGGGCTGGCAGAGGGAAGGGCTGATAGCACCGAGCCAGTTGTATCCAAAACCTGCTCCAACAAGATGAAGCCCGAGCAAGGAATTAGCAGCTGGTGACTGCCAAGAACTGCAGGTGGTTTCTGACCAGAATCTGTATCCTGATTGACCAAATATCCTGATTGACCAAATATCCTGATTGACCAAATATTAAGGGAGCCTCTGCAGATGTAGGAATTATTTAAGTCTAGGTCCTGTTTCCAGAAGTTTTGAAGGCATCCGTCTGCGTGTAACCGAGTCATTGGTTGGGTTTTGGGAGACGTAACTGGTATTTCAGGTAAGAACAAAATGAAGTGGAGGATTCCAAGGTATCTCTGGGAAAAGTAGATGCAGAGCTCATTTTGTTGTCCTGGAAAGTCTCTATTGATTATTCTTTTAGTCAGCTGACAAACACAACGTTATTTGTGGGACATGAAATCTGTGTTTATTAGGTGTTTAATCCAACCAAAAAAAATAAAGGAAAGTAACAACAGTCCTAATGTACCCAGCAATGGAGTCAGCACATGGAATCAGCTTTATTCTCCTCTCCTGTGCTCATCCTCCCTGTTATTTGATATATCATTCGTGCATCCTTTGAGGGAGAAAGTGGAGCTGCACACACTTGACCAAAGGACACTGCAGGCCATGAGAAAAGAAACAGCCAGAAGAAATGGTGGAAAGTCCTTGCTCAAGCAGCCTATACTATGTCCAAGTTAGGTAATGGGCGTCCCTTAAAATTAAAATTAAAAACAGTGGTTGACCCAAGAGCCAGGAAATGCATTTCCAAGTGGCAGTGACTTCTGCATATGCATGCTCCGGTGCAACCATTCCAGAGCGTGGTGTTTCAGCTCCCCTGAGTGCTTTTGCACTGTCCCTTCTCTTTTCTGCTGGATTCTGAGTCAAGACACAAATCCTCCTGCCTTTGCAGAGCAGATGTTCCCCAGAAATGCTGCGTGGAAGGGTGTGAGGGGTGCAGACCGTCCCGATTCTGCCCCTTGGCCAGGACCTGTGAGAGGTTGTGCCTGGGCTTGGGGACTCAGTGATCTTCTGCACTTTCCGTGGTGCTTCCGTGGTGATTTTGGGGGTGTAAATGCCACTGTTGCCATGGCATTGCTCCCACGGCCAGGGAAAAGCACTAATTAGTGTTTTTCCTGCCTCAGGAGTTTGGTAGAGGGGACAGATAGAGCTGCTCATGTCCCATAACTTCCCTGCCCGCTGCCAGCTTTGTCATGGATGTGGAAAGGCCATTCCAGGAAGATGTGTGAGGAGTTCATTGCAAGAAATGATACCTCCCCTTTCCAGATCCCTCCTGAAACCCCTCTAAGGTATTGTATTGTATTATTTTTATTTTATTTTATTTTACTTTATTTTATTTATTTTTATTTTTATTTTTATTTTTATTTTTATTTTTTATTTTATTTTATATTTTATTTTATTTTATTTTATCTCATCTTATTTTATTTTATTTTATCTCATCTTATTTTATCTTATCTTATTTTGTTTTATTTTATTTTATTTTATTTTATTTTATTTTATTTTATTTTATTATAGTGGCTGCAGAGACAAAGATGGAGGAAGCAGCACTAAGAGAAAGAACATCTCCATGGGCACTGGGAATGGGACTGTAGCTTTGATGATCTCCAGACTGAAGCAGAGCAAAGCTAGGGAGAGGTGATATGTAGAAAAATGTCTATATTTTTTCAAATAGCTGTTAAAAAACCAGCTGAGCTTTGAGAAGACAAACCTTTCCTTGTAACCTATATGTGTGATTATGTGCTTTGTCATCTAAATGTGCAAACACCATAACGCTTTTAAATTTCACCAAAATAATTCTGTCTTATCTGAGGCGACTGCATTTGAAAGCAGTGAAAATGTTAATGCTAACAACATTTTTTTTTTTGTTCTCTAAATTCCTATCCTTAATTTAATATAATACACTGCTGTTTTAAAGGGATATTAATATTCTTTTCAAAGTGTTTGGGACTTTTACATAATTTAAAAAATATTTGCAGCTGTTTTGAATGTATCTGCAAGTACTGATAGACAAAAGGCATGGATATCCATAAGAACGTTGTCATAATACATTCCATATTAACGTAAGCAAAAAAGAATGTTTGCTCAGGAATACCAAAAAAGGTGATTGGAAGACCCACTTCTGTGGCCTTAACATCTTCCTGCTAAACAAGTTACACTCCTTATTTTTTTTATTTTTTGCTGCATTCTTAATTGGTTACTTGCATCTGCCTTTCAGAATTAGCAGCTTTTTTGCATTTGGATCATCCATAGAGCTGAGCTTGGGCCATTCGTTTTAGATTTCCAGAAATGATTTATTTGTACTGTAATGGGATGGAATCATACAGTGTTTCCCATTTGTTTTCAGCCTTAGTTCAGAGTGTAGCTTAAGCTCTCGTAGTATATCTGGGAGTGCTGATTCCACTCTCATGTCCAAGGCCCACAAATCTTTTCTTCCACACTGTTTGCACTTTTCTCTCACTGCATGAAAATCGAGGTCCCAGGGTCAATATTACATTAGGGGGAAAAGGGGAGAGAGATTACCTCGAAGGCTGAAAAATTTTGCTCCTGGCTAAATCACTAAAGGATGGGGTGTCAATGTGTGTTGTGGTAATGAGCAGGGCAAAAAAACTTCTCAAATAAATTTCTTTTCCCCTCCATGCCCTGCATTATCTGAGAACTCCTGACAGAGGATGGGATCTTCCCTAGGCTGTGTGCTGGGCATAGGCACAGCACTAGGATATCTTTGGAAGGGGATATCCACTAAAGTTACTTTATTTTCCTTCTTTTCGAGTCATTGGGGTGCTCCATACCTGTAGAAGATAGCAGTCTTTTCTTATAATAACTGACAATTGTGGAAACCTAGAAAAAGAGGGTGGAGGAGACCTCATGGAGCTGCCTTGTCAACCCCTGTTCCCACAGTAGGATTGGCTATAAAGAGAGACTTCTGTTGCTTTTCATCTTCTTTTCTTTCAGCCTTTACATTAAAAAAAAACCAAAAAACCAAACCACACAGCAGCAGAACAACAACGAATAAAAGAGAGGAGAAAAGGGAAGCAACAATTTTTATGACATACTCAGAGCTGCTGATGGCTGTGTTTGAGGGCACTTCTGCATCCACGGTGCTTTATGGCCATTTTTGATCAGTTATTGCACAGATCTGGGCTTGTAATGAATGGACTGTCCCTCTCGCCGTGATAATGGAACATGAGAGTATAAAAACTTTGAAGTGCAGGAGGCAGCTGAAAAGAAAACAATAAACTATGTATATGAGACTGGCTTGTTGCTTGGTGATTAAGAGATGAGGACCCCGTAGGTCAGCTCCCTATAGGTACAAACAGATGTTTGCACTGTTTCACAGCTGCTAAATATGATATAAATCCAAAGAATTTCTCATGTTTTTATAAAGTTAAAAAAAAAATACCCAGACAGCAAATTTTTGGTCATTCAGATACTCTTACCAAATGACATCTGGTTTCTGTACTGCTTATTTAAGCAATCCTTAAAAAAATGTTTGCCAAGGGGAATAACTCAAACCTTTTAGTTCTTCACCATATATAACTGTACAGTTTAGATTACAATGTAGCATGCAGAGTTTATTATAAGCAATGCAGTTCTTCATTTCTTAGCTAGCGAGTATTACTTTAAAGAAAATAGGATAAATATTATGTAATTAGTTCAGGGAAATTCATGTATAGTTACATTTCAGAGTACCCGAGTTTCAGATCCAAACGATGACAAAGAAAATGAATTGTTTCCATATGTGAGGAGATAGCCCCAGTTACGAGCAGGGAGCTGAGGCATAAAAATGCAACGGGGTTCCCATTAAATGGAAAGACACAACTGCAGTTAGAACCAAACTGGGATGTGAAGGTGTTCTAAAGGTGCTCTAAAGGCACCACAGCTGCTGTTGGGACCAAAGCAGAAGGAGAAATGGGTGATTTCAACAGCAGGAGATCCTCATGTCTTGTGCTGTGACCTGCTGATGCCTGATGAGAGGTGAATTTTTTCACACACCCCTGTTTGAGGATTCAGGAGGTCTCTCTGGGCTCTCTGAGGTCTCAGGAAGGGTGGTGTCCCTGCGGATGCCACTCCTTCAAGGCACTTGCTGATGAGTCTGCCACCCCTACCTGGCCACCTACGAGCACAGAGCACATGGGAATTTCATACCCTCAAGACCTCGATTCCCCTGCCAAAATTGGTTGAAATTGGCTAATGGGCTCCGAAGTTATTTTCTTTGGGACTGAGAGGGGACAGACGGACTCGCTCTGAAGGGAACATAATTGCCTGCATCTCAAGTCTGTTGGAAGCCAAGCTAAAAATCTCAGTATTAAGCTTATCATATAAATTATATATGCATGTATTTTACAGAGGAAGATTTATTGCCTTCAATATCTAAGCATTTCATGCTTTTGAAGTAATGCATACTTTGATCCAACAAATACTTACGCTTTCAAGTCGCCCAGCGCACTGAGGGTTCAATAATGCTGCTTATTTTGAGAAAGATAAATCCCAAAGAGCTGAAGGACCATAACTAGGCTGTGATCTATGTGTTTTCTTTGTGGTCTTCTCTGCCATTTACTGTTTCAAAGGATTAAGGCTAGAAAGGGTGTATTGCTCATTAGGACCTTTGAGTGCTGCTTATTGACTCAGTGACTCCCACCCTTTTTGAATTGGTGGATGTGCAACTTTCCCCAGTTACTTTGAATCTAACGAGCATGTTTTTCTTCATTTCTTTTCACAGGCCTGTCTGTTACTCTTCAGACAGAAATTTGCACGTCCACAGTGTCTATAACATTAAATTTATCTGTATCTGTGGTCTTTCTTGAGGTGCCTGGCAATCAACAGCTTTCTTCCCTCTCTTTGTCGAGCCATTCCAGTGTCACAATTATCATGAATCATCCATTTTGTATATATCTCAATGACTGGTTGGGTTTATTTTCACATGAATACACACATCCCATAGCACTGCTTGGTAGCTAGAAGCAAAATGTGGTCATATGTTCTGCTGTAATGACATGATTGCATTTTTGTCTGTACTTTTTTGCTCCTCTTGATTTGGTCTGTCGCCACCATTGTGAGATGCACTGGACTAATTGCCCGTCAGATGACAGGGAAACGTGCAAGTCCTTGGAAGTGGAAGCTGGTTTATATGGACGAGAATGGAACCAGCAGTGAGTTTATTCTCCTTTTTAAGCTCCTGCAAAAGAACGTGCTATATTAGAAACCTTCTTTTGGGGCTCGGGGCTATTAATTTTGTTCCACGTTTGAGCAACACGCTGAGATCCTGCTCCAGGGCAGGAAAGCCAAACGCTGCTGCAGTGCAAGTATTGCTGCACTTGTAATTAGTGGTAATAGCAACTATTGTGGGAGCAGTCCTAAAAAATATTAATAGCAGGATTGGTTTAATTACAATGGTCCTCATGCCTGTGGTGGCTTCACCCTTCCCTTTTCTGAAGCTCAGCTTTCATTTTACTGCCGGTCTTATCAGACTGGATATTGCCCAAGCTGGTACATTTGAAGGGTATTTTCCTGTCAAATAAACAACAAACCCCAGTGGTTAATTTGTATTATTCCTCTCAACTCTTTCTCCAGCCAAAACACAGATTTACTCCTCCTGCCACAGTCCCACAACTTCCTGTTTAGTAGGAAACTTGATTAACTTGTTGGCTCCGTCAGTCTTGAAGGTCTTGCTTTTATTAGGAAGAAAATTGTTTGTTCTGCTTGCACAGGATTTCGCTGGGAACGATTGTTCACAGTCAGGTGCTCCAGGCACAGCTTTTAACTGGAGTTAACTGGGAGAAAACCACCACAGGGGCAGCTCCTGGAGAAGACACCGTGCTTCAACACTGCCTTGGGTGTTACCAAGCTGAGATAAACTGGGTTTCTAACTGGATGTGCCTGCCTGTGAGCACCATGCTTGCCTCAGTTTTTAAAAAGATTTGAGCATGTTGCAATATGTGACCATCGAGAGGTTTTGGTTTTTTGGTTTTTTTTTTTGGTCTGATTTAAATAAACAGACTAATTCTTGCAGGTGGGGGGAAATTAATCTTACGGTTGTGTCTTGGCCTCTGTTGACCTTGTGAAGCTCAAGCCAAGGGCCCAGAGGGGTTGACAAGTTTGTTTTCACTCCTGGTTTTCTTTCCTGCCTGGTGTGCAGCGATGTGCTCTGGCAAGGGGCTGGGGGTACTGACAGTGTTTGGCACAGAGGAGGAAATCAATAGCTTCACACTTCTTGAGAGCAGGTCTGGCTCCCCAGGCTTCAAACCAGAGACCTGTATTTGTTGGAGGAATTATTTCTAAGTTTTGTAGGTCTTGAGAACATTTTACCTTAGAGTCATGTCATCATATAAGAAAAAGTTGGGTTTTGAAGAATTCCTGGAAAGTTCTGCTTAATTTTTTTTTAGTCTTTTGATGTTGGGGTATGCTAGAGAAAAATTCTACAGAAAAAAAACCAAAAGTGGGAAAGAGGACTTTTCAGGTGAGGATTATGTCCATGTGTAGTAATAGACCCAGTAAGAACATAATAAATCCTTAAAATATTGTTCTTTCTGTGAGAAATGCAGTGTATTTGTGATGGTATAAAATGCTACTGTGCATTCAGCTCCGTACTCTTTGTAACTCCTGGGCATCTGTAGGTAAGTACCATTTCTGTGTACATTACAGGAAGGTCTAAAGCCTTCAAAATAAAATCAGGCAGGGGTATTATTTTGGCAGAAAGCTTTTACATTGATTTCCTGATGTTTGCAAATATTTCTGCAGGGATAAACATCTCCGCAGAAGTCAGCTCTAAATAAATAAATGTTGCAGCAAACGAGGAATACCCTGAGTGGGTGTACTCCAGCTGTTGGGGTTCACTGGATGAAATGTGTTACACATCTTCCCAGAGCTAAGCGATGACAGGCGTTAACGAGAAACTCCCCTTTCTTAATCATCATCACAGTAGTCTGAAAAGGTGGAGAGGGGAACATCCCAGGCTCTTCTGGGTTTAAACCCAAGTTAGCATGAACATCATCAAGGCAACGTGCTCCGTAGCCAGGCTGCTGCGTGGTGTAAACATGGAATGTGATGCAATGTGTCTGCTGCTTGCAGACTGAGTTTGACATTTTTGCTTAATTCACCATGGCCATGCGAAGGGAGCGCACGCTTCAGACAAATTCCACTGCTGTTATTGCTCTGCACTGCTGCAGAGGCAACACTTCTAATTAGAGACTATCTCCACATTTGGCTTGGCAGCCAAAATAAACTTCTAGGAGTCGCACGTTGGATGGCTTTCATCTCCACGGTGGTGGTGGGCTCTTTCCAGCAAGTACAATTGCAAACACACATGGGGACCAAAGGCAGAAACATTTTGGGGGGACGTTCAGTTAAAGTCCCTCAGCACTGCATTGGAAAGCCCCATCCAGCGAGGTTTCTTTTCCACGTGACTCAACGGTAATATTGAGAGGTAAAAGGTTTCAGCTGGAGGAAGGGTCGAGAGCTGGGGTGTGTGAGAGCAGGAAAAAAAGGATATTGGAGAGAAGCTGTGGAGGGGTGACAGAGGGGAGTCTTGTGTGTAGATCTTGGGGGCCTGTGTCCCAAAACAACAGAGCAGCTTGTTCCAGGACATCTCATCTCACCTGGACCAAAGTGACACCCAGCAGAGGCAGGGGGGATGCCCACATTGCTGAGCACAGCCAATGCCACCTGTCTTCAGCCAAGAGTGGTTTCTGTGCCGTGGCTTGCAGGAAACAGCTCTTTTTGGGATGGGTTTTCAGGAGTGCTTCAGAAGGAGCTTCAAATGTGACACTGAAATCAAGTAGCAGAGTTCACCCTCTACATCTGCCTTGGTTTTTGGTAGTGCATTGAGCTAGACATCAAAGGAAACACAAGTTTTCAAAATCTTGCGTAGCAGGAGAGAAAAATGTAGCTTTGGATGATAAAGCCCAAGACCAACATGGTTCCTGGGCCTCCTGACTCCTGTCAGAAGAAACGAAATCTCAGAGCAGCCCAGCACAGGTCGAAATGTACTGCTTTATGTGGGGTTTCATTATTTCTCTGTCCCCAGACCCGGCTGCAGTGACACCTCTGGAGCTGGGCAGACCTCACCCCACGCCAAATTCCTTTCCGCTGAGGCATGCCAGCAGCCCACCCCGCACTCCAGATGTTGCTGCTCTCTGAGAAACAAGAGCTTAATAAGCCAGGCTCACCCTTCCTCCTGGGGTGAGCCCAAAGACAGTCAGAGATGGAAAATCGCTGCTCAGTACCATGAACAATGTGCTTGGTCAAAGAGCAGTGCCAGCACTTTGTCTTAATGGAAGAGAAAGCCGAGACGCACAGTGCAAAAATCTGAGCTGGCAGCGGCCAGCGACTTTAACATACATTGAAAACTATCCATGAAAGAGCACACTTAAACCAAGAGAAAAAGCCCCGAGGTATATTTAGACAAACTGAAAAAGAGCTAGAATCGGGGGGGAAAAAAAGATTCTGTGTGGCTTTCGTAGGTTACATTTTTCCCAGTCTGTATTTCACTTGGGTTTCTTTTATTGGCTTATCATGAGCACATGAACCACAAAAACACACACGTGCACAGGACTGCAAAAATAAATCTCCTGTTTTGCACACACAGGACCCCGTTTTGCCATTGCCCAGAGGTGTTGGAGCTCTGCTCCTATAGGATTTGGACAGACCCTGGATATTTTTGTGCTCAACCCTGTGCGCTCACATGGTCACTGCTTTTGCTGAGCTAAGTGGCTCGTACTGCTGGCTTGTTGTCTTGTTCCCTGCTTTGTTTTCCCAGCCTCTTCCTCCCACCCTTCTCAAATAGGAGACTTTCTTCCTTACGAGAGCCTGAAGAGTCAGGAAATACAACACCCCCCCTTTGCTGGGGTAGGGCGGCTGAGGACTGATGTTGTGACCCACCAAAAGCCACGTTGGGAAGGTGTCTAAGCCAAGATGTCCACCTGGGATCTCGTGTCCTGCTCCTGCACAACCATCTTCCCAACATTCCGAGCCCTTTCCCCACTGGGATCCGCTCGGCTCAGTCCCACCTCAGGTCCCAGCAGAGCTCGAGGCACTAAAACGTTGCTTTAGGCCAGGCTGGCAAGTGCTCCTGGAATGCTTTGCTGCAGGGAAGTCATCTGACGTTGGAATAAATGGGCTCCTCAGTGCTGGGACGGTGACCAAGACCGGAAGGGAGCGCAGGGGACATCGGGCCGGATCCAGGCATTGTGTCCTTGGGTGCGATTCCCCGCAGACACGGAGTGACAACATTTCTCCGTGAAGAGTCTCATTAGCTACCAGGGCTGGGTTTTCGGTGAGCTGTTACTCAGTGGAAGGCGCTGGAATCTGGCCCGGAATAACCTCCCTCCAATTTCTCCCTTCCCGGAGCTGCAGGAGCCTTTCTGCACCCCCATTCTGCATGGCCAAGCCCAGGTCCCCGGAGACCAGTCCTGTGCACATCCCGAGCTCAGCACCAGCCCATAAATCTTGCTGCTGGATCCAGGCAGTGAAATATGAACAAAGGAAACCACCATGCAGTGCGGGGGTAGGGTGGGGAATCGCTCTGGCACCCTCCTTGCTCGGAAAGAAGTGAGAAAACATGGCTTTGTGTTGCTGTTGTTGTAGTTGTTGTTTTATGGTTTCTACAGATGCTTCCAATAAAAGAATTGTGAAACTATTCCCATCGGTGGCCTGTCCTCTACCCGCAACAGTGACGGAGAAGTTTGCTGGATTTCCGTCAGCAGAACAATTTGAGCGTGGACTCTACTGCTGCAAATTTAAGAAAGCTCTCCATTTGCTGCCTGCCAAGGAAACAGGTGATTTTTTATTTATTCTTTTTGGACACTGGCAGGTGATGATGACGATCAACTCCAATTCAAATGTGTGTGTCTTAATACTTCTGTTATTGTGATTTTTCCTTCCTGGTCTATGATTTGCTGATTATGTTTAATAATCAGTGTTAATAATTAGTGTTCTGGGGCTTCAACCATCATCTCTGTCTGCACTGATATTTGCAGCCTCCTGGTGTGCCCCAGGGAAAGGGATGAGAGCATGGCAGAGCAGTCACTGGGGAAGGTGTTGGGCGTGGATGTTGAGACTTTCTCCGGAATGAAGCAAAAGTGCTGTGGTTTGAAGACAGATCCTCATCCAGAGTGAAGAGATTACATTTTATTTAGGAAGTAACTTCTTAAGCAAAGTGGACAACCCACTAGCAAATGCTGGATGATACATTTAATCCATAAAATGCCATTCCTGGATGTGACTCTTAGGAAACCAGTCCTGAGTTTGCTGTTTTCAAATGGACTTTGGGCTTGTAAAACCAACGTTTAGGCACGCAACAGCTTTTCTGAGAAACACGACATTTTTTCCCAGTATTTTCTGCTCTAAATGCACTCTTTTATAAGCGAAATGATGTCTTCCTTCTCTGCTGCCCCTGCCCATGCCTGGGTCTGAGGTTTCCAGTCCTCAATTATGCTGCTGCAGCTTCTTTAATGAGGTTGCAGAGACGTCGCTGGTATGGCAATGTCTTGGGTGGTGTGGAGCTCTGGAAGAGCTTGAGCAGCAAGGGCTGTGTCTGCAAAGGAGGGAAAACATCCTGGAAACATCCCAGCTCTGGCTCTGGGGCTGGACTGTTGCAGGCAGAGCCAGAAATGAGACCTGATCTCTGCTCGCCGGGAGAGAAGCAAACATGTGGTGCTTGGGGTTTGTCCCTCTCCGCGAGCGCACGTGTGGTCTCCTCCCCTGGCTCAGCAGACACGTGGCATCTGCTCAGCTCTTCGAAGGGCTGTCTCCTGAAATATTAAAAGAGGAGGTAAATAATGAAAAGAAAACAAAATTTAAAAAAGAAAAAAAAAAAAAAGGAAAAAGAAAGGAAGAGGAAAGCCCGGTGGTTGCAGCAAGATCTGAGAGGCTCATGCTGGAGTGGACATTTAGCAAATGGCTGTTCTTTACATCACAGGGCAGAAATATGAAAAATATGAAATATGTAGCAGGGCTGGATAAAAAGGAAAATGTAATAAGAGTAGGACAAAGAATGTCACATGCTCCAACCGCATCTGAACTTGGCAGCAGCAGCCCAGGGAAGCCCATGTAAATCCTAGGAGCATGTTAAAAGCATTTTCACCCCACAAAGACTGACACGCATGAAAAGTATCTTTTCAACAATGTCAATCAAGAGCCTGGAGAAATAATTTACTAATACACTGCCTTGCAGGGACACATGGTTGTTGGGAACGGTGTTCACATCTTGGAATGGGAATTAATTTGGGGTGGGTTTGTAACAGGGGCAGAGAGGTGTGAAGCTGTGTGAACAAGCCTGTGTGTCATTGCTGAATTTAAATACGGCAAGCAAATAAGAGAGATTTCATCAAGGGGCAAAAGGAAAACACGACAGCAGAAGGAAAGTGCAGGAAAATGAAGCAGAGACAATAAAATGTAACCCCAGACCAAGGGGTGCTGGGGAGAAAGCCTTGATGGAAAATGCTCTGGGTATTGTCTAAGTCACATGGAAAGGAAATTACTATCCAGGCGAGAAACCCAGCGCTGGTGTGTGCAAAGGGAAGCAGCTCAGGGCTGCAGCAGGAGTGGGGTGAGATTGGATTCAGGATTGTTCAGAACCTGCCCTGGCTCAGCTGTGCCCCGGGGAGCAAATCTTTGTTTCAGAGAGGTTCCTCAGCTGAGCCCTGACTTCTGGAGGCAGCGTGGCCATTGGACGTCTCTCCTTGGCCTGTCCTTTGTGTATTGTAGACATGCCAAGATCTGCAAAGACTTAGCTACACTGGTATTTTTTTTCCCTTGAAAAAATATACTTTCTAATTTATTGAATTAAGGAATACATGTTATTTTGCATTAAAGGGGATATGGTGAAACCTTAGCATGTTAATTTATTCATATTTAATTTGGCTGTTGCAGAAGGAAGTACTACAATACCTTCCTGAAAAAAAAAAAAAGTATTGTAGGATACTCATGGACAAGGCAAGGAATTTTAATCTTTTTTTCCCCATGTAGGTCCCCATCTGCTCCTGCAGGTTGAAAAACTTCGGTTTAGAATTAGTTCATGGAACCACTTCCCCCAAAGGTCTGTGGGGCATAACTTGACAACAACCAGTGTGTGATCATGTCTGGGAATGAGGTCAGTGCTGCAGGCAGAGTAGGTGGGAACTGCCTGTAGCTGGAGGACAGAAATAAAGAGGAAGAGCTGCTCCATCTTTATGATTGCTCCTTTTACTTATGTGGAGTTCTGATAATTCGAAATAACCAGAGTAACTTGAGGCCATTTCTCCTTGTCCTGTCCCTGTTCCCAGGGAACAGAGCCCGATCCCCCCCGGCTGCCCCCTCCTGTCAGGGAGTTGTGCAGAGCCACAAGGTCCCCCTGAGCCTCCTTTTCTCCAGGCTGAGCCCCTTTCCCAGCTCCCTCAGCTGCTCCTGGTGCTCCAGACCCTTCCCAGCTCCTTTCCCTTCCCTGGACACGCTCCAGCCCCTCAATGACGTGTCGTGAGGGGCCCAGAACCAAATCCAGGATTCGAGGTGAGTAAAAGGGGAAGATCCTGCACCTTCCCGTGGGTAATTTCCTCCTATGATTTCTCCTGCCTGTTAAACCCATCCCTGCCCCGCAGAGCAGCAGTGCTGTGCCCCATTGCAGTGCCCGGCACGGAGCCCATCGGGACAGCTGTCCTCCCTCCCCACCACCCACCAAATGCTGAATTCCCCTGCAAAGACAAAGACTTATTTATGCTCGCTCCTCTTAAAGTACATATATTTCAGTCCAGGAGGATTTGCCGGCAATAAAGTTCTCTTCTGAGATACCTAAATCACGAGGTACTTAGGCTCTCCAGACCGTGATGCCCATGGACAATATTTGCACTGTAGCCTGACACATCTTCCTGCTTTGGAATAACAAAAAAACATGCAGCTGGGACCTGCTAGGCTGCGAGGACTTTAAATCACCTGCCTTTTTTGTCCTTTTTTTTTTTTCTTTCCGGAGGGGCAGGTGCAGCTCAGATTATCTGCAAGCTATTTTTTATTACTTAACAACACGGGCTTTAATGCAGTTAGAGATGTCTTTATTCATTCTTACACTCCTGAGTATTTTTGTGTAAACATTTTTCATCTGTGGCAAGCCAGTTTGTTTGTTGTGTTTTGTCATGTCAGAGCAGACTGTGATTAGACACTGAGATGAGACTACTAAATATTTTCAGATGTTTTCTATTTCCCCAGCGAAGAGCTGGATTTGAACCAAAGCTCTGAGGTGAAAGGGTGATGTGTAATATATTGAGACATCTGAAATAAAATAATGTAATGTTTTTAATATTTAAGAAGAAAAAGGCAGCAGTAAAACATTGTGGAAGGAGGAGAACATGAATACCTATATATTTTAATTTTAAATGCATGCAGATGTTGAATTTTAATCAGACCATGTCAGAATCGAACTGTAACAAAGGCAAAAATGTGAGATCTGTTTTCTTGAATTGCTTCCATATTTTGGGCTCCAGATTTTTATTACATATAGCACTGCATCATCATATATTTATGTAAAGTGCCAGCATCCATTGACTTGGTGTATGCCTGATGGTTAGCATGTAAAACACTTTACAGTGAGAAGTATATTCTTTCTCTCAGTACGTACAGTATATATCATATTATACAAGCCTGTGCCTTCTTGCACAGTGGCAGGGCTCGTTTTCACTGCTTGGTACATCTGGTGTTTCTTTTGGACCCTTCTGCCTCTTTTCTCAGTTCCAGAGGGCTTTCCTGGTGAAGATCTCAGCCTGGGCTCACCACAAGGGTCTGGGGCAGAGGGAAAGCTGTGCTTTTAAAGGGGGTGATAAATGCTGGAGAGCTGGCACAGACGGAAGGTGCAGAAGCCAGGCATCACTTTGTCCCTTCTGGTGCCGTGATTGCAGCTGAGCATCACTGGAACGTCACTGCTGCCACCCAGGAGCCAAAGAGCAGCCAAAGCTGGGAAAGGAGGTGGCCTGGGAGCTCCCTTCTCCTCCCCAGCCAGTGCCACCCTGGGGCAAACAGCAGGGCTGGCTGGGGATGTGGGTGAACGATGCCTCCACTCCGGGGCTGGGCATCCCTGCTTCCACACACCAGTGTTTCCACGTTTCTGGACTTGTTCTGGGCATGAATCCATGCTGTAAAATGTCTTCTTCCAGCACACCTGCCTCACCTGCCACCGTGCTGGGGAGTCTGCCTTTTGCACAGGGTCAGTTTTAATGCAGAAAACTAAAAATGTGGAAGTCTAGAGGAGACAAGGGACGGCTTTGGGCATCTTTACTGCGAAGGGGATCGGACCTGCCACAGGTACGCTCCGTTCTGGCAACAGGAAAACCAGTGGCATTCCAGGAAATAATTGCACTGGTACCAGTGGGAGGCAGGGGTTCCTCAGCAGGGCTCCCTGTGCCTGCTGCAGAGGGCACAGCTGCAGCACAGGGCTAGGGATAGGTGCAGGAGAGCCATCCTGGGAACCTCTGGTCTCAGGAGACCCGTCAGCCCCTTGCACCCACCCTGGAGGTGGGCACTGGTGCCTGTGTGGGCCAGGGTGATGCTCCAAAGCCACTCTTCTGTTCAGGATGCCCCACAGCTCTCTGGGGGTGGTCTGCATCGGGCCTGCTTCCTTTTTTGGTTTCTTTTCTGGATTGCTTTTCTTCAATGAATAGACTTTCTTTTTTTTTTTTTTTTTTAAAGCCCTTCTCACGCCTTCAGCTCCTGGAGTGAAACACGTGACCGCTCTTTGCTGATGTTTTTTCCTAAAACAGTGATGTTTGTGGAACGTGTCTCGAAAGCTGCAGCCCTGGCTGGTCTTGGCTGCCAGCTGCTCTGTCCTGGGAGCCTCCAGTCCTGGAGCTGAGGTCCAGCAGCACAGCCTGAGCTGGGAGAGGAGGAGGGAAGCTCCGTGCCATGCTCAGGCTCCAGGTTTTGGCAGGGGAGTCTGTACGTTTGTGGTAGCGCAAACTCATGCCTGAGGCTAAAAGTTAATCAGAATAAACTGATTTTCTTCCACCTGGTTTACTTAACTGACCCTCCGCAAACGCTCTCCCAGGGTCGCACACCTTTTCCTCTCCTATCTGTGGATATTCCCACTGGGTTGGAAACTCCCCCGGTTCAGCTGGGCTTGGTTATTCCCCCCGCTCCTTGGAGGCAGCTCACTTAATGGGAGATGTCTTCAAAAAGCTATTCCAGGTTGTTCCATGACAGGAGAGATGTACAGCACACGAGGAGGGATGTCCCTGGGAAGGTTTTGCATCTCACGGTGTCCCCACAGAGGAGCCATTTCCACCAAAGGCCTCACCCCACTGACGCAGCTGTGGGGAAATAGGAGAGATCATTTTCAGGCTGGATGTTTCTCCTTTTCTGTCCCACTCCACCTTTTAATGAGTCCTTTCTATTCAGGGGGTTTCCTGCCCCCTCTTACAGCATCATGAGCTGGATTCAGGAGTGTTTTATTCTCTTTAATGGATGCTGTTAGGATGACAGATGAGTGTGGGAATTCTGACCTTTTATTAGGGACTGGTGTTATTATCAGAGATTCAGAACAAACAAAGGGACTATTCCAAAGGCCAGATTAATAAAAGCCTCTACGTGGCTGACTCTCAACACCAGGTGAGGTGTTGGGAGTTCATGTACTTGAAGTGAACACCCTTGTACCTTTGGTTTTCCTGCAGGGAAGGCTGATCCTCTGCTGTCTCCTGGGTGTTTGTGCTGGTTCCCTGTGCAGAGCAGGCAGAAACAGAGTGTGACAGCCCCAAAAAGACATCCCTGGCTCTGGGAGCTCTGGATTTGTGCAAGAGTAAAACATCTGAGCAACGAAGGAAGCCAGGATCAGAATCTGCCTCCTGTTTCTGACACCACAAAAATACACTCAGGGCTGGATGGCACAGCTGGGATCTTGGTGGTCCAATTCCTGCAGGGGGAAGGGTCTGGGACTGCCTAACACAAACAGGTGCCCTCATCAAACTCTGTGTCATCTGATGCCAGAACCTTTTCCCATGAAGACAAAGCAGGACCCAGGCCCCCAAGCGATGCCAGCTTGGACACTGGTGGTCCTACCTCCCTCAGGAGCTTTTGAATGCCCACACTGTTGGGCAAAAGTGATCCTGTTCCTCACATGTCCGTGGTTTTGCTCCTGAAGCTGGTGGGATTGCATTCTGGGGCCTCAGCAGGGAGGTCATCCCCACAGCAGAGGTGCAGGTGCAGCAGTGATGCCGAGGCACTGCCAGATGTGGAGCAGCGCCTTAGGAAGGACAGGGCTGCCTAAAGCCCTGAAGATGCTGGTGGACCTGGACTGTCCAGAAATGTTTGTCACAGGCTCAGCGTCGGTTATTTTCTGTTTTCCCCACAATTTTCTAAGGCTTTTGGAGCTGCAAACAGTTTGGCTCATACCCCACGATCTTAGCTCATACAAAACTCTCATTGACGCCAATAATTTTCCAGCCCGTCATTCCCAGTGACAGCAGCAGTTTTGTCTGGGCAAGAGCTCTGCCATGAGGGCACATACATTTTCCAGGGTTTTCTCAGGTAAAGGTTTTATTTTCCTAATTCTTTCCCCCTGGTAGGTGCTGAGCTGTCAGAATCACAGCCATGCAGAATTCCAGCTTAGTTAAAACAATATCCTAAAGGTTGCAAAGCCGTGCTGCTTGCCAAGAGCGAAAGTTTAATGTTCCACTCTCCTCACTTGCCTATATTTAGTTCGGGATCCTAATGAAGTCTTTCTTTGTGTAATTTCATGTCTACAGGGCAACTGTGAGAGAGGACTTCCTAATTCTGTCAGGATGCTGGCAGCCCTTGTGCTGGGACAGCGTGTCCTCTGGGCCTCTGCTGCATGGCTCTTGTACAGTACTGGATTGTGCCCCGTGTGCTGCTGGGGAGATCCTGTGGCACTATTCTTTATTTTCCCTTTTTCCTCTCTTTCTCCATTTTTTTTTCCTCCTCTATGAAAGAAACGTGTGTGTATTGCAGCAGGTTAATTCCTGGTTGTTTTCCTGCAGATATTTGATAATAACGCTGCCTGGTGATGGTGGGTTCAACCAGAGTATTTTGAAGGGTTGTTTGGGATGAAATCCCCCTTCCTTTTCTGGTGTCCAAATGAGGAAGCATGGGATGGTGAAACACAAGATGCAGGAAATCTTCCCCATGATCCTCAGATATAGGACCAAGCCATGGATGACCATGGGGTGAAACAGAATCACAGAATCATTTAGGTCAGAAAAGACCTCCAAGGTCTCCGAGTCCAACCTTTGATGGATCACCACCACATCAACTAAACCACTGAGTGCCACCTCCAATCATTTCTTGAACACCACCAGAGATGGTGAGTTCACCACTTCTCTGGGCAGCCCTTTCAAACGCCTGACAGCCCTTTCAGTGATGAAATTCTTCCTGATGTCCAGCCTGAACCTCCCCTGGCACAACTTGAGGCCGTTCCCTCTCCTCCTGTCCCTGTTCCCTGGGAGCAGAGCCCGATCCCCCCCGGCTGCCCCCTCCTGTCAGGGAGTTGTGCAGAGCCAGAAGGTCCCCCCTGAGCCTCCTTTTCTCCAGGCTGAGCCCCTTTCCCAGCTCCCTCATCTGCTCCTTGTAGGACTGACCCTTCATCCCCTTCCCCAGCTCCATCAAGTCTTGTGCCACCTCACTGCCCCATCACGCAGCACATTGGTGCCTTTCCCTGCCCTCCTCTGCACACAGCTGAGGATTTGAGGATTTGCCTTCTTCCTCACATCCATGTCACATCCCCACAACACGCCAAAAAGGATATAGAGAAATGTAAAGAAATCGTATCTCTGGGATTCTGCTGAGGTTTTTCAGCACAAGGACGAGGCTGTGCTGGAAGGAGGTCTGCCGTGTGGGAATGTCCCAGAGAAACGCCAGCTCCCCAGGGTAAAACCTCTGGAAATCCATGGGGGAAAAGGCCACGCACGAGCTGCTTTTGCACTTGTATTCCAGCAGAAGTGCAGGGCTGGGCAGCCTGCTGTTCATCAGCCTCCTGGATATTCATCTCAGTCCCCAGCTGGCAGTAAATGTATTGTCGGATATCCCTCTAAAGTTGTGTAAGTTATTGCTTTCTCGGAGTGCTTTTTATACCTGTGTGTATTTTCCTCCCCGTTCCAGCATCTTACAAAGCTCCCTTTAGAGACGCTCGGTGCTGCTAAATATAGTTTTTTTGCAAAATTCCAGGACACGTCTTCACTTGGCGCATGAAAATTAGTTAACAGACTGTCATGAGACCTTTCTGTGCTCTCCCACTGTTCTCACTCCCACGACACCTGACGTGGAGCACACGGGCTCGCGAGCGGCCTCGGCTTTGCTCCGTGGCTCGCCATTAATCAGGATGAGGAACGGCCTTCCCAGTTCATAAATCCAAGGCAAACTCCGTTTCCCACATTTTCTGTCAAAGGGACATCAGCAGGCTGTTTGTATTAATCCATGCCCTCCCCAGCCTCGCGTTAGGGGAGGTGAGACGTGGCTGTGGGGGGCTCTGGGGTATTGACAAACACATTTCCACCTTCAGTCCCAGACCTGTTCTCCCTCCGCGGTCTCTGAGCTGCACACGTAGCCCTCGAGCACAGATTGTTCAGTCGCTGAAACCACAAACTAAATATTTGGGCTTCCAGCACATTAAGTAAACATGTCCTATCTACACCCCAGCTGCCAGGAGAGATGCTGAATTTGGGGATGAGCTCGCTGCATTAAAAATTCCTGAGTATCCATGATCACTTAACTGGGGATTGCTGTAAATAGCTGTAGCTGCTGAGCAGTGGTATGAAATTAAATCATAGTGAACAATAGTGATTTAAGTGGCATTTCTGGCTTTTTATGGGAAAGGGAGGGGAGCAGAGGGAACGTTTCACAGCAAAAATCATAAAGATGGTTAATTCTCCCTCGGTACTGCCAGTGCCTTGGAAAAGATCATGGAAGATGAGCTGTTCTCCCTCAAAAGTTCAATGCCCTGATGGAAAAACCGAGGGCAAAACTAGAGTGAAAGAAATGTTGATAGAGGGAGTCAGCAGTAATTAGTAACGGTGGCTGTTGTGCAGGGTAGAAGTTCTTTTTTAGGTTGTTATCACAGAGGATTGATTAACACTTGGGATGGACAAACACATAGAAATGAGGTGGTGAAATCCAAATCTTTTCCTCTGCAGGAGCTGAGCACAGCACTGGCTCGTGGAGGATCCCTCTCCACTGCTATCTCACCTCTGCTTTTTTGGCATCCCAGTCACTGAGGTCTTTTCCCCACCCACCGCTTTCCAGGTGGAGCTTTAGCTGGATTACTTTCAACATTTCTCTGGGTGCCTGGGGCTTTACCAAGTTACTACCAGGGACTGTGTCCAGCCCTCATGGAAAATGTGTGGTGTCTTTCCTCCAGCAGTCGGACGGGTTGGATGCTCTGCCTGCGCTCAGCATCCGTTGCACCACACACCTTGTGCCTTGCCAAGGTGCACATGTGGCTTTCCCCACTCTGGATTAATCACCTTTAGGGTTTCCTTTAGAGGAGAATATTACTGGGGGTGAAGTGTTAAAAAAAAAGAAAAAAAAGTTAGGAAATAAATTCTGCACTCTGCCATGCTTGGAGAGTTCACAACATTGTCTGCATTTATAGATGTATCTGATTGTGAATATCACATACGCCTGAGAAACTCCTCTTCTCTTCTCTTCTCTTCTCTTCTCTTCTCTTCTCTTCTCTTCTCTTCTCTTCTCTTCTCTTCTCTTCTCTTCTTCTCTTCCCTTCTCTTCGTCTTGTCTCTCAACTCACAAACACAAATCAGCTAGATTGCAAAATCTGGCTGATAGGTACTCAGTGTAGGCTTGTGAAGCTATTCACCAACATTTTTTGGACCACAGAAGACTGCTGTCCACGTATCCCTCTACACTTAATGGTTGTGATGCAGAGCTGAGACCTAATTCAGCTGTTTTTCAAGTCACTTTTCTGGTCCATTGATCCCCCTGACCTGCAGATCACAGGTTGCCACCACTTTGGCACCCATGGGACCACGAAGAACAAGGAATCCAGGCTGGGAGGTTCAGCATTCCCCTCCCCTCAGCTGTAAAATGAAGCTTCTAACAAAAGCACCTCTGCATGGCACATCCCTGAGATAGAGAAGGCATTGGGAGGGCTTGGGCAGCTCCAAAACTGCCTCGGACTCCAGACCACTGAGAGAGGGAGCAGTGAACACAGCAATCCACATTACCCTTCCCACAGAACAGTCCAGCTGGGCACCAGAGCAGCACATCTGCATGCACACCATGGTGTTTAATGCCTCAGCACTGAAATAAAGGCATTATCTTATTAAGATGCTTTTCTTCATCGTGCTGCAGTGTCTGGATGCTCTCCCCTCATACAGAATAATTTCAGAGCGCTAACGCGAAAAGCATCAAGAAAAGCACATCTTTGTAAGAAGATTTCTAAGTTATTTATCTCCAGGGAGGGCAAAAAAAGTGGAGATACTTTGTATCTGGGAACTCTTAAATTCATATTTATACGCATTTCCCCTGGGGCAGGATTTATTGTTAAATAACAATGGGGGAACAGCATGATTTCAATGAAGACATTTGGGCTAGTGAATGTTGGAGTGAATTCCGCTTCAGCGCTACTATTCAAAGTCAGAGCTGCTTTTTAATTGCTTTAAAAGTACATCCTGAGCAGAAATGTCCCAGCCCAGGCGCTGCTTCTCAGTGACACCAGTGCCAGTGTGTCTTGCTTTGCTGCAACCAAAGGCCTGCGTCGTGTAAGCCCTTGAAATCTTCATTTTAGTAATAAAAAAATCTGGCAGAGAAGGAAAACACAGTGTCTGAGGGCTTCGAGTATTTCCAAATTGTATGAAATTCCCAGCGCTGAGGTCCTCATGAGCTCCCCAGCACAGCAGGATTTGTACCCTCAGTTCTCAGAGTTGTCCCACCTCCCCTCTGTAAGTGATATTTGTGTCCCAGCCTGCAGCAAAGCCCTCTGTGCACGTCCCTGCTCTTGGGGATCCAGCCCTTTTCTTTCCACCAGGAAAATATTTGCCAAGTAGTCCCAAGGCTTATTTAAAGAGTTAAATCTTAGCGTGTCTCTAGTACAGGAAAAAGGACAGGGAAACCTGACCAGGCAGGCACCAATTTATCCCAAGGTCCATCCTTTCTGTGCTACACCTGCTCGAGACACAGCGATGTGGAGAAGCAAATTTCCATCTCCCGTAAGAGGAAGAGCTTTAGGGTCTCTGGGATCATGGCAATGCTCCAACTTCCATGATCCCTCCCAGGCACGCAGCTGGGGACTTTTCTCCTGGAAAAACCCAAAGCTGGAGTTAGCCTCAGCTCTGCTCTTCGCACGTTGTCCTTCGGCCGCTTGCCGCGAGCAGCATCCAGCGATGGCCTCCCATCCCTACTGCGGCTGCTCCGGCCGCCGCTCTGGCACACGCGGCAGCTTGTGCTGCTGTCCGAGTGCCAAAGGGAGAGTCTAACGGGGTATTGTTTGTGTGTGTTCCTGAGATGGAAGTGATTAACATAAAATACGTAAGAGGATCATGTCAGGAATTCTCTCCAGCGCTGCACGGTTAGCGGGCCCGCTCTGGTTCGCATTACGGGATTACAGCGTGTTCCGTAACTGCTCCGCGTTGGACACAGATTTGGGGCTCTTTCTCCAGTGTTTACAAACACGGATGGGAGCTGAGCGAAAAATGCAGCCAACTGCTCGTGGATTTATGGATCTCTATTCCATCAACACACACACACATATGAGGATATTTACGTTGTCTTCATATCACGGCAGATACCAGAGGGTCCTTAAATAACCCCGCAGGGCTGAGCAGATCACCCACACTTCAGATGCAGGCAAACGACCTTGGAAAAGCTTGGCAGCTCTTCTTGCTCTCAACTGGTAGACACGCTCTTCATCAAGAGCCTGGAAATGTCGCTCCTTTGAGCTCCAGACTAATTCAACACCTAAAATATGTGGAAAAGAACTGCGCTGAGCTGGTGGGAAATTCAAGCAGTCTGAGGCGTTGGAGCCAGTGAAGCTGCTAAAACATAAGGTAACGTTCAGGCTCAGATCTCCAAAGCCTGATCTGTTTGTCAGCACGGCCACATTGACTCTTGCCTCGTGATCCTCTCACACAAAGAGCCCAGGGACATCTCTCTCCCTTTCCATGCTGTGGAAGTGGGTTTAGTAGAGAATCACTAAAATACAGGGAAGAGAGGAAAAAAGGAAAGCAAAACAAATCCAAAAACCCAAAAGTTTCTATTGTTGAAGTGTCAGAATAACTGTCCTGGGGCTAATTTTACCCTGGGTGTAGCTTTATTGATGTCAGCGTGGAAAGGAAAGGTCTGATTCACCCCTGCACTGCAGCAATTTTAAGCTGAGGCTTCTGGGAAAGCTGCAGTAGAGTTAAAGTGACATTGCAGGATGAGATAACAGCCTGGTGCATGGCTCCACCAATGCCAGTGGACTGACTTTGAGCTTCATCTTTCCCACTGGAGGCTCTGAGGAACGGTAACCAAAGTGCACAGAACACACCCTTTGCTGGGTGGTTGGTTTAGCCCTGTTTGTGTCTGAGGCTCACTGCCCCCAGCCAGCCAGACCAGGACTTGGTGGACCTGCAGCTGACCCTCGTGTCTGGATAAGAAGGGCATTTTTGGATTAAGCCCCAAGCTTCCATTCTCCTCTATCTTGGCCAGACTGGCACCTGTTGGAGAGAAAGTGATGTTCTTCATCATGAAATCTCCTCTTTTGTGCTTCTCTCTGCTTCTACCTCTTCTCTTAATCCTGCAAGCTTGCCATCAATTAGTCCAACACTAACTTTCACATGGGACCCTCTCCATTTCCAGTTCCACCGCTCCACAAAAATCCAGCTGGCATCTCTCTGCTGCTGAATTTCCAGACACAAATACCTCGGAGATCTCACTCCTCAACTGACCAACATCCATTTTTCTTTCCACCATGTTTCTCTGCTTCTTTCTCTGTTGAATGCCAAGGATAACGTAGCCATGCCTCCACTCTTGTCCATATTGTGCATCATCTTCTCCTGGTCATCCCAGTGCCCTCTCATCCACAGTCAGTTCTTGCAGACTTTCTGCAGAACATCCCAAACACAGTGGGATTCCCCCATTCCCACAGCGAAAGCTCTCATCCAGGATCTCATTTCTTGTCCTGGTTTCTGCAATACCTTTTCATCTGGTCTTCATAAGAAGTTCTCCATGGCTTAAAAAAATTCTTTTCTACTTCTTTTTAAACCTCTCCTTTTGTGGATGTGGCCAGTTTAATCCCATTATTTACCTGTTGTCTTCTATAGCCTCTTGAGTGAACAAAATCAGTCCTCTTGATCAGCCTTTCTGCAGTGCCCGGCTCAACAGGCCCAATGACCTTCAGAAGACAAGTAGCCAGTGGTAATATCAAAAAATCTGTAGTGGTTTCCATGGCAAAGATGTGGAAAAAAAATCTGTTCCTCTGCACCAAGCTCAGCGAAACATGAGGATGCTGGAAAGGATCCTGATTGTGCCTGAACTCACAGCAAATCCCTCCCCACCTTCCACAGTGATTTCATCCCTCCAAGTTAAAGGGCTCTGCATCTCATTTACTTTCCCTCTTTTTATTTATTTTATAATTGACTTTTTGAACTTCTGCCTGAACTGGAGCCAAAGCTGAAAGTGAATTAATTCCAGCAGGATGCGAAGGCCTGGACCTTCCCAGTGCAGAGTCTCCCCATTGACTTTAGAGTGATGCTCAGAGAGTTAAAGGGAGCCTGTGGTCTGTCCAGAATAATATCCCCATCCTTGGGAGAGTGGTACAGTGGGATGGGGATTTTCTTCACTGCTGGTGCCCAGGAGACACAGTATTGCCCACCAGTCCCCACAGCAGTGCCCTCGTTGGGTAAATAACTGCATTTTCTCAGCTCTTCTTATTCAGCAACTCATCAAATACTTTCTTGGCCTCTTACTTTTTACTAAACTAAATTTTGGGGGAACAGGGTCACTAGTTGCTTTCTGATCTGTGAGGGAAGGAGGGAAGGAGTCTGCGTGTTGAGTTGAAGAAAAGATGGAGCTTTTGCTTGAGTGGATTTCCGGGTCACCTGGATCTTAAAATAGTTGAAATAGGTGCTAAATCTTCTTAAATACATCCATATGACTGGTTCTACCTTGGTAATCCGTAATGGTTTCTCTCTTTTGGGAGTACTAGCAACAGTGGGAGTGAGCAGATAGAGAATTTCAGATGATCTAAATAGAGTATTCTTTCATTTTGCAGAGTTGTGGTTCATGGCCCCTCCAAGACTTATACAAAACAAGTAAAGCTGATGTCGAGAGATGGAGGCCATGTACCTGTTCAAAAAACCAAATGGGCTGAAAAGTACATACCTGCTTCTTTTGTAAGAAATTGTTCTAATGTGTAGGAAAAAAATCCACACGTGAAACCCTGCAGCACACAGTGCGTTTTCATGTGCCACGTTTCTTTATTAAGGTGGAGATGAGTGAGTTTCCTGCCACTGGAAAGCAGAGAATTATGGGGCACTACCTCGAGATAAATCCCCTGTAAAGCAGAAGAGGGGAGATACTGAAAAGGAAGGTTCTTGAGTAGTGCAGCCAGCTTGTGGAAGTCAGTCATGATCATTCACAGCAGCTCCGGATGTGACCCAAAGCCATTTTTTGGCTCCTTTCTGAAATTAAGCACTTCCGATAAGTCGGAGGAAAGCCCAGGCCAGATTTTATCTAATGTGGGACACAAAGGGTCTGATCCTCACCTGCTGGAAATGAGAGTAACGCCACTGACTCACACAGAGCTCCCAGTTCTGGGAACGTGGCCCGAACTACTCATTTTAGTCCAGGACTGTTGGCAAAACACGCCATTCACCCCCAAATTACGAGGAGCTCGCTACCAGCCAGCGAGTTTCCAGCGCGGCTACTTTGGCCCCATCACACGCTGCTAATCTCTTCAATGATTTATGTGCCCTTTTAAGTTTTAATTCTCCCTCTGTCATGAACCTTCCTCACTAGCAAGTTGACAGTTTAAATTAGTGTTTAGACATGGCTTTCATAATGTCAGCTTTTGTTTTGTCTCAGTCATCTGTTGGAATTCCTTCCATTGTATCTGAAGTGACTCATGACAATAAATGACTTCTTTCTTCTTTTGTTCTTAATCGGGGAAGAATGGAATGAACCATGCAATATTTGTAAAAGAGCAGTCTTAATTAGTCCTCAGCTGTAGCTAAAGATGCTTGTCTTGTCTCTTTAGCATATTAATGCAGGAAGCCATGCGTTCACGTGGGCAATTGCCATGTTCCTGAAAAGCCTTGTTACAAGCCAAATTCTCCAGCGTAAAGGTATTCCCCGGCCCCGCTGCTGCGCTGAGCCCTGCCAAATGAGGAGCCTGTGCCCCGGGGCTTTGTGTGAGGCTGCTCAGGCCTGCGAGGAGAAAAACGGGCACACTTTGGAGTGACTCATCTCAAGGATTGGGTTTCTTTTTTGTTTTGTGCCTCTTAAAGGTATAAACACTCTGAGCCGAAAGCTGGAGCTTCGCCTCAAAACCTCTCAGCTGCTGCCTGTGCCTTTCCCTGCTCCCAAGGGGGTGATGTTCACTGATTATGGACCTCAAAACTTTCTTTGCAAGGTTCAAGTGCCTCAAATACCCAAGTGCTGACGAAAGGGCTTGGGTGGGAACGTGTTAATACTTTGCACAAAATTAATAGCGGCCTCTTTTAGGGACAAAATAAGTTTTTGTGCAGAAATGCAAAAGGCTGTTTCTTGTATTGCCAAAGTTGCTGTGACCATGTCATCTTTAATACACTTCTGGACCCAGTGAATGGCAACAGATTCTTCCTTCTTCTTCTGTTTTCTGTTTGTCATTTGGGAGAAGAAAATTGATTCTGTAAGGCAGTGTGGGAAAATGGCATTCCCAGCTTGCCTCCCTGTTTTGTAAGCGCTCTCCTCGTCCATGTAGGGCCATGCCCACGATGCCAAGTTATGCAGTAATTGTGAAATGCAGCTAAATAAAGGTTTAGGTTGAGAGCTGGCTTCTCCCAGATTGTGTTTTGAGCAAGGGCTGTAATGTGGGTTTGGGGATGTGCTTGTAGCTGTCATTGGATTGAGGGCATTAAATCTCCTTTCCCAGGAAGTTTCCTTTCCCTGAAACCTGGCTTGCCCAGTGGTCTGGGAGCATGGCTTGCAGCCTTGTCTTACTGGTAAAGGGTTAGGCTCCCATTTGATGACATACTTGCCATCTATCCATATTTCTCTCCAGTTTTATGTTTAATTCCCACGTAATGAAGCATCCTGGATACATCCCTTAGAGCCTGCTGAGCTGCTTCCTATTTCAGCTCATTAAAGAAGATCCTGCCACAGAACAAGACACAACTGCAGAGGGTCAGCAGGAGATGTTTGAGAGGATGGAGAGCCAAAAGTGGTCACCAGGAACCAATTTCCTCAAGATCCTCCCTCCTAGAGAAGACAGTTTTGTTCTTCGGGTTCTGACCCAAATCTGGTGCTTTTTGGAGAAGGAAAAGTGAAGCACGGAGGAACAAGGCTGTGATGAGAACACTGGTGAGGTGCTGTTTGCTGTGCACAACAACAGCCCCACTGAGCCCAGAAACATATGAATAACACCATGAATTCTTCTGTGCCAGTACATGGTGCTCTTTATTTTAATAGTCTGTTTAAATATACATACAGCTATTTTTCTTTTGCCCAGACCTTGTAACAAAACCAAATGTCTTAATGAACACAAGGAGACAGCAAGCAGCTGGAGAAGGACATTAAAATGTACAAACCCAGCAAAGTCCTGGGAAAATAATTTTTTACTCAAAGTACTTTCAAAAGTAAGTTGCTCCTCTGGAACTGGACTGAAATAAGTGCCGTGCTGCTTTCCCTCTGTGCTCCAAAGAAATCCATGTTCCCTGTCAGGGCTGTGGTCTTGTACAGTCTCCAGAAATATTCATACAATTCCTGGTGAGCTCTGCTGGATTGTGCTGTCACCAGGTTCATAACAACCATGGTCTTCTCTCCAGCTCTACCCCCCACCTCTTGCTAAGGAAGATTTGGCAGAGTAGTTTTAGGGAAGCAAAGGTTCGCTGGGAGAAGTGGTATCATTTGTTGGCCTAATTGGTAAAACTGGGGAAAACAGAACATGTCTGGGACACAAATCTTTCTGCAGGTGCAGTAAGGTTTTAGGCAGGTGCCCAAACCAGCCTTGGAAATCCAGGTTTTTGCAGGCACAGATATTCTGGAATGATGATGTTATGCCTCAGAGCAGACTTTGGGCAACAGCTTTATTTTTAATATACTGAGGTTGTCTGCTCTCTGTACATCTAACATCTCACATTGAATTTCTAGGAAAATTGTAAAATTGCAATGGCAAGGCCAGGGTGTGAGAGCACAGGATGATTTCTTTCCTTGTAAGAGAGCTGTCACATCTTTATTGACTCCAAAGATATACTTTCTACTTGCACAACCTCGCAAATCTCTGCTGTGGTGGTGTATGCCTGCTCTTCCCTGAAGCAGGAATTATCAAAGGACAGAAATTCACTAATATTGCTTTTTCCTACAGCACCATCAAGCATGTTCTTAGCCTGGCATCAGCTGAGGTCAACTTTTCCTTCCATCTGTGTTTACACTGGATTGGGACAAGCAGGTCCTGACCATGATCAAAGCCTCAGGGTGATTGTAGCAGAGAGGTGGTTCAGACTTCTGCTGGAAAAGCTATCCAAAGGGTTTATCAGTTAATGTGGCTGGGATTTCACAGAAAAACTGGCAGAATTGGATGCCTTTGAAATGTAGAGGAAGATGGGGCTGATCATGTGGAAAGACTTCCAACCCTCCTGCAAAACCAGATACTTCTGTAAGGGCCTCTCAACCAGCACTTCATTACAACTTTCCCATTGGCCTCAAACTCAATGTTAACCTTGGCCCTGGTGCAGAGAATATTGACTTTCAGGGTCAATAAATCTTAATATGGATCAAATTGGAAGTCATGTTTACTTACTTTATAACTCCTTTCCAGTGCAATTACTCTTTACACAATGCAAGGACATTCTGCACATTTTTCTTCCTCTTCTTCGCCATTTTGAGGTGCGTTACCCTTCCAACAAGAGCCTGGGCTTTCCAAGGCTCGGATTTTTCTCCAAAGTTTTCTGTCACAGCCACTTAGATTTTTGCGTTATTTATCTCCTCCTACAAAAGGCAAACACGATTTTTCTTTTTTTTTTTTCATCAGCCCTCGTGTGGATCCGTGTCAAACGACTGCCTCCTGGCGTAGCCGCGCCGCTCGTCCAGGAACGGCGCGCAGTTGCGTGGGACGCCGGAACCACAAAAGGTTTTTCAGATTTCCAGGATTCCGAGCTGTGTCGCTGAACCACACGACCTATCCCGCAGTCGTTTTCTGCGCCCTCGGCTTTCTAGTACTGTGCGCTTTCCTCTTTGTTTATATCAGCCAATACCTACAGAATTTTAATGACCGTACAGTGAGCTGCCTGTACGTGGCAGGGTGTGTGCTGTTCCCATAATGAGGCATGTATAGAGCCCGGGGCTACAGAGGCAAGGAGCCAAAGGATGTTATTATCGCCCTTATAAATGGTTTTCAAAATAAATAAGATACAGAATGTTTCGCTTCGAAGGGGAAAAAAATAAAAAAATAAAGGAAGATTTGTGCTCTGTGTGCTGACCCGGGGTGGGGGTGGGAGCAGGAAAGAGGAGGAAAAAGGGTGGGTTGATCTGTAGCCTTTTGATTCGAGTCACTGCTGTTGAGCACATGTGAACTCAGCGTACACGTGTTGCTGGGGCTACAGCCAGGCCCAGATGTGTCCAGGATCATAGAATCATGAAGTGGTTTGGGTTGGACATTAAAAAACATCTATTTCCAGCCCCCGTGCTGTGGGCAGGGACACCTTCCACTATCCTGGGTCGCTCCAAGCCCAATTCAACCTGGCCCTGGACCCTTCCACGGATGGGGCAGGTACGGTGTCTGTGGGCAACCTGTGNGGACACTTCCACGGATGGGGCAGGTACAGCGTCTGTGGGCAACCCGTGCCAGGGCCTCACCACCCTCACAGGGAAGAATTTCTTCCCAATATCCTATTCTATCTATATTCTATCTATATCCCATCTAAACCAATCCAATCCTTCAGTTTAAAGCCATTCCCCTTTGTCTTATCAAAGATGTGGAGAACTATGAGGGTTCTACCTGCTGCAGTGAGCAAAGATAACAGTGGAAGGGTCCCGCACACCTTTTGTTCTGTTATTCCCATGAATCCATCCTGGACCACGCTCTATAATTGTGTATCCAGGAGCTGAGATGGGGGAAGTGGTGCTCTTCACTCAGAAGGATCTGCCTGTGCTCTCATTGCCCTGGGTGACTGGTTGAGCTGGATCCAACCTTTAGGGATCCTGTACAGGATTCCTGCCTTCTGCTCCTTCACTGCCACGGTGTGAAGGTGACCAGGTCTGTCACTTGTGTAGTGAAGACAGAGAAAGTCTTGTATCCTACTTGCAAAAATCAGGATGGAATAGCATCCCTTGGAAAGGAGAAAGGTCCTTGTTCTGGGACTGTTCGGATCAGTAAGAGACATCCAGTCAAGCTGGCAGGAGGTGCTTGAAACGAAAGCAATTCCTGTCATAGAAGTGCTTTGCCTCAGCTGCAAAATATTGAGGTTTGGCCTTTAGGAGGAGTTGAACCCAAGCTGCTGAAAACAGGTAATTTAAAGAGGAAATAAATACAAGGAAGGTTGTAGGGTCGGGTTCACCCAAGAACAGGCAGATCCACGGCTCAGCCTTTGTGGAGCAGCTGATTTGGAGAGCAAGGTTTGTCCCACGCTACAGCTGACAAATTCCAGGAGTGGCTTCCAGGCAAAAGCTGGCGAAGGAACCAAAGGCCAAGGGAGGGTGTGATGCGTGCAGGAAAGCTGCAGAGCAAGGTGCTGAGGACATCTTTCCTTCAGCGTGGCAATGGGACACAGCTGTGCAAAGGCACATCCATGGAAATGCAGCAACCCCGTGGCCATCCTCAGGCAGAAGGTGAATTCCAAGTGTGTGTGTGTGATCAACATTACATAAAGTGCACTGGAAAAGGGAAGGAAACACCATGAGCCAACTCTGTTTTGTGTCGGCCCCTTCAGAAACAGAAGGAAAAGATTAAAATCATTAGCAATTGGAAAAATCCAGTTTATTCTATGCATTAGTAGTGCTGGCATGCAAACACATCTTCAGAGAGCAGCTGCTGTCCTAGGGGGCTTTAATCCTTCCAAAAGTAGCATGAGAAGACCCAGTAGGTGCACTGCACATTTCGTTGTGAATTCCCTGGTATTAATAAACCAGAGCATGTTCCTGGGCAAGGGTTAGCCCAGTTCTGCCACTGCATAAATTTATGCTCTATTTTAGCTACTGCTGAATACACCAGAGCACCCTCAGATACTTACAGAGTTTGGTGTATGATGGGGCAGTATCCAAATAAAATTGGCAGAAGAAGACACCAAAATAAAAAAAAAAAAAAGAGAATTAAAAAGCGCCTTGTGGGAAGAAGCAGAATGAGAAGAAAGAAAATAAAAGCAAAGCAAAACAACCTGCTCCCAGCCCTTGACACCAGTGCTGGCTCCCTCTTCCCTGTGATTTCTGGGCTGCTCCTGTGACTTTCACCTAAAGGGGAGAGGAGGAATCACCTTCATCCCTAGGGCTAAATTTAGAGCCAGCACAGTGCACGTTGGGTGGGGATATGATGGAGTGACTCAGATCTGTCCAGGAGCCACAGATGTGCACCTTTGCATGGCTCGCTTCGTTGTGACAGCCCTGGTTGTGTGACACAGACCGCAGTAAGCGTGGGCAGCTCTCCAGCCAGCTCCCAGCAAGGAGCAGAGCTGTTGGAGACAGAGGTCTTCCCATGGAGATCAGGTCTGGGCGGGGAAGTGGGAGAGAAGAGGATTGATCAAGTTTGTTGCTGCCTCAGGGCAGTGCGGAGGGAGCTGTGTGAAACCCAAGATCCCATTTCCAACGCGTGGTTCAATAAGGTGACACGAGAGCTGCCTCTTGGAGCAAAAATGCACATGTGGCACTGTTCTTGGAAAGTGTCCACGGAATAGGTTGGAAATGACCTTTAAGATCATCCAGTTCAGCCATTAATCTGACACTGCCAAGTCCACCACTAAACCATGTCCCCAAGTGCCACCTCTGCTGGTCCAGCTCCCACTGGCAAAGGCTGGTGACAGCATCTGTTCATTGGAGCAGAGGTGGGCACACATCCCACAGGTATGGGGGAGCTGGCATTTTTTGTCACATCATCAGTTTAGGAGCCTCCAGGGTGTGAACCAACCGACTTAACATCTGGATGGTGCTTCAGAGCTTGGCTTGACCTGGGAAGGCAGTTCATGCCCGTCCTTTCTGCTCAGAAAACTGGGTGAGACACTTCACTGACAGACAGAGCCTTCAGTGAGGAGGTTTTCCATGAACCCATAGTTCTACAGATGAAGTTTCAGCAGCCCTGACCAACTGGCAAGTGTTTCCCTTGTCCAGTAAGTATTTGGCATTTGTTGCTGGGATTTATTAGTAATTTAGGGGGTTTTTTTCAAGTAGTTATGACTCTTCCCAGGAGGCTAAAGGCATTCCAGCTCCTCACCAGGAGCCTGTTCCTAGGAAGATGGTCTAACCTGACAAGGAATGATCTGGAGTTTGGAAGCTGCTTTCTGCTCTTGGTGCAGGGACAGGACATACTGGCACTCAGCAAGGAGCTAAATAGGTGCTCCTGGGAGGCCTCTTAAAAGGTAAGAAGCTACTGAGGAAAAGGGGTAGGCAACAGGGGTGTGGTGATCAGGGCAGGAGGGAAGATGGGGGGACCCTGTGTGGTTCAGGCTCCCTTTTCTTTTTTTTCTTCCTTCCCAGTTTGGTTTGTGGTTTTGCATTTGCAGCTTGTAAAGCTGTATGGAAGGAATGTGCAGCTGGGGGCTTTCGCCAAGTTGGTGTCAATTTGGGTTAAACCAGAGGTCCTGGAACAGAGCCTCGTTGGGAGAGTGGGTGACTTGCATTAAGAGCAGAGCTTTCATTATTCTCCCTTCAATTGTGGTGGCTCCTTGGGGACCCCATTCCAGGAGCAGGGCCCAAACCCTCTTACAGCAGGCACACTGCAAAGCCATAACCTGAAGGCAGGGCCTCCCCCTGCGGCCTGGCAGCCCCTGAGATGCTCAGTGTCCTGCCATTGTCCTCCTCTGGCCTCCAGCAACGCTGGCCTGTCCCGTCAGCAGCGGCCCACGTGCTTCTCAGCTGGACCCCACCAGCGCCTGGGATCTGCTCCATCCAGGATGTTGACCACATGTTTTGTGAGGTGCCCAGCATGTCTTAGGAATGGTACAATGAAGATACTTTCCTTCCCCGCTCCCTGGGGATTCTGCTGCTGGATGATGGCTGCTGTGTGCTCACTGCAATCCCTGCGTGCAGCCAGTCTGACACGGAGTCCCTGCCAGCTTCCAGCACCAGCCAGAGCTCCTCTGCAACCCACTCTGCCTCCTTGGATACTGTATTTTGCCTCCATGCACAGATAAAGAGGCAATCTCCTCACTTCTCTTCATTCTCAGGGTTAAACTGCTCCCAAGGACAGACTGATTTGTGCAGGGGGAGGATTTACAGTTGGGATTTCTCTTGTTCCCTCTGTCCTCACACATATAAAAAAATAAATGAGTTTTTGTTGGTACACAGCTTTCCTTCCTCAGGTCACACAGACAAGATCATCTCCAGGAGGGTTTTTTTTTTTGAGCAAGAGTCTCCTGGCCTTATAGTTTTTAGGTCAAAGGAATCTCAGAATTGCAAACATGGCTTGACTGTGCCTTCTGCCCACAGTGCCAGGTTTACCTGATCTCAGCCCGACTCATCTCCCTTCACCAAAGGCCACAAGGCAGGAATGAAGTCTAAAGTAAGGATCTGACTTCCAGAGCTAGAAAGGAGAGCTCAGCACCTTGGAAATCCAGCCCATTCCATCCTGAGTGCTTGAAGAGTTGCTCCCAGGCCTGCTCCCTCCCTTTCCACTGCTCACACGAGATCCCAGCATGGCTGCAAAGCCCATGCTTGGGGCTGTGGGGTGTGGATGAGGGAGCTGGGCTTGCGTGGCCTCCGTGCTTCATTTAGGCTTGGCCTCGTGTGTAAGTGATGAGTTAGGTCCTGTTTTGGGGCAGGACAGCTCTGCCTTGTTGCCCTTGTCCGCGTTTTGCCCACAGAGCTCGGCTGGACCTTTCTGGTGCAGGGGGGATTTTCTCCTCTCCAACCTTGCAGGTGTTTCCACAGAAGTCAAAGCTGCTTTGACAGCTTGGCCCTCCTCTCTTGCTCCTCCAACTCAACTCAATTTTACAAACCACACGAGTCTTCATGTGCCTGTTATTCAGACTCCTGACTTAAACAAAGCAGTGTGATTGCTGTGACTGCAGGGAAGCCACCGGGCCTTGTGGTTTATTTACAGAAGGCAAATGCAACCAGCAGGTCTCATAACTCGCCATTGTTCCCCTATCAGCCCTCGGGTTGGCAACACTGAGCAGCAGCAAACACATCATAAGAGACCACCTTTAATTATTCATATGCTCTCAAGGGGAAACCGAGATCTCTGACGAAGAGGAAAGAAACAGAATATCTTTGAACTGTAAATCATGGCTGCAATAGCTTTGTTCTTTGTTTCGCCAGAGTTTTGTTTTATCTGAGATCATAATTTGTTTTCAGTGAAGCACTAGATTAAATTAATTGAGGTTTAGAACACTATCCGTTTCCTTTTGCAAGTGCTTTCACTGATGGTATGATCTTATCTGACTTGTTACCCCTGCTGGCTCTGTTTTCCTGACCTCCCCTTAGCATCACATGTTTTAGAGCCATTTCTTTCTGTTCTCTCTCTTTTATTTTCTTTTTCTCTTTTTCTTTTTTTCTTCTTTTTTCTAAAGGCATTGTTTAGTTTTGAAAATCTCCACTCTTTCCCCAGCTATTACTTCTTTCCAATGGATAACTGGTGAATTCCCTCTCTGAGGGGGAAGCCAAGACAGACTTTACAGGAAAAGGCAATTCCAGCTGCTGCAGCACCTGGACCAAGCACCCCACTTTTGTGGAAGGAAGTTGGTTTGGTTGTTTGAGACCCCAGATGAAAATGTTGACACCAACACGTTTTGCAGCCTCACTGGAAAAGGACAGGGATGCTTCTCTGGAGAAAGTGTTGAGATCCATTGCAGGACAGAGCTCCAGAACATTTGCTCTGTTGCTAATTCCATGTGTAATTATTGCAGTTCTTTCCCACAGCCCATCCCTAGGACTGGTCACTGACAGACACAGTCCAGACAAGCCTTTGGTATGACCCAGTGCTGTCAATGTTGCATTCCTGGGACTCCTGCAGGACAGGACAGCACTGCACGAGTGGGAAGGGACTGCAACCCTTCATAGAATGGTTTGGGTTGGAAGGAACCTAAGAGACCATCCAGTTCCACCCCTGCCATGGGCAGGGACACCTTCCACCATCCCAGGTTGCTCCAAGCCCTGTCCAACCTGGCCTTGGACACTTCCAGGGATCCAGGGGCAGCCACAGCTTCTCTGGGCACCCTGTGCCAGGGCCTCCCCACCCTCACAGTCAAGAATTTCTTCCCAATATCCCATCCACCCCTGCCCTCTGGCAGTGGGAAGCCATTCCCTGTGTCCTGTCCCTCCATCCCTTGTCCCCAGTCCCTCTCCAGCTCTCCTGGAGCCCCTTTAGGCCCTGGAAGGGGCTCTGAGCTCTCCTTGGAGCCTTCTCTTCTCCAGGTGAACACACCCAGCTCTCCCAGCCTGGCTCCGGAGCAGAGGGGCTCCAGCCCTTGGAGCATCTCCATGGCCTCTCTGGACTTGCTCCAGCAGCTCCACATCCTTCCTATGTCGGTGCCTCAGAGCTGGAAACAGAACTCCAGGTGGGATCTCAACAGAGTGGGGCAGAGGGTCAGAATCCTCCCCTTGCCTCCAGCCCCTGCTGTGGGATCAGCCCAGGACTGCAAGTGCACGTTGCCATATCGTGTCCAGCTTCTGGTGGCTACAAAAGACCAAATAATAAAGCAGTGCCCTGCCAAGGTTTCATCTCCTGCCTGGGGAAAGCTGTGAAACAACTGCTCAAGGTACGGAGCAGATCTTGGTCACCACGTCCTCCTCCTGGCAATGCATCACCTGGATGCTGCTGTTCTTTCACATTGTCACTGGGCTGGATCACCCACAATGGGTAGGGAGAGAAAATGTGGTGAAGAATCTCCACAAACAACCTGTCATCTGGAAATTATTTGCCGAGGTCTGATAATTGAGTCTTCTTCTAGCCATTTATTGTATTAGCTAAAATGAAAGGAAGAAGCAAAAATCACAGCGTGTTTTGTTCTCCTGCATATTTTGAACAGCTATAATTAGAGTTTTTCAGATTTAACTAGGAAAAAAAAAAAAGAAAATAAAGCCTGTCAAGAACCTATGTAGCTTAGCTGAATTGAACTTTAATTAAATCATCCAGGTGTCACAGAAGTGCTATCCCAAACACCAGGTTTCTGTCCTCAGAAATCTTTTCACAGCCACTAAAAACACCTGACATCACTAATGCCAGACCTTTAGGACCAGAGTTATCTTGGAGCATTAAGTGGACTCTCAAGCACCTCACTTTCACCACAGCACCAGGACACCCACCCAAGCCATGCTTTCAGCAGGAGTTTGCATCTATCCCTAGCAATAAATACTGTAAGGGAGCAGAGAAGGCTTCACTTTTGAGGATCTTCTCTCCCTTTCTCTTTTTTCCCTCTGATGCTCATTTCTGAAGCAGATTTTCCCCCCTCCTCACCCCAGCTCCCCATATTTACTTTATTACAAGCGTTTTCGCTAAAACGATTAACTCAATTTAAAATTTCAACTGTTTCCTTGCCAAGGATTTTAGGAATTTTCATTATTTCCTTTGGGAATTCTGAGACTGCGGTTAGCCAGTTTGGAGTTCAAGACACGAGAAATGCCAGCACAACTGAGGACTTGGCTGTAAAAGCATTTTCAACATGAAAGAATTCCAGCGTTTCATAAAAGGAAGTGTAGTACTTGAAGAGATATGTTGATATAAGGAAGGTCTTAGCAAAACGAAAGCCAATCTCTTATTGCTTAAGTATCAAAGAAATCCCTTTGTAAAGGTGCTAAGCCCTCCTGGAGAAACACAGAACGTGTCTATTTATTTGTTGTGTATTTAAATGGTTTATGTACGATTAAGGAGCCAAGCCAGTATTACTGAGCTGGCCGGGGTTTTGGAGCTCTGTGGCTGTGGGCAAACATCAGTAAAAAGGTAAAACTTCTTTGCTGGGATGTGTCTGCAGAGCTGTTATTTAACAGAGATTTCACCAGCCGTGGGAGAATAGGTGCTTTTCTGAAAGGTGACCTTATAAAAACAGACCCTCTCTCAGCTGGTTCCAACCTGCAGATCCAAGGGACCAGTTCTGACCCCTTCAGCCCCCGTGGGTGGGGGATGATCTCAGTCTGTCACTGCAGCTAGAATTGCCCCATAGTGATTTTTTTAGCCTGATTTGGGGGGTTGGGTGCGGTGACACTCTCTACTCCTTTGTGCTCTGTTTGCAGGTGAGGAGGGAGTCCCAGGGCAATAAATCACCCTTGGGGCCGGTTCTGGTGTGGGTAGGAGCCAAATTGCTTTGTTTTCATCTGCCTGGAGTGGTCAGAGTGCTCCTGGCACAGCCCTGGAGAGCTTCTCCTGCATGGCTGGGGCTGGGGATCACCACATCAGCTCTGCACAGCTGCAGGAACCCCTCTCCAAGGGGAATCTGTCCCACAGATTGTCCTGTCTGTGCTGGAATGATCCCAGGAGCTGGACACACATCTGACCCTACATGGGGGGCTACTAGATCTCCCCATGGGACCTACAGCAAAGCCCCACCAAATGACCCTCTCCCACCCCATGGCCTGAGCAGCACAGCTCCCCAGGAGCCTTGCAGGGCTGGGATCCTGCCCTTCTCATTTATGCAACAGGGAAACAAACAGTCAGGTTACCATGGGGTCCAAGCAGTGCTGCTGTAATCACAACAGGCTGTGCCTCGCCTCGTCCTTTGCTCCCTAAATCACACTGGGGAGGTGGAAAGTGCAGGCTCTGTCTCGGGCAGGGGACATGGGAAAGGCATGGGAGCAGAAGGCAGGTATCCCAGGGTGCCTGAAGGGATACCTTCAAGATGTTGTTTTGGCCAACATCTGCTGGCCAGGAGAGCAGCTTGAAAAATTGAGATGCTTTCCTTGGGAACCTCTCTGGAGCAGTGATCATCCTGCTGAAAAGTGACTTCATTGGTGACACTTCAGTAGAAGGCCCAGCTGCACCGTTCTCCCAGCTTCCCTATGAAAATGGAACGCCAGTGTTTTAACTTAAACAGGATGCCGAGCGCTGATCCGGCGCGGTTCCCGATGGAAACAAATGTGCTCCCATGCTGTTCCGACACACCGCACGCCGTGGGGCCTGTCAGCAGGATGACAGTCCTGAGAGACAGCTCATTTCACTCTGCTCTGGGAATGGCATCACCCTAAACCAGCCCCCAGTACAGCCCAGCACCCAAGGAGAGTTTAGGTCTTGCCAGAGCTTTGCTGCGCAGTGCCGTGTCCATCCCAGGATCCCTGGCTCCTATTTCTCATTATTATCTCCTATTTCTCCTATAATAGAGTATTTCTCTACTCCTCACCTTGGGATCAGTGGGGCAGCACCTGTTAGAGATGGGAAAGGAAAAAAAAAATGGGGGTTGTCTGCAAGCTTTTAGAGCAAATATGTCAGTTTGGACTCTGAGTCTTCAGGCTTCCAACTTCCCACCAAAATGCTTGGTTTGCTGACCCTCCACCCCAACACCCTCTTTTTGCAGATCAGCTCCATCTGCAGCACCTAAAACTGGCCCCCTAAGAATGATCATTCAGAATCTTTCCTGGAAAAAAAAAAAAAAAGCCAACACAACAAACCCTGCAGCCTGGGCCCCCGCTCAGGGGGAGTTTGGCTGAGCCAGATGCCACCAGCAAGGGACACGAACAATAGGGACTTGGTGGGGGGCAGAACAATGGGGTTGGCAGCAGGGGCTGAGCTCAGGAAAGTACACACGAGCTCTGGGAGATGGTGGCTGGGTGCATGTGCCTCTCCAGAGCTGGAAAAACTCCACTTTAAGCAAGTCAGGCAGATATTGGGGTGGTTTTCCTCTGACCAATCGAAGGGCACTAAATAATGCCCCAGCAAACACATCCTCAGCCCCCTGTGGGGAGCTGGGGGACCCTGGGGATGCTTCTGAGAGGTCCTCAAGCTGGTGGGAGGGAAAAGGGAGGCAATGCCCCATGGAGAGCAACCCTGGGCAGGCTCCTGGAGCTCGGAGCATGGGAGGTTTCGTCAAGTTCTCCACATATGCCTGCGATGGGAGAAAACCACGCGTGATCTCTCAGAGACAGCTTGGAGAGCCCCCAGTTAATGTGCCCCCATGCAAAAGGTCTCTCTGTTCTCCATTAAAAGTCTCCCCTCAGTGTCTCTAATTGTAAACAAAACCGAAGTGAGATCAGAATTTATAAAAAAAAAAAAAGGAGCCAAACTCAACAACCAGGCCCCAAAGGAGGCCCCATCCTTTTTCCCCCCTCCCCTCTCCTGGTGCTAAAAATGCAGGTAATCCTGGTTTTATTTTCCTGCAACTAAATTTGGTGATGATGTCATGTGTGTGGCTGAGCAGAGCAGTTTTCTGAGTGGACAAGTAAGGCTCGAGGACGTATTTAGTATTAATTTATGCACAGCAAATAAAAGCTCCGGTGCCAGAAGATGGGCAGCTCTGTACAGCAGATCAAGAGTCTACAGGGCTCAGGCCTGCTCTGCTCTGTCTGACCCTGAGGTTTTTTGCACAAAACAGGCTTTTTACCCCAAACCAAGGCTTTTGGCACCAAAAAGCCAAAGGACTGTCCATGCAGAAGGTGGAAGTCCCCAGGGACCAACAGCTCCCACTCTGAGGGTTTGGGATACCCCTATTTAAGGTCTCTGAGTAATAGGGACACCTGGCCACCAGAAAGGGTAATTAGCCACTCGTTAGAGCCCTAATTGAGTGAGAAGATTTGCATCTCAGGTCATGGCCACCAACAGCCAAGCTGAAATTTTGTTTTCACATCATAGGAAAAAATACCAAGTGCCAAGCCATGTGGTAAACCAAAATAGCTTATGAAGCATGCAGGTTTTAGAACACGGGGAAGGATGAACCAGGAAGAAAAAAAAAAGTAGCTTTATATATAGATGCTGAAAACCGAATAAATCACATGACCCAGCCCAAAAAAGGCTTCAGTGAAAAGTTTGTGTCTGGGATTAAGAGCACTAGTCATTACTTTAACTATGTATGGTATGTTCTCGTTTTGAGAAATGTGTACACCGAATATTTTAGCCTTTTCTCATGGAAGGCTCCGAAAGGCAGAAAGCTTTTCAGTATTACGCAAATATTAGCCTTTCCAGGACAGTGTTGGCTGGCTGGCTGTTTCCTGTGCTCCTATATTTCCCTGTCTGTGCCTGCATGTGTGCCCTCCGACTCTGTGCGGGGTTTCTGTGGTGTGGGTTTTTTTTGAAGAGGAACCTTCCTTTTCCTGTTAGAGGTGGTGAAATATAGGGCAGATCTGAGCTGCGCTTGGTTTCTCCCCTGACTTCCACCAGTCCTGGTTGATAAACACTGAAATATTTGATGGGGTTTAGTGTGTTTTGGGGCTACTGGAGTTTAGCTGCTATAATTTAATACCCCACAATGGCTTTGGGAAGGTCATGGTGTGCTGAGAGCAGGATTTGACCCCTGGTTTATCAGGTTTATGGACAAACCAGGCTCTTCCCATCTCCTGGATAATTCATATTTATGAGGTGGGATTTAGAGCTCTTCAGGACTTGCCAGTGTCCCCAGGCGTCCCCTCACAGCTACTAAAGTGAACATCACACTGGAGATACACGAACAAAGCTTCCCTCCTAAAAATGGACTGCAAAATTAACCCAGCCAGGCATAAACTCCCCTGGACGTGCAAACCATGGAATCTTGGAATCACCAAGGTTGGAAAAGCCCTCCAAGCTCATCGAGTCCAGCCGTTCCCCCAGCACTGCCAAGGCCACCGCTCACCCACGTTCCCAAGTGCAGGATGCACTGCCCAGGGGCGTGGATGTGGAAAGAAGCTCAAGAGATGTTCTTGCTCCTGCGGATGCTGCCATGAGCTGTCACGAGGCCTTTGGGAAGTCACAGGGTGTCCCTGCCAGGGAAATGGGGATAATGACACGGAGTGGCTTTGCCACGTGCTCTGAGTTTGTTGACAAACAGAGCAGAGTAACACCAAGGTGTCCCTCTATTATTATGTGTCTCAGTTAGAAAATTTCTCAAAGAATATTTTGCCCATCTGTTGTTGATAGAAGCCTGGAACAGTTTTTGTTGGAAGGGACCTTAAAGACCCCTGCCATGGGCAGGGACACCTTCCACTGTCCTAGGGTGCTCCAAGCCCTGTCCAACCTGGCCTTGGACACTTCCAGGGATCCAGGGGCAGCCACAGCTTCTCTGGGCACCCTGTGCCAGGGCCTCCCCACCCTCACAGCCAGGAATTTATTTCTTATGTCTAATCTAAACCTATTCTCTGTCAGTTTAAAGCCATGTTGTGTTTTCCATCAAAATAAGCCTCTTTTAAAACCTGGACTTATTGAACTGTGGTTAGCAATTCTTCATGTTCCTTAATTTACAACCCCCCCCTCTAAAAAAAGAAGCAAATTGTTAAAATACTTTAATTGATCAACAACTCTGTTGTGCTGGTAATGTTGCTTTGGGGCACTTTGATAAATTAAAAAAAAAAGCAATTTATCACATTATGTTTGGCCGACCCCTGTCCAAACAATCTGCATTGCCTAAGCTGGGATTGGGCAGGACCTGGAGCTGCCTCACTCTGTGTGGTGGCTTTGCATCCCTGTGGCTCCTTTTGCTGCTGTGAGCAGCGTTTGGGACTTGCACAGACTTTACTACACCACGGGAGTTACACCAGTGCCAGAGTCCTCCGTCTAGACAAGCCCTTAAACCTGATTGCTTCATTCCATTACTGATAAAAAGCACTAGACATGGGAATGAGTTTTCCTCTCCATCCTTTCTTTTTTTTTTTTTCCCCTTATATCCCCGAGGAAGGAAGACTTGATTTTTTTCTGATCCACCCAAAAGAAACCACAGCAACCACCACTGCAATTATATATATATATCTTTTAAAAAAACCAAAAAACCTTTCTGGCAATTCTTTCGCATTCTTTTTTAAGCTTCTTCGCTACATGTAGAACAATAAATGATTTAAAAATGAAACATAAAGGCATCTGTTTGCACTATATTTGAAATTAAATTGGATAAAGCTGAGAGGGAGCAGCTAGTGACTAATACCAAACAGTGCCCAAGTAATAGTATGACGAAGTTAACAGGACCCAAGTTAAGCTAAGTTTCTTCCTAAGGCAGGAAAGACTCCTTTTCTTAGCTCCCTCTAAATGTCACACTGACTTTTTGCAAGATGGGGCCAAAATATTTATTTTCTAAAGTTATTTTTGGTAGAGAACAGTTTTAGGTCTTTTTTTCCTTTGTCCTAAGAAGATGACAAAGCCAATGAACATCGACACCAAGAGATTATTGTCTGGTGGCTTGGCTGCTGAGAAACCATCACCAGCATAAAATTCTCACATCAAAGTGTTTTAGTGACTTACTGGAGAAAACGGGGCACAGACCAAAAGCGACGGAAAAGAAACATCTGGATGTTTTCCTTGGTTTTATCCCATTCCTTTAAATCACTCGTGCTGTATTGCTGTTTCCAGCGAGGCCAGGCTCTAACTGGCTGATGGTTTTGGGGGGATGCAAGACTGGGGGAAAAGTCATCCCTTTATCCAGAGTCTCCTGGAGGGAGAGCAGATGCCCAGGAGGGCAGCTGGCAGCTACGGTTACATCCACAACGCTTCCACTGAGATGCACGGTGCTGGATTTGATCTTATCACCGCCACGATTAAAAAGAAGTATCAGTTCTGCAAGGCCCATAACCACAGCTCTGGTGTAATTACAGCAGTCTCGCAGCACATTCACACTGTAGGATTATCCCCGGCCTGCCAGCTATAAATTATGCACTAAGTACGGCTCATCATGAAAAAAATGGCATCCTTGGAGCAGCTACCAAGAGCATTTTAAGTGCTTGGTTATTGCAAAATGATGGAGCATTTGTAATGAGCCCATTGTTATGGTTTGGTTCTCTCTTACACTTGGAGTGGTGGTGGTGGTGGTGGCAGGGAATTTATGTTCTTATTTTCATATGTTTCCATCTTTTTTAAGGCTTTTAGCACTCAATAAAGCTTAGGTTTTCATGACAATATTCAGACAAGCTGGTTAATGAATCAGAGTCTTTAGCAATCGCAAAATGACTTTAAATGAAATTTATATTCTGAATCTGAGAATATTTAGCCCTTTCTAATTTTAAATTCATTGCCTATTTGCCTCACAAATCAGGATTATGGGCAGAGTAAGTGCTCATAGCTGACCCTGGGGCTATTTGCTTATTTCAGTAGGTAAAAGAGAAAAATAAAGATTATTCATCAGAACTAAAGGCCTCGGTATCCACGTAGCAAGCAGAGATTTGGGGTAATGTTACCTATTTCCATTCTCTCTAAGATACTCCTTGAATCAGCAGCATCCTTACTATTTTCTTTGACCTGCTGAAATGGGAAGACTTTTCCCAAATGTGGTTAGGGACAGGTTGTCCAAGGGTGGGCACTGATGGACATAGGCGTGCTCAGTGGCATATTCACAGTTTCCACACTCCCAGGTAGTTTTGTTGTCATACTAAAAGGAAAGAGAAATTCAATCTTCATAGGAACTTTTGGGTATTTTTGCCTGTGATTGTTTTCACTTTTCAAGATTCCATTGCTATTAGGCATAAAGATTTCTGTGACACATGGTCTCATGCCTCAGAGATGGGACAGGAGCTGGGCTGTTAAAAGTTAGATTAATGAGCTGAAAATGCTTCCCAGAGCTGACAGATGATGCTGGCCCTTTCCCTCCACTTTAAATTCAGTGCTAAGGACCAGCCTGTGACAGGGAAAGTAGCAGGAGCCTCATTTCTCTCAAAATAATAATTCTTGAGAGCTAACATGGGTGATGTACTCAGCTCTCGATTGCCACAAGTTGTGATGCTGTGAACTGTGAGCACACAATTACAAATGAAGCCGTGGAAACACTCAAATAGGGTGAAGAACAAAAAAACCTCAGTGATATTCTTCACTACGGTGCCAAGAAAGGGCAGGCAGAAATTGGCCTCTAATGTTTTCTTAATCCAAGGAACAGGTATTCTATAACCTGGAAAGTCCAGTCACAGAGCATTTGCAGGTAAAGGAGAGGGTTTTACTGAACCAATCCAGCCAAAACAAAGTGTGATAAAAAGGAAAATAAGGTAGATGTATTCCCAGAATCACAGAAATATTGGTGGCAAGGATTTTCTGAAGGTCTGTGGGTTCAGCCTGGAATGGGACCTGATCAGTGATGGCTTTAGCTGAGCCTTTAAAACCTCCAAGGAGGGAGATTGTCACCACCTCCTGAGTGACCTGGCCCAGTGCTGCACCACCTTCAAATGAAGGCTTTTCTATTGATGTTGAATCAGAACACCTCGAGCATCAAGACCTGAGGGAATGCCCCAAACTGGACTCGATATCCCAGGTATGGATTCATCTGTGCTGTACCGTCAGACCTATGGGATCTACGAGAAAAGCAGGATCAGGATATAGCCAGGTTCCCCACAAAGGAATGACACTGAATGTCAGAGCAGACTCAGACAAGTTTTTCCTTGCCCGTGTTACTTCTTATGGATCTCAGCTGGGATGGTTTGGATGTGGGTCTGGATGGAAGACTCCCAAATTCCTGAGTGTTTGTAGCCAGAACTGTGTTTGGGTTGGATCTGTGAAGTTCGTAGTGCTCCACAAGAGTGAGTTATTTGTTCTAGCAAACGTACAAACAAGCAGACAAACAAAAACAGAAACGGAAAGAAAATCTGAGCTGTTCCATCAGCAATGGGATTAATAAGCCTCGGTTTCCTATGGCTTTGTGATTTCAATGTGAGTGCCCATGTGGATTTGATGAGGTTTCATAAGAGTTGATCTCCTGCTTCAACTTTTCTCTCTGGCCACCCTTTTATTTTTTCACTGACCTTGTAGGAACTTAACATCTTGAAGATCTCATCAAACCCAAGCAGAAAATGGCAGGGAATTCCACAGTAATTGGTGAAGAGTGATGGGCAGATGGACATGTAATCTGATCAAACAGGGCCTTGTTCCTGCAAGAATCTGGGCTAAAAACTTGTAGATGGAGGTCATAAGACATCTTTGTGAAGCCTGTGTTTATTAATATATAGATGGGTCCTTGTCTGCCTCCCTGCAGAAGAATTTGTTGTTCTCTTTATCAGAGGTATTGTGATTTATAAGAAGAGGAGCAATTGAAGGAAGAATATGTTAGACAGGAAAGAATTTGTAGATTTGGGGCCATATTTGTCCTTTGAAATCACTGGCCTCAAAGCTGAGAAATAATTTCTTTGAGAGTCTCAGGGGGAATAAAAAACTTCTTAAAATAAGAACAGTGGGATGGGGGAAAACTTCAGACCATCAGCGAGGAAGAAAAAGGGTTAATCCTATCTGCACCATGCAGCCATTTCCTTGCTTCCAGCTGAAAGGCAGAAATTGCAGGGAAAAGACGTGAAACGAGACGTGTGTTCACATTTATGAGGGGCTGCTCCGACACACGGAGCGGGAAGGTGGCGGGAAAAGCCGGCCCGAGTACGATGGCAAACAAACAAACAAACAAACAGAAGGGCTTTGAAGGTGGGTGGCTTCCATGTCCGACTGTTTGCCATTGACTGAAACAAAGTCGTTCTGTGGTTTGTAATTGAGCGGATGCAATGGGAGCGTTCGGGCCTTTGATGATGGGTGTGGTTAGACGGCATTTAGCAATTTTGGCGTGTCCCGCTAAGTACGGAGTGGTCCCTATTGTAGCGCTTCAGTCTGGCCTGCGAGGTGGCCAAAGTGTGTGTTCGGGTGTCAGCTCAGTGACAGCAAATCTCCTCCAAGTGAGAAGGAGCCACAGCCGGGCATCTGCTGAGAAGAGAAGAAAAGAAAAAGCAGAAAAATCCCCACTTCTCTGAGCCCGTGGAGATAAACCCGGGGGTTAAAGATTCTGCCTGGCGCCTCTTGCTCTCTTCTCCTCAGGAGCTTCCCAAAGAAGTCATCGGCAAGGCGGTGCTTCCCAGCGTGGGGTGGCAGAGGAAACAATGAGTCAGGTGAAGAGTCCCAGAAGAGCGTTTCATAAGCCCTTGGAAGAGAAACCGAGCAGCGCTGCCTGAAATAACTCCGGGTTGAGAACCCGAGAGCTCGGAGAGCAGCAGCCAAAGCACACTGGCCTGGAGGAACACGGCCAGGCAAGGCGAGGGAAGCACGGGCCCGGGTGCTGGGCTTACCCAGGAGGAGGACAGGAGATGCCAGGTCTGGTACAGGGCCAGGCCCTGGAGCGGTCACCCCAAATCCTTCATTTCCTGAGTCCTCGACCACAGTGATGGATGTGGGAGCAAGGACAGATGGATTGAGTTGCTTTAGGAATGTTCTAGTCTTGCAGACACAGCCTGGAAAGAGGGAGAACAAAGTGGCCACTGCTGTTGGCTGGAGAAGACATCCCACTTTTACCTGCCAGGACCTTCTGTCCCTGCATGAGAGGGAGGAAGAATAGTGAGGGGTGAAGGGGAAGGGGGCAGATGGAGGGAAGGTTTGCAGCAGCGTTCCTCTTGCTGAAGTCAAATCATCGTGGCTCCCAGGGGAAGAGGAGAAGGACCCCACCATGCCATCCAAGAGGAACTGATCTATGACATTCATGTTCCTTGTTTTCCACCCCCAAATTTTTTATATTTGTTTCCTCTTTATGCATGTCACCTAAGTGGATCATCTTCTACGGTGGCATTAAGGGGTGTCTGATAATTTTTGGAGCCTGGAAATTTGTTTGGAGCATATTTTCAGCCTAAATCCTACAGGCTCCCTCCTCTGGTATAATTAAGATCTATCAAGGAACTATGTATGTTACAATAAACTCCATAATTCAACACAGGATAGAGCCATCTGCCATGTCAGGATTCAGATAATATCCATAGGAAATTTAGCTCTGGATCTTGCACTGACAGTGTAAGGATCAATTAAAAGAATGAGGCTTTGCTCCCTCGCACGATACTGTGGCAGAAAAGAAATTAAGCTGTAGAACTCAAAGTCAATCCAATTTGTATAAATAGGCACTGCAAAAATCCAGAGCTGCAGCTAACCACACATGGGCTACTAACTTACACGGCAGCTCCTTGCTGGCAGGGACAATTCCGAGCCAAAACATGGCATTGTTGGTCATGGAGAGCACCAACTGTCCTTGCTCTAATTGCAGGGAAGGGATTGAGGATTAGGAGTTCTTTGAGTTCAAGATGGCTGGCAGCTTGACGGTGTTTGTACGTACATCAAAGGCTGTGCTTCTCCACAACTCATTAATTTGGGTTGGAAATCTCACAAAAGCAAGTTTTCCAGAAATTCTGTGTTCTGGTTTTACCCAGACAGCTGCAGTTGTGACAGCAGACCTTGGTCTGGGCTGGCAAAAAGTACAGAGGCTGACAAATATGATACTGGTGTCTCGTAGTAACCAAAATAATGACTTTTGATCAAAATAGTGACTTCAGTAGGTAGTACATGAAGAGGACTCACAACCAGAGTGTGAATCAGCCCCAAAGTAGTAGCCAAGGACTCCGGACACCAGCGTCCAACCCCTACTCCCCAGGATGCCTCAGCCCCAAACACAGCCCTTCCATAACTGGGGATTTAAACCACATTTCTAAGCCACATGACACCTTCTGCCAGGTGACACAGGCCAGGGACAGGGCCTAGCGCTGGTGTGGAAGGCAGGAAGCCATGGGACAAGCTTGGGTCATTCTAAGGCTGAGTCTAGCATCTCCTGGGAACATCACACTGCCAGAGACAGGAAACATTCAAGTCACCTTGGATCATTCCCAGTGTCATGGCAGGAGGCAGTGCCAGCGAGCAGACAGCCCAGGGCTCAGGGCTGTTGCAGCAGGACCTGGCCCTGATGTTATTTGCCCATTATCTTTGGTCTATCCCCTTCCTTCTCCAGGCCTCAGGTGTCCTGGGTGCAAGGCAGAGATGACCAACGCAGTCCCCAAACAGAAGTGCACTGAAGGTGAAGTCTCACCTGTGTGAGGCCATCAGCTGGAAAATCAGAATCGGGCCCTTTCCCTTGGGAGGCGGCGTTGCAAATTCCATTCAGATTATTTAAAAAACATAGCGATTTGGTTACATAACTAAATCCAAGGCAGAATGAACCGGAGTATTTTGCTTAAAAGGCCAACATGTAAACTAGCTGTTTTGCTTAAAATAAACAGGACTCTCCAGAGGACAGAATTTCTCACAGTCTCCTCTGGGCTGGCCGTGTTCCTGCAGGACTTTGCTCCAAAGCAAAAGGTTTGGATGCTCTGGGGCCTATGGCAATATGAACATGCATTGCCTCCAGCTGGTGAGAAAAGTTGAAGGTTATTGTGTTTCACATGCAGGATGAGGCCTCCAGAGAGAAGGAGATTCCAAGTGCACAGCAACAAGTGGCACATTCAAAATTCCATGCTGAAATTCGTTATGAAATGATGCCACGGGCAGCATCCCATGCTTCGCTTCAAACCTTTCTCAGGAAAGTCATTAAAATTTAGTAACATGGCTGCAAACCTTTCCACTTCTACAAAGTCCTTGGATTTATGGGGTTTAGCCTGGAGAAAAGGAGCCTGAGGAAAGACTTTCTCTCTACAACTACATGAAAGGAGTTTGTAACCAAGTGAGGTTCAGTGTCTTTTCCCAAGCCACAGGACAAGAGGAAATGGCCTCAACTTGCACGAGGGGAGGTTTAGATTGGATATTGGGAAAAATTTCTTCATGCAAAGGGTTGTCAAGCACTGGAATAGGCTGCCCAGAGCAGTGGTAGAGTCCCCATCCTGGGAGGGATTTAAAAGCCACATAGATGTGGCACTTGGGGACCTGTGTTAGCGTTGGCCTTGGCAGTGGTGGAGGAATGGTTGGACTTGATTATCTTAAGGGTCTTTTCCAATCTCAATGATTCTATGATTCCAGGTTGGGGTTTTTTTCCCTTTCTTCCACCTCATGCTTAATTGGCTTTTTTTCCTGCATGTGTCCCATTAGAGATATTTCAGAAGTAGCTTTTGACAGCTCATGGAGGGAGAATCACACCTCCCAATCCATCTATCCATCCATCCATCCATCCATCCATCCATCCATTCCTGATCTGAGAAATATTTGTGTGCCGAGACAAGTCTGATGGAGGAGGGTATCTGTAGAGAGTAGGGGTTGCTTCACTGCAGCCTTTAGTTAAATTGAGTGTTATTTTATAAAAGGGGGCAAATCTGGGTTACTATTTTTTGTAGCAGAGAGAGACAAGAATGAGCTGTGGGCTTCAACAGCTCTCTGCTTTCACAGGATCTGGGTTCTGAGAACAGCTTGATAGGAAAGCAGAACACCTTTCATGAGACAAAACCAGACTAATCCACAGAAATGCCCTCCCATCACCACCAGTTCCTAATGGATGTTAATGCCCCAAAGTTATGCCTCTGGATTGCTTTCTGTCTTTGTTTTTCTCCTTTCTAGCCTGCCCATGAATCCTTGGCTCCTTCCTGAGCTTTCTCCAGAAACAGCACTTCTGAACTCAAGAATTACAAGGATCTGGAGTGACAGAACAAGGAGGAATGGCTTTAAGTGCACAGAGGGCAGAGATGATAGACGAGATACAAGGGAGAAATTCTTCCCTGTCAGGGTGGGGAGGCCCTGGCACAGGGTGCCCAGAGAAGCTGTGGCTGCCCCTGGATCCCTGGGAGTGTCCAAGGCCAGGCTGGATGGGGCTTGGAGCACCCTGGTCTAGTGCAAGTTGCCCCTGTCTGTGACAGGGGTAGTAACAAGTTGAGCTTTCGGGTCCTTTCTAACCCAAACCAGTCTGTGAATCTATGATTCCGTGTTTCTGTGATTGCATCCAGCTAAAACACTGGTAGAAGGAGACAAGGAATCAGTGACAACCACTATTCTCTTCTGGAGTCTTCCCTAGCCCACAGCACGTAGGTGATGTGGTGGATGTTCAAGGGCACCAGCATTCCATTTCTCTCAGCATTGTAGCATTGCCTGGTCCGAGGATAATTCTGAATACTGCCATAATTAGGGCTGTGCCTCGGCATTAGCAGAAAATCCATCTTGGACTCCCGTGACTCAGCACTGCGGCAAATCACCCCCGCTCGGCTCCCCGCGAGCCATTGTCTCCCAAATTCAAAACAGAAGGTCGGGTAAACACAGAGCCCTGACCTTTCGGGAAGGTTGGGTTTTACACCACGCGGAGGGGCTGGCAGGGGGAGGAAGCCTCCAATTCAGCTGAGCAGCGAGGAGCTGGAGCAGAGCAGCCAAAAGGATGTGGCTGAGGAAGCTGAGGGCAGCGCGGCCGTGGGCGATGAGTTGTGTGAGAGGGGTGTAGGTGAAGTGGCCAATTCAACAAAAATAAGGCTGGAGCCTTCCCCGTCCAATGTGTCTGACATCGGGCTGAAATCCTCCAACAGACTGGGGGTCGCAGGCGGACATGCTGGGTGCTTAGGCAGTACCTGCATGACAGCTTGGAAGCTGCAGAGCATTTGCTGTGGTGGTTTTCTCTGAAAAAAATAAAATAAAACAAGAAAAGGCCCCCCAAAACAAAGCCGAACTGTAAAACAACAATGTGTTGAATTAATTCTGCACTCTGGGAACGTTGAGCGGCTGGTGGTGAAGTCCCAGGAATGTGATGCTGCTGCTTCACAATTCACCCTCGCGGAGCTGGGGGTGGTTCATTGTCTTCCAGCTGCAAGCTGAGGGCCCGGGAAGAAGGAAAATGCATCCATGTCTCCCAGGAAAGTCAAGATGTCTGTGTTTCTTGGTCACAGGCAAAGGATTAGTAAAGCACCATTAACCCTACTATAAAAACACACCAGTTAGGGCTTCTTTCATCCCAAACAAAGTTTATAAACACACCCTTATCACTCGGAGAATGTTTATCTTCATGTGCTATAAGCGGATTCCAAGAAAGCAACAGTAGCTAATGAAATTAAATATGATGTTTGGAGGTACATTTTCTTCACTTAACTAACTATGCATGCATGTGTGCATGCATGCCTGTCTATTTAAAGGAAAAGAAGCAAGCCTGGGGTTTGGTTTAGCCTAAGCCTCCCATTCCAACATTGATTCAGAAGCCTGACTGATACTTGTGGAAGACTAGGAAAGAGAAAGAAGGAAAGCTCTCCTCTCCTCTCCTCTCCTCTCCTCTCCTCTCTCCCTTTCCCAAGCCAGCTCAGAGGAGCATTTCAGGCCATGCTCTGGGAGGATTCTGCACACGTTTGTAATTTATGATCACTCACTTTAGAAGCGATTAATGGCAGCAGAAACCTAATTACAGCCTCCCTGGCTGAGCGCAGCATCCTTTGGGGCTGGGGTTTTAATTGTTTTCTATTTACATTCAAGTTTCCAGGGGCTAACAGCCCAGCAAAGACCCCCAACTAACCCCTTCTCCTAAAAGCTTCATTTATTCTTAATAACATGTTTATAGACCTAGCCTCATTTTTCACAGGAAGGTCACGTTTGTTATCCGTGGTTGTTAGGGAAATGATTAAGGAATCCCGGAAACAGTGGAAGTTCCTACTGAGGAACTGCACAAATGTCTGTGAGCAAAATGCTCTTTCCAGCCCGTGAGCAGCCATTCATGGACACGGATAGGAGGATGCCTGTGGCATATGGGATCTGTACACGGGAGAAGAGCAGGAACTGCCTGCATGCCTCAGCTTAATATGCTCTAATTAGTCCTCTTGGCCTTGACCGAAACATAAATTACTGCCATCAGTGTTGTTTTTTACTAAGGGGAAAGTGGAATAGGTTCAACCCACCTCGCAGAGGTAGGAAAATATTATTGCAGACAATAAATTTGTCAGTACTTTATTTGGGGAACTCGAGTGCAGTCACTCTGTCGTGCCAGCATCCCGGCAAACACGGAAGCTTTCAGATAGAAAGATAAAGGTCTCTCAAAAGAAAATCTCCTTAAGCAAACTGGAAGCACAGCTCTCACTGAGGAAAACGGGTGGATTAGCGTTTCAGGTTTACTTGTTTGTGTTGAAACTGGAATGAGCATTCAAGGGTGAGGAGCTCAGTGTGGTAGGTCCTGCATCACTTCAAATCAAATATTTTGGTCCAGCTGCAGCATGGTTACAGATGGCCACTGCTGGGAATAGACAGATGATGCTACTGTGGTGTTGAAATGTTTGTGACACTCGGTTTTGACAGAATGTTCATTTCAAATGAAAAGAAATTTAGTTCCCTATTTTTTGCTAACTCCGCTTTATGGATTGTATTTTCCTCATCTTGATTACTGCATGCCTAAAAAGGGGCTTAAGGTGTGACTTTCAAGGAGACTTTAAGGGGATTTTGGGGGAGCTTAGATGCACATTTAGATTGCTGAGAATTGCTGCACATCAGCTGAGCCTTGACGAGGGGAGCAGTGGATGTGACTCCAGATGCCAGGCAAGGAGCATTTCCTTGAGTCACTCTGAAGGGCTTTTCAGGACAGCCTTTAACTCATGAGGAATAATGAGCTAGACCCAAGCAACTTTTCTCAAGATAAAAATTTGGTTGAAACTGGTACATCCCTCCAGGAACTTCAGTTTGGAATTGTCATATTCTGATGAAAACCCCATTTGTCAAGAGGACGTTCCTGACATCTCTTCCCTTCACTGGCTTGAATTCCCTTCATAAAAGCAGAACAATTAGATTACTTAATATTTACAGTAAGGAAAGTTGCAGTCGTGCTTCCAGACCCTTTTTGGGTGCTCACAGATGCAGCTTTCAGCCAATATCTTTTCATCACCATCTGCTGCAGACAACCTGCAGAGGACACCGATGTGCTGAGAGCCCGGACTGGGGTGTAAGGAATGGTTCTCTGCCTGAAAGTCTGGCTTGAGCCTGCAAAACTTGCTGCTTAAAACCCATTTAGAGTTGTGGTTGGATACTTGGAAAAGGTTCTTCCCCCAGAGGGTGCTGGGCACTGCCCAGGCTCCCCAGGGAATGGGCACAGCACCAAACCTGCCAGAGCTCCAGGAGCGTTTGGACAGCACTCCCAGGGATGCCCAGGGTGGGATTGTTGGGATTGTTCTGTGCAGGGCCAGGAACTCGACTTGGTCCCTGGGGGTCCAACTCAGGATATTCCATGATTCTATGTCAGTCCCATGGTGGCAAAGAACAGGCAGAGCAACTCCTCCTTGCTGTGAAGGTCACAGCTGGGGAAGCAGTGCTGGACAGTGGTCCATGCTGCCCCTCGGAAGAGGATGGACTTTGGCTGTCCTGAAGCACAGAGGAAAGGATGGCTGACTGGCCCTGTGGCTTTCAGTGAACTCCATGTGCCAAAGGACATTCTTGCCTCTTTGCTAATCACAGTGGTCATTCCAAAAGGCTGGATGTGTAGATGATCCCAGATAACTGCACGTCTCCACCTTTGTCACTTTCCTTGCCTTTAGGTTGTGGTTCAGAGTAGTAACTGGTGGAAGTGCAGGGCTGGGGGATCTCAGGAGGTTTCCTGCTCAGCTTTCTGCAGCGACACAAGGGCGAGTCCTTCTGGATCCTGAGGTGGAGGGTGTGAGCCACCAGCCCTTCCTCCCACACTGCCCGTGGAGAGCAAGTGGTGCTGGATGGCCTGATGCTTTTATAACAACCTTTTCCTCACAAAAAGTCCACTGCCCTGTCCCTTCCTTCAGCCTTCTCCCTACACCCAACCCATATAATTCCTACCACCTTTCCCTGTCAGTCTGCGTAGTCCTTCCAGCACCTCCAGCATCCAACTTTTTTTTTTGGACTCTCATTTTTCCCTTGCTTCTCCTGGTGGGATCTTGAGACTCACATAAATATTCCTGGGGACTCCAACAGACCATTTTCTGCTGAGTTACACGGCTGGAAACCCAGAGCAATCCTACTCACTGGAAACACTGAAGTCAGTGGAGCTACTGCAGCGTTCACCGGTGGGAGTTGAGCAATGTCCTGAGCAGCTTCCCGGTGTGTTTTCCTCCCTTTCTGTTCCCGTTCTCTTCCAAGGGGAGAGCGAGAAAGGGAAGATGAATGGATGTGTGAACCACGCAAACACATCGACTCCCTCTAGTGGCTTTGACTCCATATGGAAGTTGATGGCTCTTTCCTTCATCTCCAGCCTCAGAGGACTGCGGCCGGAGCAGCCCGGGGACTGGGCTCAGGCAGGGCAAGGGACACTGCTGCAAGACCTGTCATCTCATAAGACCCTTTTGCCTGAAAAATGAGTTTATTTGGAGAAGAAACGGGTCATGTGCGTTGGGAGGGGAAAGCAATGGAGGCAAGAGCTCCTCGTGAATGTGGAGAGCCCAGTACAAGTGTGGGATTAAGAACACGACGGCCTCTTGCTTGCAGTGCCTCTTGTAGACAGTGCTTTGTCCAAGAAAGGCTTTAAGTCAGAGTTTTCAAAGCCCTGGTACCAGAGAAGCTTTGATTTGCCTGTCTTTTCTGCCCTATGTAGCTGATTTTTTGGGGGGTGCTCCTTTCTTAACTCCATGAAATCATACCTATGTGTGGCTGCTTCTTCCTTTCATAATGAAGTCCTGTGGTTACTTCTGCAGCTTCACTCAGCTCAGAATCATTCCCAAAATCCTCTCCTCTGAATGCATGAACACAAGAGTTAGATTAGTTTTACTTTTTCAGTAAAAAGCCTTTTTAAATTTTGCATTTTTTAAAAACAATACCACAGGTCCCTAAGGGATATATCTGTTTTTTCTCCCAGAAACAAAAGAAGGGAATTGTCTTCAAATTGTAGCTACAGAGGACAATGTCAAAGACATGCTTATTAGCTAACTAGGTCCTCAGTGCAGTGATCCCAAATATCCCTCTGGATTTCCTTGGTTTCCTGCAATCCCCAGTCCTATTACAGCCATTCAGGCAGCTGTGAAGTCTTTGCACGTTTAAAGTGCAGCAAGTGTGAACAGACCTTCCCTACTTTAAGAACATATATTCAAGAATACAGGAATATTGGATACGAGGAAGGACGTTTTTACAATGAGGGTGGTGAGGAACTGGCACAGGTGGCCCAGAGAGGTGATGGATGCCCCATCCCTGGAAGTGTTCAAGGCCTGAGCAACCAGGTCGAGCTGAAGATGCCCCTGCTTATTGCAGAGAGGTGGACTAGATGGCCTTTAAACGTCCCTTCCAACCCAAATTATTCTGTGATTCTATGACTATAACTTTTTCAGCACTCCTTGAAGATGTGGCTTCTTCTGTCCACCAGTGAAGCTGCAACTTTGCTCAAGCTCTTCCTATCTCAGCAGCACCTCTGCCTCTAACAACCACTGCTGCCCACCTGGAAAGCTCTTGCAAAGGTGTCTGTGCCACCATGTGGCTTTCATCATGTCACACCACGGCGCATTTCTAGATGGTTCCCAAAATTCCCAAACCCGTTCCTACCAGCCCTTTTTTGTCCTTTCTCCTGTTCCCATGACACTTGCTGCTTCCCATTCAGTATCGAGAAACTTTGCACAGGTCACTGGTGTTCTCCTTCATTCTTCTTCCAGTCCCTGCTGGATTTTGTGCTCTCTGCCGTGCTTGCAGGAAACAACCAAAGCACAGAGGTGCATCCTGGACCTCCTGAGAAACCTCTTTTAAAATCTCTTTTGCGATAGTGCCAGGAAAAAATGCTCAGAAGTGGGGTCCTGGCTTGTCACAGTGAATGTTCCTATGCCCTATGACAGTGGAGCTATGAATAGAAGAAGTGATGACAATAGTAATTAGGATGGGCTAATTTTTATTATTTTTCCATGGAAACTGGAGTGTTTCCGTCAGTGTGATGTCTTGTGCAGCCGGAGGAGATGGAGAGGCCCAGCCTCTGCAGGGTGACTCAGAGCCTCTGGATGAAGCAGAGGGGGTCTGGACTGCACAGCTGAGCTCAGGTGAGATTGATCCCTTGGGATTTGCAGCTGCCCACACCCCGGCGCTTCTAACGGAATGGAAAACGCTCGGGGCTTTTGGAAGAGGCAACCCTTAAATCCTTGATGGGAGTTTTGGTTTTCCTTTTGTAAATGAAGTTAGTGATCCCAGTTCCTGACCAGTCTTTGTTTGCTGACAATGTAAACTCCTGGGGCAAGGATACTTTTTCCCCCCGGATTGCAGCAGAGTTTGGCTGCTTGCTCATCCTCTCCTGCCTGGGCCTCTGGCTGCCGCAAGGGCACGAAGGGATCATCACTGTCAGTTTACAAACACAGGCATCTCCTATTTTTTTTGTGGTTTCCTGCTGAATCTCCAGACTAGGACACTGAAAAACATACAATTAGTAAATCTTCAAATCCCCAGCTGAAACAATTACAACCCCGTGGCTGTGCAGCAGCGAGATGCCGCTGGATAACGTAATCACAGCTTTACATGGCTGCTGCTGATCTCTGGGTTTGTAATGATTTCATTTCCCCTCTCCCACCTCCTTTATATTTGCTATTATGTAAAACCCTAAGAACTAATTACAAGTGGGTGGATCAAAGATGCTACATTTTAATTTTCCTTCCAGCCTCACCCACCGACGGTGAGGAATCCAGCATAACCCATTAAACTGTAGGTACTTGCTGACAGAAAGGGAACCATCTGCTGAACAACTTCTGTTAATTATTTTGGAACACACTAACGAGAAGAAAGCACAGGCCTGTAATGACCTTTCCCTTGGTGGCAGAATCCACTGCAAAGTAGACAGTTGTGGCTTGAAGCCAAAAGTTAATGGTTAGTATTGGCACAAAAGACTCTGGCGCACTAGTATTTATTAATTTCCCTGTAGTGGAGAAAATATTTCAGGCATTCTGAGTATAAAACTTCCTAGCACCTGCACAAAACCGAGCTCCAAAATATTCATTTAGAGCATTTTTTCAAGAGTCCCTCAGAAAATGTGGACTTCACATGTTTACTTCCTTGTGGTGTTCTTTTTGTTTTGTCACATCTGATTTGGTCAAACAACCTTTTGTTTTGTTTAGCAATGAGCAATATTTACACAGGGCTTTTTTGGCACATAAGAATCACAATTATTTCATGTCCCTGAGGCAAAGAGGTCGATGGAAACTTATGCCCCTTGTAGACACGTGGACTGGTAACTCATACGTTTTATTTTTATCTATTTTGTCTGTTTTAGTGCAACTGAATAAACTGCCTTTTTCTTTGCCCTTTCTGGTAGATGCCTGCTGGGCTTAATCCAGAGATGACAGAGGTTTCTGTGGAGCTGAGCAGACTTTGGATCACCCCTCGAAGTATCTGGATATCTTGAGTATGAATTACCCATCTGCCTTTATACTTAAATGGTGTGAAACTTCACCCTGTTTCTTAATAGGTTTTGCAAGAGAGCTGTGCCACTGTTTTGAGGGAAGAGAAGAGAAGGAGGATATCCCACTGAATCCTGCAGGGTATTTCAGCTACAATTCTGTCCCTCAGTGCTAAAATATTGAACCTTCAAACTGTGTTTTAAATTAAACAAGGGATTGCCCGTTGCACAGGGGGCCTGGTCTGCACTGCTTGATTTCTGTGGGGTTTTTTTGACTGTGGAAACTGTGGCATTTCAGTGCAGCAGAGCCATTTCAAGGACAGTTTCCTCCCGTGTCTAACCAGGAGCTCTAACCAGGAACGCTCTTTCTAGGTCTGTGTTTGCAGCCCTATTGCTCTAGAGCATGCAGGTAAAGTAAAGACGCAACATAAGTGGTAAATTAAAAGCTGTTTGTGTCTAAGTCATCCCATCTGTGTCTTTTGGATAGAAGTCAACCATCTTTGAAACCACATGCATCAAGCAATTGGCTAAACGTCCTCGTAGACAGGATGTCTCCTATTTGCATTTGAAGTGCTGTACTTTCTGTTTAAAATACGAATGCAACTCCCTTATACCATTTTCCCAACCTGTTTACAAATAGTGGCTGTTGCATAATCGAAAATAGGTGTTAAAATGCTGAGGCTGTCAAGGGGCTTTAAAGCATCTTTGTGTGAAGTACACGAGATTTATTGAAAACACCTGAGGTAGTGAATGCCCCGGGCTCTCCCCTGCCTCCAGCCCAGCCCACCACCACCACTGCCACCCACCACCACCTTTGAAGTGCCTTCATTGGTCATAGAGGCTCTGCAAGTTCGTGTACACACCTATCATTCAAAGGGCAATATATTATCCACATGACAGATGTAATCAGTCCCTTGGTCTCTTAGAAGTGCAGCTGTTGGTGAATTCTTTTTTGTGAATGTAATATTTGAGAAGACTTAAGTTAAAAACTGACACTTCCATTGAAATCTCATCTCCTTTGGAAAGAAGGTTTCCCGTTTTCTGGCTCTCCTCCGCGTGTGACAGCCAGGGATGTGTCAAACAGCATTCAACTGACAGTTTCCAACAGAGATGCCATTAGCGAAGATGGCATGAAAATAACACTCCCTTAGAAACACTTTTAATGTGAACTGTTTGTTTCCAGAGCTGTGGCACGGCCAAGTGAAGAGGAAAAACCTAATTTAGGGGGAGGGCATCTATTGCAAGGAGAAAAAAAAGAAAGAAAAAAAAAGAGAGATGCTGCGGTTTGGGAACAGGTAGATGCAGAGGAACCGGAGGGAGCAGGACCAGATGAGGAGAGGGAGAGATGCAGGGACCAGTGGTGGTGTCTGTGATCTTGGACCATGTCACCCTCAGTTTCTGCACCAAGCAAGGTGACTCCAGCCCGAAGCCACACTAGAAAAGGACATTAAGGGCATGGGGAGGTGCTGGGAAACCACCTGAAAAAATTGTTGGCAGCAGTTGCCCAGAGGAGCTGTGGCTTACTCATCCCTGGAAGTGTCCAAGGCCAGGTTGGATGGGGCTTGGAGCAACCTGGGATAGGGGAAGGTGTCCCTGCCCATGGCAGGGGGGGGAACAAGATGAGCTTCAAGGCCTTTTCCAACCCTAACAATTCTACGATTTTCTGATACTCTCAGGTCTGGAAGGAAAGCATCTCCTTGCTTTCCAAACAGGGGAAGGTACCCATCCCCAGCTGGGCCAAGTGCCCAAAGTCTTGGCTGAGTTGGGAAGCAAACCCCAGGCTGCCCAAAGGCTCATCCAGTGCCTGAACCGCAGGCTCGTCCTTTCCTTTTATTGGTAAAAATAAAAATATGACCTTCTTTTGGCAGCCTTACAGAGCAGATGCTGCTTTTTAGATGACAGCATAGAAATGCAGAAAAACTTTGGGGATTTGCAGAAATTCTTTCCAACGACAGATTGTCTGGCCTACCAGTGTCATAATGTCAGGCCTGAAACATGCCATAAAGCTTTCTTTCAGCAGAACAAACATAACCCCCTAGACCAGCTCTGTGACAAGCAAGTAAAACAAAGCAGGGTAATTGTGGCTGGAAACCCACCAGGCTCTTAATGTGACCTCTTGAATACTAATAGTTATTAGAGATGCAATGAATAAACGTCAGGAATATCACCAGCAATCCGTATTTAAGAGAGGGACTCCAGAGGAAAAGTTTGTGAACAAAAAAAACCACTTCTGAATGTGAGTTACAGTAAGGAGGAAGTGCTCATGTGGCTCCTGGAGAGCCTGGATGTGCTTTTCACATTCTGGTGGGCTCAAGGATGGAGACAGAGGACTCCTGGCTGCTACAAGCTACCAGATTGTCAAATCCCTAATGCAGAAGATAAAATCCAAGTTCTTGATGGAGCTTCTTTGCTCAATAAACACACAGGTGGAAAATAAGTGAGGAGGGAATAAAAAGGATATGGCACACTGCACATTGATCCACCTTAGCATCTTCGGAACGCCACAGGTTGCTGAAAACCAGTTTTTTTGTGGGTGGGAGAACGTGTCAGTCATGCAAACAAGGCAGCCCCAGGTGCCCAAGGCTCTTGGGAGATTCCACTCCCTTCTCCCTCCCACCCAATTACTGGATAACTGGGGGGAGGTGAGCCAGGGGTGTGTGACTTATGGGGTTATGGTCAGAGTGCCTTCGGGGCAGGAAAGCTTCTGCCTTTAACTTTGGGAATTTTAACTATCATCTCAATACCTTTTCCACTTCCAACTATTTCCCTCGTACTCCAGCACCAAGTGTGACATGTCAGTGCACAGGTTCTGCTCAGAGACAATTTTGTGCTGAAAGCAAGCCCAGAGCTTCAATATATGCAACCAGGGACCTGATGTTGGTAAGACCAAACTGCAAAATGCAGAAGATAGACTCGGTGATGCCAAGAGAAATTCTGGTTTTGCCAACGAGTTTCTGCTCTTCTTTGCATAACGATGTGAACAGAATTGACAGAGTAAAAAGTACAAAAAAAGAACCCCTTCAACCCTATATTTTGTTTGTGTAGGAACTGGGAGAGGAGAGAAAAGGGACACTGGGCTTTTCCATATGTGGGTCTCAGGGCTGCAAAGGAGAAGCCAAGAGGTCTGATCCCAAATAGCCACGAGTGTGTGGCCATCATTGTATCCCACTGGACAGCACATTTTACATAAGACACTGATTCTTGAATTTTTGAATTGAAATGACTCAGATGCCTTGGATGCTTCTTTGGTTGGTGCCTGGCCCTATACCCAATGGCAAGGAATAGTCTGACCTCTTTTATCCACATTTAATGAAGGAGCAGAGATCTTGTGGCAGCACAGCCAAAGCTCGCGTGGCTCGTGCAGGGCTGTTCCCCTTTAAATTGGCTGCTCAGCTCAGCCATTTGTGTGATTTCAGCGGATCAGATATGTCAGCCTGTTTCCTTTTTCTCATTCCCTTCTCCAGCGTCACCAGCGATATGACTTAAGACTTGGGAGGTAGCACTGAGGCTCGTTGGGTGGTGTATGTAAAATGAGACACTGTTTAGTTTCAAGGCTGGGAATTCAAGAGCTTGGTTGCACAGGCTGGGTAGAAAAGTGTTTCTTTTTATAGGTTTTGAGGGTGCCACCTTTAAATGTCACAGAGAAACCCCTTGTCCCTGCCATGGACCTCTGCATCTGCTTGGCTGCTTCCTACTCTGCCATGTCCTCACCTCTTTCCCTCCTTTCTAAGGAAAACAATCCCTTGGAGGTTTTGTTTTTAGGGTTTGTTTTTTGGGGGGGAGGGGGGGCAGGGTGGGAATACAAGATTTCAGCACTAAAGCACAGGTTTAATTTCAGTGATTGAGTTTGACAGGAATACAATGATGCCCTAAAGATACAAAAACACCCAGCTTGTAAGAGAGGATGAGCCAACCCAGGCCAACCTTATTTTGAGCCTGAGCTGGGTTCCCACATTTCAATCCCACATCTCACCCAGGAGCAGAGATGTCCTGCTGAGAAAGCTGCGATCAACGTGGTGCTGATTAGACTTGAGATGGCACAAGGCTGAGGTCCTAATGCTTCCATGGGTGTTTGCATCTCACCTGTGCACTGCAAGTCGGAGGCATGGCTGCAGCATTTCTGGTGTGAGGAGATGTGTGACCCGGGCCAGTGACACAGGCTCGGTGCTGGGGGGCTGCCTGAAGCATGTTTCACCCTGGTTCCCCCTTGCTGCAATTAAATTTCCCCTCTCTTACCCACCCTACACCTCCCCAAACCTTTACACCTTGCTGCGGATGCTGTGAATCTTGCTGCGGATGCTGTGACTCTTGCCGTGGATGCTGTGACTCTGGCCGTGGATGCTGTGACTCTCCTGCCAGCTGGGCAGGGGGAGAGGAGAACTTTTAGTAATGAAATTCAGAAAGTTGTGTCCCCCTTATCTGATGGGCCCAGGGAGCCTCGGCTGTTCCTTTGTTCTCAGCTGTGCGTGTGGGGAGCCAGCGGATCCTCCTGGTTCCGGGATGGGATCTGAGTGGACCGGCACCCAGAGAGACTCTCCAATCTGTCTGCCTGCCTAAAAGTCCTAAAAAAAGTCCTAAAAAACACACTGGCTGCAGCATGCATACCCCAGTGTGAAGTCAGCCAGGAACAAGCCAGAGAACCTGCCTCTGACCCTGAGGACATTGCTTGAAAAATATTTTCCAGAACTCGGTGCCTGGGGACCTGCAGCTAACAAACATTCTGGAAGTGTAATCACAGCCTTTGGCTCTGCTGCCGAACCACCTACGGGAGGTGAGTTTAAAGAGAGCGGCTTTAAAGCTGTCAACATAAGAAGGAGGGAAGCCAAATTGCTTTCGTGCTTGCGCTCTCGTGCCAGCTGGTTTGTCATGGGATTGGTATGTAGCAAAGATAGAGTTGTCTGCAGAAAAGCTGTATTATTCTTTTTTTGGATGGGTCCGCTGGAGATCAGTCAGGACCCACAGTAATTTCCTGAGGGGACAAATCCAGGCCTGAGATAGGCCACTGGCTCCTCGGAGGTTGCGTGGAGCTCTGCGTTGGGTCAGAAAGTCAGCCTTTGAGGAGAAGAGCTGGAGAAGCCTTCCAGGAGTGAGAGCTGATAAGACAGCAGCTCCCCAGCTGTGCCATGGTCTCACAGAGCTGCGGATGTCATCGGAGGAATGAGAATTAATAACCCCGGGCCAGACTCTGACCTCTGCTATTCAGGCATAGATCCCTGGCAGCTCGTGGGACTCGTCTCAGCCCTCCCACAGCCCAGGTCCCCTCGTCTCCCACGGACTCTGAATGGAGTTGGGGACATCTGGTGCCTCTCCAAGGCAGATCCACGTGGAGAAGGGTGTAGCGTTGGAGAATGCCAAGGGAGAATGCCAAGGTGAATGCCAGGGGTGTGCTCCTGTGCAGAGCGTGACCCCACTCTTCCTCCTGGCACCTTGAACAGAGAGCTGTGATAAGGACCACCCAGCCAGGGGTGTGATGTCCTGTGCCAGCCCGAGGGGGACCACTCAGATTGGGTGAGAACGTGGCATAATGGGTCAGAATTCACGAGCAGGGATATGTAGGCTTGATAGAAGAGAAATCCCTGGCCCCAGGCAAAGCATGTGCTGTATTCCCACAAGGATCCAGGTGAAACTGAGGTCAATCACATTAACAGGAGCTTTTCCAGACAAAGATTTGCCAGGTGTCCCGGCTGCAGGGTGGAAGGTGTTGGTCAGCATGGAGAATCCTGGAAATGTTCCGCTGGTGTCAGCTCTGTGTGGGCTCTGGGGACATGCGGAGCCTGAGTGCCAAGGGTGGGGGCAAGGTGGCCCTGTGCAATGGTGCAGGGCAGGAATACATTGCCAAACCATCCTGGGAGGATGGGCAGACAAAGTTTTCCACCTGCAAACCAATCCCCAGCGCTCTTTCAGGATTTTTCTCCAAGATGCAGATACAGGTGCCCAAGGTGGCACCCTCAGCATTTCCCTCAACAACTCCTTAAGTTCATTTGCTCAATAAAACGCACTAATGTAAGAATGGGGGGGGGGATGAATGGGCTGTAGAGAAGCAAAGGACTAAATTTATGCAGCATAAATCAAGGCTTGAGTGTTCCCAGCCTGTTCCCAGAGCATTGTTTGTGGTCCGTGTGGGGCTGGGGTCTTTCCTTGGCTCATCCGCTGCCACCTCCTTGGGCACCTTGAGGTGAGAAATCTCACGACTGGCCAAGCTGGGCTGGACAGTCCAGACAAATTGTCCTCCTCTACAGCCCCAGCTGGGCTGCAACCCTGCAGCAGATATGAAGCCAGAGGCCTTTCCTCACCCTCTTCCCAAAGATGCCTTCCCAGGGACGGGAGGTTGGCACCCATCGCTTCCCCGTGCCCGGTGCTGCGAGGAGCCGTGCGTGAGCTGCAGCCCCGCGGCTCCTCCCCACATGTGGCTGGTCCCTGGTGATGCTCAGCCCACACCCTGCGTCCCCATCCTCCCGACGAGCTGTTCCCACCCTCCAGATGGCTGGGGAGAGTCTCCAGCTGCCTCCGTGAGTCAGGAGAGCCGGCTCAGCCCGTCCTCACCTTTCTGGAAACATTGGCAGCCCCTCGTGGGCCCCCAGGGACACGGCCGCAGGAACGTGTTCTCAAATAAGGTCTGCAGTGTGGAAAAGGAGGGCAGGTGGAAAGCTCAGTCCTGGCTGCCACGGGGCTCTGTTCTCCAGGGAGAGATGGAGCCCATGGCTATTGGGGATCATGGATTTTTCAGTCACATTTCTTACTCCACTGTTGCCTCGTTGATTAAATCACAAACAACGAAGCCTGGCTCTGTGATTCCTGGGTTTATTGGGGTGGATGGATTGAAAGGTGCTTTCCTTATTTAGTGCAGGTGATCTGGAGGTAACTGGTGCTTGCGAGTGGCTGGAGATGCTGAAATGAAAAACACGTGTGGAGCCGAAGGGCTGGGAAGGGACTCGTTAAGTCCATGTGTTGCATTTCCCCCAGCCCCGAGCTGGAGGCACTTACAGGACCCAGCAGACTCCACAAGGAACAGTTCACCTGTGGACCTCCTCTGGGTTTTCCTCAGGAGCATTTTGCCTCCTCAGAGAGCCTCCAGCATGGAGTGGACAGAGCCAGGCTGATGGGCAGCACTGAGGATGAGGATGGTGTCGTTCTCCAGAGCTGAAGCAGGGGCATTTCCATCCCAGCTCAGACAGAAGGATCGGTAGGAAGAAGAGTTTTTTTATTTAGTCTTTGTGGGAGGAGCTGATACTGTGCCTCCAAGATTTCTGGGTATTTCCAGGATACTTTAGGACATGAGTAGTGCTCTCCTGTTTTTTCTGGGCACACGTTGCAGCCTGTAGGATCCTGAGGTTTTCTGGTGTCCTGGTGAGTGCTCTGAGGCCGGGACTCCAGGGAGGCACAGGCCAAACCTCTGCCTGCCCGAGCCGGCTGGTACAGGTGGTCCCTTCCCATTCCCAGTTCCTGGGATATTATATCATCTGATGTGTTTATCCATCTGGTTGCAATCTCAGGGAGGTTGGTGTGGTTTTAATTAATGAGCAATTGTTTTTGTGGTTGTTGTGCAGAGCCCCGAGCGATTCAACAGGGGTGGGGGATGCTTATAAATAAAACAATTATTATTACCCAACTTCATTAACATGCAACGCTGCTGTTCCCTCCTCCTGTCCTGCCCCCTCGCTGCTGTGTCTGGTCAGGTGGATCTGGAAGGGAGAGGAGTTACAGAAGCCCAAATGGCCTGAGCAGAGGCAGTGTGGACTCTGATGAGTCTTCCCCTCACCCAGGCTAGAAATAAGATCTCTCTCCTCCAACCATTTCCACAAAATTCCAGAAAACTAATTATTTTTGAAAGTTTTACTCATCTGCCAAATTGAGCTGAAATCATCAGTGGGTTAGAAGCTATTTGCAATAGATTGATGGTGAGTGTATCCACTTGTGCACAGTAGCTGTATAAATTCTGGTTTTGGGGGGAATGAGGCCCAGAAATGGGCATAGGTGCCTAAAATCACATTTAAGCAGAATTTTGAACCCAAGTTGCAAAAATCCCTTGCAGAGGGGCTCTTGGATGCTCCCAAGGCGCTGGATGCCTTTGTGCCCATCAGGTGTTGCAGCTGCTCCGTTCCCCATGACCTGCTTCACCTCAATAAGGGTTATTCCCGGGTCTGCTTTTTTTACTGCCTGCCTTCTTACAGCTCCTCAGGGTCCCTGGAGCCTTGTGATCTGCCTCCTCCAGAAGATTTTTATAATTGCTGCTTTGTTTTTCCCCAATAACCAGAGCAATGCAATACAGCTCAGCGTGCTCAGCCTTGCACCTGCTGTGGGGACGGAACCTGCGCCCACCCCCCCTGCTTTTCACTGTGTTTTGGATTTAATCAGGAGATGTTACACTGGACACGGGATGGGATGATTTTGGGAGTGTGTGATGTGGAGCAGCACAGTGCCAGAGGCATTGCTCTCCTTGTCACCTCATGGTCACAGCCTCCTCCACCCTGGGACATGCAAGGTGCAGCTGACTGGCAGCTCTGCAGGGTCCAGGTGGCTGCTGGCTCCCGAGTTCTGTGTCTTTGGGGATGGATGTGGCCAGCACTGACTCGTTCCAAGGACTGGAGGGAGCCTGAACAGTGCCCAGCAACTTTCCTCAGTCTGTGCTGATTTGCCTGGATCTTCATCCCTGAGCCAGGCCACACCAGCTCACAGGGATCTGGGGAGAAGCAAAACTTGTGGTCTCACCACAGACAGACCCAGACATGCCCCACAGCCCCAGCACAGTGCAGAGTAGGAATTCCCCATCAGAGAGCTCTGCTGGACCCTCTATATCCATGTCTTCTCACTGGGGAAGGGTGGCAGATGCCACCACATCCTGGTGTCAGCTGAGAAAGCAGATCTGGCTGTGCACTGGTCCTATCCAGGCGTAAGGAGGTGTCCTGGGACCCCATCAATCCTGCAGCACCAGCTGGAGCTGGAGGAGCTCTGCAGAAACCTGAGCTGTCCGAATGCTGGGACAGCAGACTTTGGGGTGGCACTTGTGGGGGGCACCGCAGATGCTCAGGAAACAGCTCTTTGCTCCTTTTCTTCCTTAGAGCTCCTGCATCCCAGTGCCTCACACAGTGGGATATGAACCCTTTTCCAGCCCCTCTTTTGCCAGGAGGGTATTCCAAAGCTGGGGTCTCCTGGAGCCCAGCAGGACATGGGTGACATCGGCTGTCCCCTGGCTCTGAGCGTGGGAGCTGCAACAACGAGGGCAGGTGTTGGTCCTGCTTTTAAGGAGCTGATGATCTGCTGGTGGCCACTGACCAGTGGAGGAGGCCAAATGCAGAAGGGGGACGTGGTTGGAGGGCCAGGCTGCCAAACCCTGCTCCGGAGCACGTGCTGGTCCAGGCAGAGCACTATGGATTATTTCCCTGTGCGCACTCACCGTGCCAAATACAACTGAGTAGCAGGAGGTTGCTCTGTTTCTAATTGGGTGATGAAAGCCCGTTTAGGAGGCCAAGACCTAATGGTCAGAAGCAGGAGAGGCAGGAATGGAAGTGGGGCTGATTCCTGGTGCAGCAAGGATGGAGCAGCCGGCACCAGCTCTCCCCACTTGTGTGGATCTCAGTCCTCCTCGTGGCACAGGGACCTTGGAGCTGCGCTTGGGGAGGATGGGGTTATCTCCTGGGAAGGCCTTTGTATTAAAAGGGGTGGATAGTACATTTTGAACATTGAGATGTCTTGGCTGCACGTTGAGTTATATTTATATTAGGCTTTCTATAAAAAAAAAAAAAGGAAAAAGAAGAGCTGATTGGAATGACAATTTTTACCAAACAAAAATTCCCTGTCTCCGGGACGACTTTGGTATAGACAAACATTCAATTCCAGCAGGGAAGTGCTTGGTTTCTGGAACAGATGCTTTGGTGACTGCCCCCTAGCACATCCTGCCTGAGGGGAGAAGGCAGCACGGACCCTGCAGACCAAAGATGAGCAAGAGAAACCTCAGCCTGGCAGATGAGCAGGAACAATCTGGAGGCCTGGAGCACGAGGTGAGCACAGATATTCCCTGCAGACTCAGTGGCTTTGAGGCCATTCCCATGGCACTGCTCCCACCAGCCCCCCCATGCTGTTTGCAGCACCTCTATGGGTACCCCATCTCTGTGGGGTGAGAATGAGGGACTCCTGAAGGCAAGAGCCTCTCAAAAGGGACAACAAAATGCCCTAAGTCCCCCTGCTGTGGGGGTCTCAACAGCTCTGTGCTTCAGCAAAGCCTCTGCAGCGTCCAAAGATTTGCTAATTACACACTTGGCCCACGAGCTGTGTTTGCAGAGGAGGGGAGAAGAAGAGATCCGTGTACATGGGAGATACAGGGCAGTGAAGTGATGGAATAATTCACTTAGTATTGGGACATTTATGAGTCACCTTCCTCTGCCCCTCCCCTCCGAGGTAGATGTCATAAGGGAGACTAACCCCGCAGTAATCTCCATATAACATATGTGATATGTTTACTTATTTCTTTCCTCTGTCTTCCCTGCTCTGCAATGTAAATAGTCATTTGTTCCTCTTCCAGCTGCTGGTACATGGTCTCACCAGTAGGAAATATATTATCATCCAATAAAACCAAACTCTCGGTGGCAATGATGATGATTTATTGATTTTGGCTCCGTCGCCCTCCCAGATGGAAATAGAAGCTGGCAGTTAGCTCATGTCTTACAACCCAGCCTAGACCATTCCCTTCAGCTTGCTGAATGCTGCACTTTGGAGACGGGATCTGCTCCTCCAAAGAAAGTTTCCAGGGTTGTGGCTGGATTCGTTTAACACCTCAATCAATGTCGGTTAAATGTGAATGCATCATGGGGACCCCCGCTTCCTAATGGCGAGCTACCCCTGGGACAGGGACATCCAGGGCACCTCTCCAGCCCTGCAGGGATGTGTCCGCCCCAGTGAACACATGCACCGAGAAGCTCCCGAGCCAACCCAAATAAACACTGAGGAACAGCCTGCAAAGTCCTGACCCATGGAAACTTCCTGGGTCCAAGGGTCTCTGCAGCTGGAGAGGACGTCCTTGCTCACAGTTGCGGTGCCTGCTCGCTTCCCAGAGGCTCCCTTCCCTTTCCCTGCCCACCCTGACCCCATATGAAGCCACGGGGCTCTGGGAAGTGGCCTGGGAGACCCGGTGTGCCTCCTTCCCAGGGTCTAGTGCCGGGCTGCTCCGCTTGCTGGCCAGAGTTCAGCAGGCAGAGCCTTCCCTGGAGCAGGGTTTCCAGCCGAGCCCACACACTTGCGCTGTGAGAAGAGCTGAGACCTCTGTGGTTGGTTCGTGTTTCAGAAGCCACTTGTGTGTGGAAGCCTCTTGGCTGGGCACTACTGGCTTTGCAAAAAACCCTTTTTTTCTTTTTTCTTTTTAATTTTTTTCCCCTCGTTGATCCTCTAACCAGGCCAAGAGGAACCCTGGGAGCCACCAGCCTGCTCAGGGCTGAGCAGATCCTGATGCCTTTTGTGCAGGGTGAGGATTAATGGAGTTAACAACTGAACCACCTTGGCTTGCCACATCACCTGGTTTGGAGACCTGGTTTGAGTCCCCATAAAAAGCCTCTGGCTCGTAAAAGAAAAGCCATGTGCAGTCCCTGAAGTGCAAACATTTCTCTGCTCCTCAGGTCCACAGCTTCTTTGGAACAACACCACCAGGCTTGGATAGAGGCACGGCAGGGCAGCCACTTCTGCTCTGCCATCTTCACCCTGGTAACCCCCAGAGCAGCCTTTCCTTGGTGTCCCACTTTCGGCTGCATCACCCACCGTGGCCATGAGCTGGTGGAGGGAGGTTTTCCTGGAGCAGCTGAGGAGCAGTAGCCTGTTTTCCGTGGCAGGAACCTGCTGGCACGGCCATGCCTGGGGCTAGACTGGATTACAGCCGCCCTTAAACCTCCCGCTTCATCCTCCGACTGCTCCTGGTCAGAATCTTTCATCTGTTTTGGGAAAGTTTGGTTAACTTTCATGTGGTTTCCAAAAAAGAAAATCATCCACCAGAATTTCCTGTTATGCCATCAGCCTCCAGCCCGGCCAAAAGGAGCAGTTTACTGTTGTTTACATAGCTGCAAAAATGTACTAGGACCTTCCCAGCCCAAGGTGCCTGCTTATTCTTAAAGCCTGGCCTCCCGAGGCTCCGAGTGCCATTTGCAGCTGTGTTTTGCTCTGCAGGCTCTCGTTTCTGGGGAGGGAATTTCTCCGAGGCAGGAAACCATGTCTTCACATGCCTCCACTCCGTGCCTCGTGCCAAGGGGCCCTGGTTCTGACGGGGGATGCAGGATGCTCCTGCAGTTGCAGATGTGCACTGGAGCAGGGAAACTGCTCTGAAAGCTCCTGCTGCCAGTGTGAATGCTGTTAAATTGTGGCATCTCCTGGCTGGGCATGGAGGGAAGGGGCAGGAGGAGGGAGAGCAGCAGGAAAGAGGGGAGCTTTCTAAGAAACCTCGCTGCTGTTTGGGGAATGATGCTGAGTCCTTGCCAGGCAGGAGCCAGGCTGGGACCCCGTGTAAAAGACCTCTGAGATCTGTGGGGAGGTGAGCAAACAGCCTCTATCACAGGGGCTCTCTTGGAAGACATGTGGTCTTCTGCATTTCTGTGTTAATTGGCCTCTTTTCCAGGTGCTGGGGTTTGGCATATGGAAAAGTGGTACTTGCACAGGAAAATAAAGCTGTTATTTGAAGGAGACCTGGAAGGATCTGGGGAGCATGGGGGAGGCTGTTAGACCCATCTGCTGCCTGTACCTCTGCCATGGGGCACCTCTGGAGCCCTTCAAACATCACGATGAGAAAACAACCTCTCAGCAAACGCTGCATTAATTTTGAGCGTTATACAAACCATCTGTCCTTGGAGGATGCTGTCTGGGGAGACAGCTCCAGCAAAGCCTGGCTCTTGCTAATCAACCAAAAGGGCACTGTGGGAATGCATCTGTGGAAAAGCCCACCAGAGATAATGGGGGGGTCAGAGGAGGAGAGGAACCATTTGAATTTGTACCTTCAGAGTGCTATAGGCATCATTTAAGTCCTGAGTGGCCAATAACTCCAATTACCCAGCTGTCTAACGATACGCAACCATGCAATTAATTGAAGGCCACAGAGATGCTGCAAGGGCTGCAGCCCCTCTGCTCTGGAGCCAGGCTGGGAGAGCTGGGGGTGTTCACCTGGAGAAGAGAAGGCTTCAGAGAGACCTCAGAGCCCCTTCCAGGGCCTAAAGGGGCTCCAGGAGAGCTGGAGAGGGACTGGGGACAAGGGATGGAGGGACAGCACACAAGGAATGTCTTCCCACTGCCAGAGGGCAGGGATGGATGAGATATTGGGAAGAAATTCTTGGCTGTGAGGGTGGGGAGGCCCTGGCACAGGGTGTCCAGAGAAGCTGTGGCTGCCCCTGGATCCCTGGGACTGTTCCAGCCCAGGCTGGACAGGGCTTGGAGCAGCCTGGGACAGTGGAAGGTGTCCCTGTCCATGGCAGTGGTGGGACTGGATTATCTTTAAGGTCCCTTCCAACCCAAACCATTCTCTGGTTTATGTCTCTGATCCTATGATTTGTTTCAGCACTGAGATCTGAGGGATTCACTGCAGTGGGGTTATGCTCCTGTTCTTTGGCAGAGCAAAAAGTGCTTAATAGAAAGTAGCAAAACCTCAATCTAGAGGTGATATCTGAGTGATATCTGAGTGATGTCTGAGTGATTTCAAGGTCTCTGGTCTTTGAATACCTCTGAGAGACCTGCCACTAAGATAACCCCATTTCCCACTCAGTTGCTTTCACCTGCAGGGTTTTCACTCCCCAGTAGAAAGAGCTGAATCACTGAGCTTCCCCCAGGGCACCGATCACAACCCATAAAGTGCACCGAGGTTTATGGAAGGAAAAGCAGAGTTATGTTGGTCACACATCATATCTGAAGTTTATAAAGGGTTAATAAAAATTTAACAGGCAGTTTTGCAAATGGTTACTCACTTTGGTGCCTGATGTGGTCCTTCACAGCCATCATTTGCTCATTAGGATCAATCTGTTACACAGAACAGTCCCACCTGTGCTCTGCTTATGGACAGAAATAATTCGGTTTCATTTTTCTGATGGGGAAGATATTTTAACAGAAACACAGTTCTTTGAAATACACGAATGAAAGGCTTGGAATGGCCAGTTCTGGTAAGGAACAAAGTAAACTTTTAAACATATATTTTTGTTTTTATCAGAAAAAAAATCAGTTTTACTTATTTCCCTTCTTTTTCCTTTTAAAATATGGAAAATAAATCCTGCAACCCCTTTCATAGTACACTCTTCTTTTTTTGCCACACTGACTTTAAAAGCAATTCAAGAACAAATCCTTAACTAAGACCCTGTGCTTTTATGTTTATATAGCTATTGATTTACAGTATTTTTAAATTAAACCTTTTTTTTCCCATTAATGGAAATTTATGCAAATAAAGAATGAAAAAGAAGTCACTTTTGATCTAAGTAAACTTGTAAGATTTTTGCCCAGCCCAGAAGAGATGAAGACTTCAAAATATGGTCTTAGGAAAATCTCTCTGCAAGGTAAAATAACAACACAACCAGCACAGGAAACATTATTTTTTCAGAATATTGATCAGTTTTGAAAACCATTCTCCTGTATGTTTTTCAGTGCATTATGGAAAACGTTTCTCTTGCAGGAGCAGGGCAAGAAAAGTGGAGACTTGGGGTTGCCTCCTTAATGGAAACCAGCATCACATAATGCTTTCCAATAAAAAGAATGTTCTACCCGAGTGGAGCTCCAGTCCTACAATAATCAGTCGGAATACAATTATCCACCCTGGAATTAGATCAGTAGAACTTTTTTATTTTTTGTTTTCTTTTTTCTTTCCCTAAATGAAAAGTTATTTTCAAAATTTGTTTAAATGGAAATATGCTTGCCTGAACATCAAACACTGGGAAAGACCTCGCATCGTAGAATTGTAAAATCATGGAATGGTTTGGGTTGGAAGGGATCTTTAAATCCCATCCAGTTCCACCTCCTGCCATGGGCAGGGACACCTTCCACTATCCCAGGTTGCTCCAACCCCTGTCCAACCTGGCCTGGGACATTTCCAGGGATCCAGGGGCAGCCACAGCTTCTCTGAGCACCCTGTGCCAGGGCCTCCCCACCCTCACAGCCAGGAATTCCTTCCCAATATCCCACCTAACCCTGCCCTCTGGCAGTGGGAAGCCATTCCCTGTGTCCTGTCCCTCCATCCCTTGTCCCCAGTCCCTCTCCAGCTCTCCTGGAGCCCCTTCAGGCCCTGGAAGAGGCTCTGAGGTCTCTCTGAAGCCTTCTCTTCTCCAGGTGAACACCCCCAGCTCTCCCAGCCTGGCTCCAGAGCAGAGGGGCTCCAGCGCTCTGGTAATTTTTTGATTAAAATGATATTTTTTGCCCCCCTTCTCTAATTTAAATTTGGCAAAATAAAAATATATCTATGAAAATCTTTTATTCACTTTCTCCATGGGAAAAAATTCCTATTTTCTGACTTGTTAACAGTGAAGTTATACCCACCAGTGGGTGCCCTGGGAAGGTTGGTCCAACGGTTTCAGAAAAAATCCTGCACATTTATGTGTTGGTGGATGGACAGACCCTCATCTTCTGCACAAGAATATAGGACCTTCAGTGGGAATGTGGTTGGGATGGTCTTGGGTTCCCTTTTCAGCTGCAAGGCTGCATTTTAGGCATAACGTGTTCTGAACCTGGTCCATTCAGTCCAGGTTCTGTCTCCAACAGCAAGAAGACACTAAGGATGCTGTGGACATGGTGTTTCTCCTAAAAATCTCACTACTTCCAGCTTGGAGAATTTCCTTAGCCTGATGTGACCCATTTGCCTAATGATCCCACCTGGAGTGCTCCTCCCAGTAATTGTCCAGTCTCTCTGGGATCTCAGGTAAATTTTCACACCCACAGCTCCCATTAGCAAAGATTTTCACTGGTCCTTTCCCCATCATGGGGAAAATGCCTCCTTTTGTTTATTTGGAGCGTGGCTCCTTTGCATGGAGCTGCTCCTCTCCCACATCCTGCACAGAAATCCAGCTTGGGGGGGAAAGTTTCCCACAAATGAATCATCTGCAGCTCTCCCCAGAGCATTTCTTGATGCCCTCCGCTCATGTGAAGTAACCAATAAATTTCAACAGCATTCAGCTTGTGAGGGCTGATAAGATCACAGTGAGAAAGGGGACAGTGCCAAAAATATCCAGCTCTTTAAAGGATGTGCCATATAATGCTTTTAACATTTGGAGTCCCTGAGGCCAAGGGGATCATTAGATCATCTACTGTGACCTGTATAATGCAGGCTGGAGAGTTTTGCCTGCTTAGCCCCGTGCTGAACCCAGGAATAACTGGTGTTTGAGTGAACGGGTAACACTGAGGGTATTAAAAAGCACCAGCACATGAAACTGCAGCTTCAGTAGAGAGGAAGGATAATGAATCTGTCAACTGGAAGCCACTGTCCTGGGACTGGGGAAGGAAAAACTAATGCCTAAACTCACACAAGTTGAGGTAAGGAGGGCAGGATGCTCATGGCCACCACATGCCCATTGTCTGACCTCATTTTTATGGAGGGTCTGAGAGCAGAGTTTGATGCAAGAGGGGAGTGGGAGCATGGGAGATGGAGAAAATCCCACATGGTTTTGTTAAGGACAGATTGTGTTGCTCTAAGTCAATATATAATCATAGATATTCATTAAGATAGCTGACTTCTTTGGCAAGGAGAACTTGTGTTCCAAATCTGGCCCCAAGCAATTTAATATTGGGTTGGAATAAAAAAGGAGTGGGGATTACACTAGAAACACCTTGTATCTTTGACAGAGCAACAAGTCAAAGAAAAACATTCTTTCTTTTTGGAGACTGACCTGACACCTGAAGAACCTGTTGAAGGAGTGAGAAATAACAGTCACACAACTTTGGGTGATGCTGTCAAACCTGAGCAACACCAAATAGGCAGCCAAAGTAATCTGGTGGAGTGGCAGACACTTGGCCACACAAATGCAAGGTCAAGTGCAAGCCAGAACCATTCCCTGGATTGGACAGCAGTGGTTTGGGAGTGCAGAAGATGGGACAGAAGTATACACTCGTTCTTTGTGGGCCATCCAGGGACCACCAGCACGCAAATAACAGATATGTTGGTCACAGACATGTTTAGGCTGAAAATCAGGAGAAATTGGATCCTGAGAGACATAGGAGTGTGGACACCTCACCAAACTCAGGGCACGAAGAGCCCAGAGCTTCTTGTGTCACACTGGAAGGCACAATCCTGGGATTGGAAACGAAAGCTTGTGGTATGATGTGCTGGGTGTCTGACTGTCTGGAATTTCCAAGTGGGATTAGAAGAACAGCTGATGCCCATGTTTGTCATAGAGCATTTACAGCACATTAAATTAATCACAGGCTTTGGAACTTCCTGGCTCTTGCAGGGGATGAGCATTATTTCCTCACCACAGCTCCTTTCCTGCTCCTTGTGCAATCTCACTCCTGGATTTGTTTTCTTGCCTTTCTCTAAAGCCTAGCGACTGGTCCCAGGCAGAGCTGGTGACCACAACACCAAGATGCTCCTCAGATGGGCCTTGACCACTGCCTCTGTCATAAAAGCATCAGTAGATCTGTGTTTAAGCACAAATTTTCTTCCCACTTAATTAATCAATTATGGTTGGGAGTCCTGCTTCTCCCACAGGATGTATCATGGGCCGCTTCCATTTTCCCCTGGCATAATTTATACTCATGCATGGACCAAGCTTGATCTCTCCTGTTCTTTCTGTGCCACACTGCAGTTTTTGAGGCTTTTTGAGCTCACATCTGGAGAGCTCAGCTGTGAGGTTTTTGCCCTTCCCCTGGGCTGGAAGAAGTAACATCACACTATTGAGTCAGTGAATAGAAACTGCTTACCTGTCCACAGGTCAGCCATGACTTTTGCAGTCAATTTGAGTGATTTTTGCTTCACTTGCTGCATTATGCAGAGGGGTTTATTCACCTGTTTTCACTGTAGCAACTGTGAGTGAAACAAAGCTCTAACAATGTTGAGGTATTGAACACTCTTTTTGATGAGGTGGTGTCAGTGAGAACAGAAGGAGAAGAATGAGCCCAATAAACACATTCTTTGTCCCTCCCAGTAGCCACCTTTGATTGATCCATTGGCTCAATGATTAATTGATCAACCCGTTTTGGCAAAGATTCTTTCTGAGGATGTCAAAATAAAGGAACAGAAGTGCTCCTTATCTTTCTCTCCATGGCCATCTCTTTCATCTCCTGTTAACACCTTTTCTGCTGAGGCTGAGGGCTCCAGCTGCCACCCTGGAGCTGTGTTTTCACCCCAGGCTTAACTGGGTTCTTGCACAGACCTTTCAGATAGAGCCAATGTGAGTGTAGTGACAGCTGGGTGTCTCTGAGCACCTGCAGAACCTCGTGGCACAATGTCACCACCACTGGTGAGCGTGGTCACCCTGCAGGGATGTGTCAGCAAGAGCCCACACTCGTGCTTGGCAATGGGAAGTGCTGTGCTGATGCCTAAAGGAAGGCTACCTGGAACAGAGGCTGGGCAGAGTTAAAGAATAAAATAGATATTTATTGAAAGGCCTTCACAGGACACACCCTGGGAGTACAAAAGCCTGGCCAAGACTACACACAAGATGGACCCCCAGGATGGACTCTGGGTCACGGGTTCTCACCCTTTTTATAAGTTTTGGCCCATTTACACATTCGGGCCCATTGTCCAACCACAGCTTCAGTCCACGCTGTCCCATCCTTTCGGGCTGTCCCCTCTCAATCCATGGCTGTTTACATTCTTGGGGTCTGAAGCTGCAAATGTCCTTGGTTCTTCGGGCTGGAAACGGTGTGTTTTGTCCAGCCAGGCTACAAGAAGAGCTGTTAGCACTATACAAGAAGCCCAGAGTTATAGACACACTAATGCAGTTTAAAATCTAAAAAATATGAAAGTTAAAACTAAAGGTATCAGTGCCCCATCCTGCTACACCTTCAGTCTAAAATAAGGCAGGAATGTGATGGGTTTTACCAGCCCTACAAATCAGGCTCAGTCCTTGTGTCACCCTGCACAGAAGGAACAAGGAGAAAAGCATCATTATTTGACATTCAGGGAGCTCTGGGCAGGCACCATTCGTCTGTAGGAGAGCTTGGTCAGGCCTGTTTCACTGCTGGGCACTGGGGACGGCAGCCTTCTCCCACCATCTGTGTATAATAAATGAAGAATTTGGGTCATAAAAATTTCTACCCTGTTTAAGATGCACGGTATTGCTTTGCTCAAGCTAACTGCCCCTGGCAGTTCCAGTTAATACTTCCGTTTGAAATAAAAACCTTAAAAGCCTTTTAAGTTGACATTTAAAGTAATTTGGGAAACAATGTGAAAACATAATCTCTCTTCCAGGGTCTTTCTGCAAGGTATGGAGTGTAGCAGCTCTGCAAAGCCTTTGCCCACGGCAGACAGGCTCCGTGAAGCCTCGGGAAGAAATGTTTATCCAGGTTGTGCAATATCATCCCTGGCTCCCAGCCTGGCCTTGCACTGCTCTGATCACGGCCAACACATCTTTTCTCCACGGTTTTCTACCAGCTAATATAAATAAAATAATGCTGGAGCAGGTGAAGGTGGTTTAGGAGGCCTTGGCACTCTCCGGGAGTGTGTGGCACAGCTCAGCCTCCCTGAGGAGGCCGGAGCCATCCTTCCCTGGCGAGGGTGAGGGGAGCTGCCTGGCACGGCCTGGCACGGCCTGGGGTGTCCTGGCATGGCCTGGCACGGCCTGGGGTGTCCTGGCACGGCCTGGCGTAGCCTGGCAGGGCCTGGTGTGGCCTGGCATGGCCTGGGGTGTCCTGGGATGTCCTGGGGTGTCCTGGCACAGCCTGGCACGGCCTGGGGTGTCCTGGCACTGCCTGGTGTGGCCTGGTGTGTCCTGGCACGGCCTGGCATGGCCTGGTGTGTCCTGGGGTGTCCTGGGGTGTCTTGGCACGGCCTCGTGTGGCCTGGCACGGCCTGGCACAGCCCGGGGTGTCCTGGCTCAGCCTGGCACAGCCT
>VZTG01008822.1:1323-84367 GCA_013397845.1 Melanocharis versteri | reverse complement strand
CCTGGCACAGCCTGGCACGGCCTCACAGATCCCGTTCCACCATGTGCCCAGGGCCTGACCCCGATGTCCCACGTGCCCGCAGGGCAATGCCTGCATCCCCTCGTTTTCCCGCGGGAGCCGTGAGCCGCCCCTTCCCACACAAACCCCTCTGCACCTGCACCGACCCCTGGCAAAGGAAGTGGGAACTTGGTTTTGTGCAAAATACCCCAAATGTTTTCACTTTGCAAGGGCTGGTTGGGCCCGTTTTCCTGGCAATTATTTTTAGCCGTTTTTCCACAAACATTTTTTTCCCTCAAAAATGCACAGAAGTTTTTGGGTTTGTTTTTGGGTTTTTTTTTTTCAATTATCATGTGCTTGGAATCTTGTCTTTAGCAAGTGCATGGCTGAACAGCTGTCTGTGACATGGAGAATTACAAACAGCATTTCAGCTCATGATTTTGTTTACATAGTTGGTGGAAAAATGGTAGAGCTTCAGAGATGTCTCAGTGATGTTAGAAATTTTTTTCTCAGGAATTTTGTTGTAGAAACAAGGCCTTTCTGGTGAAGGGAAATCTTTAAGTGCACCACACCAGGCTCAGGCAACTTTGAACTTCAATAGTACTCAGAGTTTTACTGTAAAACAAATGAATTTCTCAAGAAAAAAAAAAAAAAGCCAGTATGGAGGGGGAATTGTTTTGAAATTGCTTCCAAATTTTCCTTTCTAGTTAATCTGCAGCTGTATGAGTGTTACTCCAAGGCACTCCAGCTCTGGCCAGTCCCAAGAAGCACATGGTGAGAGATTTCCCAACAGCACTAACCAGAGATATCATGGAGAGAAAATAAAATACGTGTTTCCTGGAGGCACCAGGGACAGAGTTCACCTGCTGGTTCAACAAATCAAAGTCTCCATCTGAGCTACCTGCCCTACATTCCTCTATAGGCAACAGGGGCCTGATCAATACGGGGTTTAGGCCACATGGATGGCCATGAGGAATATCCATCCTCCTCAGCCTGAAGTAAATGCCTATATTTTGCCAGGAAAATCCCATGTGAAAGGTGATCTTTTTTCCCAGCCAATATAAAGAAGATCCTGGGATGAATTGCTCAGGTGAGGATACCTGTGGCATTGACTACAAAATTAAAAGAAAACACTTTTTAAGTTGATCGAGTGTCTCCAAGGCAGATGGACAGGTGGCTATGAGTGCTGTGGTGACACTCCTTAATTAATTCCATCACTTAATGAGTTTTAAAAGATGATTCTGGAATACCAGGCATATGTTCAATACTGGCCAGGAGCAGGAATTTCTATTCTGCCTGGGCTTCCATTGTTTTGTAAAATGAGAATCATTCCCGTTTAGAATTATAAGCTAGAAGTCACAATTGCCTCCAGGATAAAAAACTGAAAGAGGGAATAGGGATGTTTTGTTAGACTGTGTTGAAGGAGGTAATTTGTTTTGACTTTTGCATTGTATCAACTGCTAAGTGTAGCTGAACATGTAGAACTCCATAATCGGCTCTAATAGAACAGGATTGTATTATGATAGAAAAGTCAATATGTCACAAATTGAAACTACACTATCAAAATGCAATGTTTTGACTTTGTCCTGACCAAAGAGTGTCATTGACATTTGAACAAGCTCCTGCTTCATTTCAGAAGGAACAGCATTTTCCAGTGGAAAACCTCTTGGTCAAAAATATTTTGACTGGCTGAGCCAGGGATGGAAATGGAGGGTGAGTGCAGGAGAAGGAACTGCTGTGGATTTCTGCTTGAGTCATTCTGCTCAGTCCTACTCCATCCATCTCAGGGTCTGTGGGACAGGAGTGGAGCTGGGAATGGCACATGAACAGCCACACACAGCCAGGAGCACCCTCTGACAGAATTACAGAGTCCCACCGACCTGCTCTGCTCCTCACCCTGCTGAGGGACCAACCCTGACAGTAACCTAGAAATCCTCTGGGATTATCCCACCTCTCTGGAAAAAGAAATCCTGATGGTCTCCTGCTCTGCTTGGCTTAGGGGCAGCAGATCTTTCACTCCAGTGTGTCCCTGCCCATTTCAGGAATATTCAGACCTGGTATTTTGATCAACAGATCAACCTTATCAGCAGAGCCAGAATATTGGGATTTAGCCAATAGTGATAAACAAATGACTCTCCCTTTCTCAAATTTTGGATTTTTTTTCCCATCAAAGTTCTGTAGAGCAAGAGGGGAAGTTTCCACTCTGTAGCTTTCACCTGAAAAACCCAAGGTGTTTGAACTCTTCATTTTCTTGCCACCCTGTAGGTCCAGCACTGAACAGCCTCATTATCCCCAGAGATGAGTTATTGCTGATGGAAAACTGAGCAGCAGATATTGTCACCAAGGTCCCTTTTAGACTGTGGCTCAGGGCAGTGTCTCCTCTCAGCTTCACTGATACCTGTCCCTGTAGAAGCAGCTGAAGGCTGTGGTTGAACTGAGTTCCTGATATTTGGGAACTTCTGGTCTAGGAAAAAAAAAAGTGATGTTTAAAAAATTCTGGTCCTCTTGATGCACGCGGAATTTCTGGAGTTTTCCTTCCATGGGGCATTTCCAATACCCTGACTCTCCGCTTCAGGGCTCAACTCTACTGAGTCCTAGCTCTGCGTTTAATTGTTAACTTGGAATAGCACTATCCTGAGGACAGAAACTTCCCTCATTTAGAGCCTACAGAATTTATAGAGTAGATAAAATAACTCATTGTTGAGACAAGGGGCTCCTTGGCCCAGGGGGTCTACAGTCAAAGCCTTGTTGCAGTGAGGACTTGTGGCCAATGTCTGACCCATGGAGGCTCCACTGACTTGTGTTTTCAGCCCCTTAACACATGCTCTAGAACCACCAGAAATATGTTTTCCATCTAGGCCCTTCCTAAGCCATACTGAAAATGATGGCCTGAGTAAAATTTTACGCCGCACTTGAAGGTTTATGAGTTTGCAACGCGTAATTTACCCCTGGTGAGGGACTCAGTGGTGGTTTCGTGCTCTCTGTAATGCTCAGCCAACATTGGCCCTAAAGATAGATCATAAGTGTTTAAATTGTGAAAAGAATGTTGATGACATTTTCTTTTCTTTACTCCGCTCTAGACAAGAGAGGTTCATGTAAAACATAAGCTCTGGCCCCCTTCCAGTGTTAATGCAATTTACTGCAAAAGTGCTCACTTTTTTAATTAAGCTGGAATGCTGCTACTCTTCCTAGGAATGCAAAGCCAACGGGTTACTGACAGAGGGACGGGCTGATGACTGCAATCTACAATTAACTGAGCAGGGAAAGGCTTTGCCACCTTTGCTGGGCTTTGCTCAGGAGTAGAATTTACTCAAGGAGCAGCTTTGGGTCCCAGCAAGCGGAGAGGCTGTTCAACTGCCTGAGGAGTAATTCTGCAACCTCTTCCCTCCTCGGTGAAGTCACCGTGATCAAGTGGCTGGGATGTGAATTTCATAGGCTGATCTAGTTTCTGAATAAATAAAAGTCTGGAATTTTTTTTTTTTTTTAAACTTCAAATGGCTCAAAATGAAGACTCTACACCCCCTCCACATGTGCCCATAGAAAGCTGTTTATGAAAGGAGAGCATAAAATATTTGATCATGGTTTTGATCCAGAACATGCAAACATTTGTCCTCTTGTGCCGGCTTCACCTGGTGGCTTTCATTTTCATCGACATAAAGACAGGGTGAAGCAAAGTAATAGAAAAATAGAAAACATCTTTGTCGAAAATGAGATTGCAGCTGTGTAACTGGAGCGCACAACCATAAATCAGAATGTCAAATCCAAAGCACATGACTTTTTGCGAGTTCTCCATGTGTGCTATAATGTGATTACAGCCTGGTTACTATTATGATTTAAAACAAAGTCTTTCATGCTAGAAACAAAATGCGGAATGTGAGCAGCCTGGGGGAGAGAGACGGGAGACTTAGCCCTGCCTGTCAGAGGTGGGCTAGAGGGTTTCAAGTGCTTCTCCGTCAGGTGTGAGGGAAGGACTCAACCCCAGCTTTGGCTGCAGTCTCAACATCAGGGACAAATTAGCCAGCGCTGCTCAGCTCTGTCTCACAATCCTCAATTAGGGATGGGGTAGGTTTCTGTCTCCCCATGTCGTAGAAAATCCTAAAGCCAAATACACAGATTACAGAAGTCATTCTTTTCTGTCTATCATATAAACAAATGGTCCAGCTGTTATTGCTAAGATTCCAGTTTGAAAACTTGGACTTTCTTGTATAAACTTCAATGTAATGGTATTTAAAGTGTCATAGACAATAAGCATCTAATCCTAGTCAATAAATTGCAGACTAGTTGCATGAGCTTCGAGAGCTGTTAAAGACAGCTGTGCTTTTTTTGTAATTCAAGTCATTTCCAAATTGGGCAGCTCTCCTGGTGTATTTTCAGACAAACACAGTGTGCTCAGAAAATGTGTTGTTTGGAGCAGCACGAGCATGAAGGCGAGGGCGTCACAATCACCCAGAGACAGAGGGGGGATCACATTCTCAATTTCTAAGAAGCTCAGGTTGACAAGGGGGAACTGCTGAGATGTCTGTGAAATTAGTAAATGGTCCTGCAGATCTCCCGAGGGAAAAATGTGGCCCCTGTGGAGAAGAAGGGGAATATTCCTATTAACTTCAGTTGAGCCAGCAATATAAATGGGCCCATAGAGACTCCCATTTCTTTCAGAGAGAGGGGAAAGAGGGCAAGTATTTTTTAACTATCACTCAGCTGTTTCGGAGAAACAGCAGCCTGCAAGGTCTGAAGAGGGTGGACAAAGCAATATTTTCCAGGAGTCAGCCTGCTGCCGTGCCCCTGAGGAAGGCTGGTTGGAGCCACATGGGCTCCACCAACGTGAGGTGTCTGGGACACATCTCAATGCACATGACTTCTCCTGCTGGGATCAAACACGAGGGGTCAGAACAGGGCTCCCTGGGTAGCGAATTTTGGGATGGCGATCAGGGTTTTGCAGAAAGAGCGGCAACCACCAGCCCCTCTAATTCCTCTTGTTGACCTCAGTAGGAGATCAATGCTTCTGAAGACCAGACAGGTGCTTGCAATAAGCTTTCAGAGCCTCCCCACCAGGCTCAGGGTGGAAACCTTGGCTCAGATGTGCATTTGCGAGGTATTTCAAACGTTACATTTGAAACCAGTTAGCACAGGGTCACTGCCTGGTATCGGGGGTGCCCTGCGGGATTTGGTGGAGTTGAAAGGTGTCGGCGCACTTGCTGCTGGGCTGTCACTCTCCCTCCGTGGCAGCTGCAGTGACAAACATCCAGTCGAGCTGTTTCAAGGGTATTTTTCCACATCTGTGAGCACCAGGCAGATTAATCTATTTCTTTCCCTCCCACCCCCTTGTAAGTCGTTTTATGGCCATCAGAAGGTTTACACCTGAGGAGCAGCCCTGCCTCCTGCTCTGCCGGTGCTCAACATCTGCCCCTCAGCACGGATCAAATATCCCTCTCCTTGTCAGCAGCATGAGTAAAACAGACAAGCTGGCGGAGAAAATATAAATCAAAAGCCTCCACTGCAGGGCATGATTTTTCCAGACCTTTTCATGGGGCCGAGTCCCCGGCGCGCTCACCTGGGGGTGCATAAATCCCACCGAGCACCTGCTGCAAGAGCATCCCAACACCAGGCTGGGTTTAAATACGTGCAGGCAAGGTGCTTTTGTCCAACCCATCTCCCTGTGTTGCCCCAGCACCGCGTGGGGAACGGTCCCAGGATGGGCAGCAAAGCCCCGCTCCCGGAGTTGGGAGCCTTGGGCTCAATTTCCAGCTTGGCCACAGGCTTCCTGTGTGGTCTTGGGCAAATCATACAGTGCACGGCCCGCTCTCAGCGTGCTGATATTTTGAGAGAGCCGTGGTTTGGCAGGTGAACGAGGGGAGAGGAGGGTTTATTATTAGCGCTGGTCGAAGCACAAGCGCCGGCTCCGTTGCAGTTTTGTAACTCTCTCGGAGCAGGGGTGGGAGGGGAAGGCTCATCCAAACTTGTGCACCCCAGGGATTCATCCCTGCCTTGTGTGCAAGTGGCAGCATCTCCGGGAAAGCAACCCTTGCTGCTCCAAGCAGCTGAGAAACCAGCCCACCATCACGTACGTCCTCAGGAATGTGCGCCTGTGTGGGTCTCTGTAGACAACCCTGATTCATCACCTCCAGAGCAATTAATAAAAACTCGGGCTGGCCCTTCCCCAATATATTGAAAATGATTTGCAATTTGAGAGCGAGAGTCAGTGTTGTTTTTCACATGGAATCAGTTTAATTAATCACACTGTTTGAACAGCTGGGTCCACCATGCACTTCTACTCGAGTTCAGCATTCCTAGAAAACTTGTCAAGTATGAATCAAAATAATACCATCTCCCTGCTTCCAATGATTAATCGCATATCTCTCCTCCTCATTCACACCTAAACATCAGCTAAATCAAAAGCAGCCTCCTTCCCCACCGAGGAGTTTGTGGCTACTCGCCAGTCTAGGATAAATTATCTAGAGAAGGCTTTGAAAAGCTGTTGGGTTACCCTCAAACTTTTGTTATCAAGGTCTGTTGCAATTTCACATGTATTTGTAGTCTCTAGGAGCCAGGGACCGCACAGGAAAAAGTGCACATTCCAAAATTAAGGATTTGTGGCACAGAATTAAAAAAATAAAATTAATTTCTTGCATCTGGAAGTCCAAGTGAGGTATTTGCGGGAGGTCTCCAAAGGGCGTCTGAACAAAGGGTCAGAGTTTTGAAGAATATGGCTCTGATTTCCAGCGAGGAGTCTGGTATGTCCTGCACATTTCTGTTTGCTTAAAACAAGGCTCTGACTCCGGCTTTGCGGCACTCTGCCGGTGCAGATGGTGGATCCTGGTCACCAACACCACGTGTGAGCTGTGAGCTTGGGATATCAGGGCTCAGGCATGGAATGGTGGCTCTGCAAGCCAGGATGAACATGGAAGAAGTGGATACATGCGAGGTTTGTCCACAATTCCTTTCAGGTCTGGGGGACTCCTGGCGAGTGGGTACAAGTTACAGCCCCACTGGCCCTACCCAGCAAAGAACAGATTTCGAGAATGCAAAAGTGAAGGTGTTTATGAAAACAAGGGAGAGCTTCGGGCAGACATGAGAAGTTTGGCTTTTAGAGGGCAAAGAAGAGCCCTTGAGGCTGTTGGGATTGCCCACCCCCATGGAGCACAGCAATTTTACTCACCACATCCTCTCTGCAGAAACCTGCCCCCAGCCCTGGGAGGGGTGAAGGCTTGTTTTCCTCCTTCCATGCCATCAGGCATGAGCCTTGGGAAATCAAAAATGGGTTACAAATTGCTGAGCCTTCCCCAATAAACATCCAAGGGGAGCTAAATAAATGTGGGGCTTCTTTTAAGTAAAGTTGGGATCAAAGAAGGAAGGAGATTAGAGCCAGTAGGGAGCTAAAAGGTAACAGCAGGTCCTTTTCAGGGATCACCAGTAGAAAGAGGCTCTCTCTGGAGAAGGAAAGTGTCCAGAGGAGCCTTTCCTTCAGCACATCAGGAGATGCAAGTAGGGAAGTGAGGTTTGGAGACATTGCTTTGATGCCTCCTTCTGGTCCCAGCATCTCCACACTGCAGGAGAAAGGCATCAGGCCTGGAGATACGGCCTTGATCACCCTAGAGGACACTCAATCCATCTGTGCTCCCCAGGGAAGTACCCCATGGAGGCACTTGAGCTGCCTTCAAGTGACAAAGTGCTGTCTAAAAGGAACAAATACTGTCCTGGTGCTGTCACAGAGTTACAGGGCCAGGACAAGGCAATGAGCCCAATCTCCATTCAGCACAGTGACATCCAGGGATGGATGCACAAACAGAGGAACTTGAGGCTGCTCTCCCACCCTCCTCTCACAGCATTCGGCCTTGACATTAGTGCCATTCTACCCATTCATTCCCCACGAGGGAGTCCTTCCCGCGTACTTCCACGGGAAACACCGTAAAACACGAGTAGGCAGGGGTGAGGAGACACTTTGTGTCCTGCTGGGATGGCTGTGGAAGGCCTGATGGGAGCCCATCAATCCGCCCTGTCACCGGGGGTGCCAATTAACCAGAGTAAAGTGCCTTTGGGAGATAAGCAAAGCCAATCGTTGACCTTCTGAGGACTGAGCGATAGCAGGACAAGCCCTTAACTTGACAGCTGAGCAGGCAGCACATGACGTGTCCTTGTTGCTGGAGGCTTTTCCCAGAGGTTCCCTGTCTGCTTTCGAAGCCCGTGGTCCTGTATTTTGGTGGCAATTTTGCGAATTCTTTAAGGGAGGAAAAGGGCGGGTGTCGTTTTCTCAGGATTGTCGTGTTTTTCCGTCCCCGCCGTCCGCTGACCCATCTGCCAGAGCCCTGCCACGACTCCTGGCAGAGCAGATGTCCTGCAGGCTCCTCAAGAGTGACACGCAAGTGTGTCTGCCAGAGGACGTGTGTCAGAGCGCCTGCCAGGGGTTTGTCCTTAAATGTGCTGTTGGTGACATCCCCTGCTCTGCTGAGAACGTACGAAATACCAGACTGCTGCAAAAATCAGCCCTCAAAATGAATCACACCTCACCGTCCCATTCAAAGTGTTCAGGCAGGCCTGGCTTGCTCTGCAAACCCCTCAGGAGTTCCCTACTGTGCTCTTCAGCTGCCTGGGGTCACACATGGCAGCGAGGGGAGGGAATTATCTGTCCCCGCATCCATCATTGACAGGAAAAACCATCCTGGATGTTTCTTGCAGCAAACTCAAGGAACTTTCTGACAGGCAGGATAACAAAGTCAGGATGGGAGTACCTGGGGAGGATGGGGTGTCTCCATCACCAGGTCGAGCTGGTTCTGCCACAGGGCAGGAGGATGGAGGAGGAGACCTCTGGAGTGCTCCCAGCCCTGGGACCCACACATCTGTGCATGCAAAAGATGTGATGATGAAATAATTTTGCTGCTCCCTCAGGCTTCTCAGCCACAAATTCCCCTCATCAGATCCCACTTCTTCTATATGATTCTGGCAAGAAAATGCATACTTTGAAAAAAAAATTTAAAAAGAAAAAAAAAAAAGAGAAAAAGAAAAGAAAAACCCTGGGTTTGCTCTCCATAATGATACCAGATATCCTGCCAACAAAAATACAAACCCTGAAATGGATCTAGTTATTTTCCCACATTTTTCTAAATATAAGGTCTGAATAGCAGCTCCAAGCTCTCACTTGGAAGGAAAGCTGCAGCCCGGGGCTGGGGTTTAGCTCAGCAGGGGGATGATTGCCTCCGGCAGTGCCTCAGGGTTGCATCCCGGATGGGGGGTTTCCCGGGAAGCTGAGCTGCCCCATCGGGGCTGAAGCACGTGGGCAACTGTGTGGGGCCAGCCCAAGCTTCCAGCAACACCTCTGGCTGCATCCAAGCTGGAGGGAGACTTTTGTTGGGACAACAAATGGAGCAAAACCAGCCAGGAGCTGGNAGATAATGGGCCCCCGTTAGCAGGAGATAACAGTGTTTTAACAGTTTAACAGTTTAACAGCTGTTTCAACGGTTGTGGAGATGGTAATAGAATAAACCTATTTTTAACCTAGGACAGATGCTTGTCTGGGCACGCTGGGGCACCGAGGCGATTTGCAGCCAGGTGAGAAACCACAGCTGAGCTCAGATCCATCCTTGAGGGGTCCCCACCTGGCTCTCTTTTGATCAGATCCCAAAGGTGCCAACCTGCACCCTTATCAGTTTTCTCCAAAAGATTAATAGACAGCTCTAAATCAGCAGTGAAGGGACCAGTGTTACTGCCTACACTGGGCATTTCTAGTTTCCTTTGCCACTGCTTGGATTACAACAACCATTAAAAATATATAAATTAATTAAAGATTGATGAAAAATACAACCTTGAGATCAGAAGTGGGTTTTTTTCCCATTTGTCCACACACAGTTCCCCTCCCTCAGGTCTTGCCATAGGGTCCAGGATGGAAAACACAATTACAGCCCAGTCTTGCACAGGTATCAGAAGAATATAAAGGTCCTGGTGAGTTCAGCAGCAGCTGGGGCCAGTGCAAATCAGTGAATGCTGTATGAGGCCAGAGTATATTTATTTCTGATTGCTTCAGCCCTCTCTGGAGACTGTGGAATTGCTTATGCCCTGCCTGGGATATTCCAGGGCAGGGATATCACTCACAGGAAGCACAGCTGAACCTGGGAGCATCACAGATAAATTAAAGGCCAGGTGGGGAATCTACTGAAGCGAGCAGCCTTCTTAGTGGGTTGGGGTCCTCATTAAAGTCTGAATATTTGTGTCTTTTCAGCTGGACTGTCCTGTGGTCTGCAAGGCTGGGTTTTCTTCCACCCACAATTTAATCATCAGATCCTTTTCAGGGTCTTTTCCAGGCCTTGGACTGCATGAGGTTTACAGGACATCCACCACCTCCCCTGCAGGTTGCTCCCATGAAGTATTTTTGCTCCTTTCACTCTCTCTTTTGCCTTGGCAGGAGCAGGGGAGGTTGGAGATGCCAATGCAAACACAGACCACACCCCCAGCTTCTGGCCCTGGAGGAGAGGGGTGCTCTGAGGAAGCCCGGAGGAGTGCTGGAGGTGGGAGTGACCAACACCTGGGGACCCTGCTGGACCTTCCCCTGAGCCAGTGCCACCTTCCCAGCAGCTTCCTCAAGCCACACTTGTCAAACAAAGTATCCATTAAAAGAAATTACCTTTTTTCCAAACAACATTTTGGAAAAGATCACCATTTTGGAAACAGTGCTTTTTCTTTCCTTTTTTTTGTTGTTTTTTTTTTTTTCATAAGGACATTGGAAAACGCTGATTTTTTATTTTATTTTTTCCCTCCATTTTCATTTTTTCCTCTCATTCTCTCTCTCTTTTTTTTTTTTTTTCTTTTCCATTTCCAAAGTCTGGATCCTCCGGTCCTCCCATTAAATAAAAATGTTCCTTTGAGTGGGAAGCTGCAGGGATGTGTCTGGGTGAAGCCTCCTAGGGATGTCTGGCCCTGAGCTTGGTGGGAACGGGCATCCATTCACTCAGAGCAGACTTTTTTTGTGTGGCAGTCTCTGAACAGCCCCTGGTATCTGCCTGCGCTGTTTCGAATGCAAGTCATTCAAAACATTCCCTGTGTTTTTTTGCTCATAAAACTGCTGAGGTACATCCTGTACAGTGAACACATTACTCAGCTTTAAGCAGATATTTATGCTAATTATCCATGGGAAACTCTTTCTGCCATTGTAGTTTTTCATCTGCTGGCATAATATTCCAAAGGTTTTATGTGGCGTTAACTATCAGCAGTAAAATCCCCCGAAAGTAACATGAGAAGGAAGAATCTGCTCTGCATACATTTATTTTCTTTAAATGTTCTTGATTTGCCATCTATGAGATGAAAGTGTTTACACTCAGCACTCCCCCCCATCACTGCAGCAGCCTCCTCTCCCTGCCTGCTCTTGCTTCAGTTTATTTACCGAAGAATATTCATATTTTGTAAATCCCAGGTATTTATTCCCTTGATTATTTTGGCATGGTGCATTTTGAGGATGTTTGCTTTGTTTTAAGCAAATCCTTTTTCTGCCTTTGAAAAGCAGAGCACTAGTAAAAACAAAGGCAACAGCAATATTTGTTAATGTAAGTCCACGCTCCTAAAATATTTATTCTTTTTTCATATGAAGAAGATTAAATGCTTGCAAAATTCTACAGACACATGCACATATTTGACCCAGAAGGATGTCTCTTGGGATTTGTAACAGCAAATGTGTGTTGAACAAAACGTCTTGGCCCTGTACAAACTTACTTTGTGTTCTGAAAGCCAAAAACTTCATTTTAGCATGACCTTAGAAGAATAGCGATACTTTTAGTATTTCCTGGTATTTGGTGCAAGGAATGTTTTTATTTGAATGCAGATGTCATTTGGTTTACAGGAAGGATTTGGTAACATGTCCATGCCAGTACTGCACTTATCCCAAATTTCCTGCTATGGAGGAAGAACATATGTCAAAGCTCACTGTTTGTTAAATTGAAAAGATTCAGTACACCAGAAGCTTCTCTTCTAAACATTGTGACTTTGTGCAATTTACAGAATGTTCTATCTCCATTAAACAATAAACCCTTGACCCCTGGAGCTGGCTTTCAGGATCCTGCTATTTGAGAAGGTAGACATAATGGATGGCATAATAAATGAAAAGTTCAAGAGGTTAAGAAAAACTGTTTAATTATTTCTCTAGAGCGTGGGCTGCAGAAGAATTGCATATCTGCCTTCTCTCCTGCAGAAACCCTGCAAGGAATGACTGGGGCAGTGCAGCTCGGGCAGGGGATAAAGCAGGTTGCTGGCCCTCAGCTGTGTTTATGAACAAACAGTCTCTGGATACTCTTCCATCGCTGAACCTTTCAGCTTTCTGTGAGTTAACTCCCTGCCAGCAGCGAGCCTGTGCCAGCCCCACAAACCTCAGCATCTGTTTTGCAAGGCTCTTTTATTTGTTAGCATGTGAAAGCTATTGCTCATGTGTGCTTCCCAGCTGTGGTGTGCTTGGGCTTGGTATCTTTAAAGAAATCTTTGCTTTATTCGCCTGTTGAACCCAGACACACACAAAGCAGAGAGTTCTCCCCTCCCTCCGTGAGCCAGCAATGCAACCTCTGCTGACAGGTCACCAGTCCCTGCCTTTCCTCCATGCAAACCCAGGACAAACTTCATGACAGGAAAATCAGGAGGCTTTTCCTTCCTCCCCTTGAACAGGCAGCTCTCCTTTTTACACTCCTGTTTGGTTTCTGTCACAGCACTTGCTGCATTCAATTACCCTGGGCTGCATCATGGGACCGAGAGCCCTGAGCTAAAATCATCATCCTCCAGTTATGCAAGTCACTGTACAAACAGCCAGCCAGGGAAAGGCTGCTCCAAAAACATCCACGGCAGGGCAAGGGGTGAGGGAGACACAGGGATCAGGAGTCATCAATCCAAGCTCAAGCACATCCAGGGCAGAGCCCCAGGTAGGAGCCTGCTCGAGGTCTGGCCCGTGGCCACCTGCTGATGAACATTTCCTTCTCATACAGAATCATGGAATGGTTTGTTTTGGAAGGGACCTTAAAGATCACCTAATTCTAACCACCTGTCCATGGACAGGGAAATCTTCCACCAGACCAGGTTGCCTCAAGCCCTGTCCAACCTGGCTTTAAACACTTCCAGAGATCCAGGGTCAGTCAGCCACAGCTTCACTGGGCAACCTGTGCCAGGGCCTCACCACCCTCACAGGCAGGAATTTTTTTCTATGCCTTTTTTTGTGGTGTCTCTTGGGAGGTCTTCCATGCACATGGAGTGTGGCAGGACACAGGTGTAGGTTGGATGCAGTGGTGGGGTCACCCAAGGAGGAGCTGGAGCATCTCTGTCACTGTGACACAGCCCGGCACTGCAATGGGAACAACCCCCCAGTGAATCTCCACCATCCAATTCTGAGGGCAAATGCTCTGCTTTGGGATCACAGCTTGCCATGCAAGACCTGGTTACTGGCGTGGTTTAGTGGTGAGCTTGGCAGGGCTGCTTTAACTCTTTGGACTCCATGACCTTACAGGTCCTTTTCCAACCCAAATGAATCTATGATTCCATGTTTGTACCCCTTTTTTATGTGTCTTCCATAGCTCAAGGCTTCCTCTGAGGGTGCTTTGGGAAAGGAAATTCACCATTTAATGCTGGGGGCAGGAGACAAAGCAGACCTTCCTTTAGGGTAAATCAGCTGCTACGTGCGACCTCCAAGACCCTAGACCAGTGTGTTGGCTAGAATGTTGGCCAAGGGCTTTTTATGGCTATTTTATGACAGATTTTGAAAGGGTTTGAATAGCTTTTCCCACTCACTTTCTCCATCTAAGTGCCTTGATCTGCAGCTTATACCATCAGGAGTCATTTTCCCAAGATGGGCCTGATGTAAGAAGAATGGCTTGACTTTGTTCTTTCTAAATAACGCCCTTTAAATCAGCTTTCCCTCTCTGCCTACTGTGTGGGATATGAAAGCATCCCAAACACAATCCCTCTTGTCTCCCCACAGCTCCGTCAGGCGGGTGGGAAACGCGACGTCACTCTGTGACCCTGGTGGGACCCTCTCTGTTTAAATAAACAGCCCAGGTTTCGTGTAATGTTACACTCCATCATGAGCCCTGGAACAACAACGGAGCGGGAAACCACTCACGTGACTCCTCTGGGATGGATCAGCAAACAGAAGGAGCGTTGGGCACTGGTGGCTCGTGCTGCAGGTTGGATGGGACGCGTCCTCAGCCTGCCACCAGATGAGCAAAAGGGCTTTCCACAGCCACTACCTGCAAAGCACCAAATAAAAATGCTTTGGGTGGAAGATTCTTCAGGCTCAAAGCAAGTTCTAAGAAAAAGTACACATGAACATCGTTTCCAAGCACAGATTTGAGGTTGAAGGGCCTAATGCTTGCTGTTGTTAAGGCAATGGAGGGGGTCATCCCCAAAAAATGTGCTTGCAAGCGCTCTCCTTTTGCAGCCCTGAGGTTGTGATGCAGCCTTCTGCCCAGGTTTGGTTTCTTTCCACAGGGGAGATGATTTAGGTCCATCAGCCACAGTGAGGCTTCAGCCAAGGCGTGCAGGTGATGAGAAAAAAGTCCAGAGAGTGGGAACACAATCTGTTTACGGGACGTGGGAGCTCATCCTGGCAGAATCTCCAAAGCAGAGGGATTTCTCCTCTCTGTCCCAGTCCTGGAGTACGTGACATTTTCCTCACACTGGCTACTTCTACAACGAGAAAACCGTGGGATTTTGAGGTCAGTCTTCCTTGGTAAATTCCCCATCAGCTAATGACTAAAATAACGATTCCCCACCCTGTCCCCTCCCTTCCCCTCGCGGGTGTGGTGGGAGAACAGTCTCATTTCCACTCAAGAAGGTGTAAGGAGGAGCTTTGGCTCCTGGTAAAAGCTGTCCCCACTTGACCTGGCTGCCAGTGGTATCCGTCCCTTTGGCCCAGGGAGGTTCAAGGAGACCGAATGGGATCACGACCAGGTCCCTCCCTTGGATGCTGCTGGCCACACAGCCTGGCAAGCCTCAGGCTGGGAAGCCTTCACTGCATCCCTCTCTGGGCACACCGAGTGTCCCTTGGCTCCACGCCACCGGGACAGCTCCACATCCAACCGGAATCCCGGCAGCTCCTGTCCAACTGCAGCACAGAGCAGGCTTTGGGCCACATTCAAACCACTCACTGCAGCCCCAGAGACAGATCGAGGCACTTGGACTTGCAAATGACCCAAGGTTTTTCCACCTTTCCCTGTGGGTGATGTGTTCCATATCCTCATTGCTCCTCTCTGGAGTGCTTCCATTTTTCTGGAGCCAAATGTGACCATCCCATGCAAGGTTCCCCTTCTACCTGAACATAAAACCTCAGCCAAAAAAGGTTGTTTGTTCCTCATGGCAATGTCACCAACTGCAGGCTCTCTGTCTTCAGAGTTCCCCACTGCTACAGGCTGCCAGGTATGAGCAAAACCAAGGCAGCAGCCAGAGAAAGCCTTGACATCACCAGTTTATCCTGAAAACAAGTGGCACATGTGCAGACTCCTCTCAGGAGATTTTTGTTTTACCTTCTCTTGGGGGAGGACACCCTGCAGCATACAAGACACATGGCAGAGCTGGGATATGACAAAACCCCAGGGTTTGTTTTTTTTGCTTCCCGTCATATGTCAGCAATGATATCTCACTTCTCCAAAGCCATCCTTCAGCCCAGCCAGGGTAGATGCAGACCCACCATACTCATGGTTTTCTTTTTTAGAGCCACTCAAGTACCACTGAGGGTCCCAGCTTCTAAGAAATAGGTGACACCACGTCTTGGGGATTTGATGATGGAGCAAACCAACAACGATGGCGAATTTTCTGCTCCTGTTCCTTCATCCAGAGGAGACTGGCACTGCTGGAGTCCCCCCCTCCCCTGGAAATGTCCCTCATCACCTTTGCACAGCAGCATCGGGAGGGAGTTCCCCAGCTCTGCCAGAGGAGCAAGGGGAACCTCGTACAAACCTCTTAGGGACATCCTGGCCAGGGGAAAGCCAATTAAAATAATGACTCACTTGACCCCTCACAAGACAGCCAGCACCCAAAAGTTTTCCACACAGTGTTAAAAACACCATGCGCTGGCCTCAAATCGTGCCGGCCATGCCAGACTCCCACCTGTTTATGTGGAAAACTTTATGCACCCAAAGCATGAAGTTTTTCAGCATAATGTGTTGGGTGGATCAAGGTTTCCATGTGCTCCAGAGCTGTCAAAAAGCAGTGTCTCGGCCAACACGGGACGATTCGAGGAGGGCACAGAAAGTTTGAGTCTTCAGGAACTCATTTGCAGCAGCTCCCTCATTCCTCAGGCACTCAGAGACCTCTCACCTCCTGCCCTTTAATGCACAAAGTGCAGACTGAAGCCAGCTCTGGAGGATGAAAGAAAAGCCCCACTCCTGCACTGCTTTGCAGCTGTGCCCTGGGGGAGGGCCTGGACAGAAGTACCCCCTAACAACAGAAACTGGGAGGATGGTGGGGACAAAACGTGACAAAATAGAGAGTGGGCTTAGGTAAAACAGTGCAAGAGGCAGGGCCTAAAAGCAGAAGAGCAGATGATAAGAAAAACCCTGTTTGGAAAGGAGGTGTGTGGACTCACATGGCGACTCCTGGGGTGTCCTGTGCAGGGCTGAGTTGGACTCGATGATCCTTGTGGGTCCCCAACTCAGAATATTCTGTGATTCTGTGACTTTGCACAAAATCTTTGTGGCAAAGGGTGAAATGCAAACATCCTCTCTCAGGAAAATTGCCTTTGTGCAGGAGCAATGTCAGGACTAGTGCTGGCTGGCCTTAACCTAGGATGAGGGACTTGTCTAAAGAAACTGGGAAAAGTACCTGGACAAAGGCAACAGAACTCCCAGATGCTCTGGAGCCCATGAATGAGGCATGGTGCAACCTCCCAGCCCGTTCTTGGGCAGAGGTGTTGCATGTCCTGATCCCAAAGTTCCGTCTTCCTTGCTGCTATTTGAACACTTGCCCCATGAACCTCCTGAAAGCGTGGAGGACAGAGCATCTTTCCTTCAGCCACGGAACTGCAACACTGCTCATGCAGGGACTTGGCAGGTTTGGAACTCAGGGTCGGAACTGAAGTCAGATCAGTTTGCTCAGGGCTTTTCCAGTCACATCTAGAAAACCTCCAGTTTTTCACTGTCCCAACTCCTGACTGGTATTAAGCCCCCTTATGAACTTCCACTTCCCAGGCTGAAGGAGATGTGATCCTTCTGCGCTTTCCTACAGGACCATCCAGCCCATCTTGGTGGCCATCTGCTAAACTCAGTCCAGTTTTTCAGCATTTCACTTGTTCTGGGGACACAAACCTGGACACTGCATCCCAAACAAGATCTAATGGTCCCTGGGAAATGGGAGCAATCACAACCTCTCATCTGCTTGCTGTGCTCCTGCTGTACGTTTCTCACATGTCACAATTTGCTATGGGTGTCTCAGCAAGCAGTTAGAAAAGCTCCTGGTTGGAATAATTTCCAATAGCAGAATGCAGTTGCATTTCTCAAACCCAGAGCAAGAAAACATCAAACAGTGATAATCAAAAGCGATGTCGTTTGACTGAAAAACACACAACCCAATTATTTCAAATCCTGGCCATGACTTCTCTTGCTTCTTCCCTGGAGAAGCCACGCTGCCAAGGGCTGGGTGTCCTGCAGACAGTCACACTGAGGCAGTGCCATTCTCCCTTGCTGAGTTCTGCTCTTGGAGACTGATGAGTTGAACTCTGAGTTGATCGAGGTCCCGGGACTGCAGCGGTGAGTGACAGCTTTGTTAAGCTGTGATTGATGACTCTGCTACCAAATTCTGATTAATGTTTCCTTCCAAAGCCTCCTTGCCCTCGCAATATGCTGTCCATTAGCCCCTGCCAATATCTGCCTGGAATAACCTCCTGGCTGTGATGGGCGTTGTGTGATTATGGTTATCTAAAAGTGTGAATAATTGGGAGGTTATGCCATATTACATGCTTCATCAAGTCCTCTATTCCAGTTTCAGGGAAACATTTGAAGTTCGACACTATGTCTCAATTATGCCTGAATTTCTGGCAAGGAGAAAAAAAAAAAAGTCCCATTAACGAAGCTGTCAAAAACACATTCTGCTTTAAATTTCCTGGGACAATTGGACAATGAAACTTGCTCACTCAGTAAAGAGCTGCTTTCTCCTCACAGCATTAACAGGCTCTTGGATTTATTGGATTTCTTTCTTGCTTAGGCTCTGAAATGAGATCTTGATAAAAAGAAGTTGCACAGTAAATGAGTAAGCTCTGTAAACAATAAATTCTGTGATGAAACATTTATCTCCAGACAGTCTATATGGAAAGCAATCCTGTTCTGGTGGGATATGGAATGAGTTTGCACTGTGGTGATATTTGTAAATTATAAAAGAAATAAAATAGGTCTGTTGTTGCAGTGCTGGGACAATATTGTTATGGAAAGCAAGACTTTATTCTCACGTGTGCTCTGGAGGGCACGGGCCTGGCCTGGGACTCTGCCCCTGGCAGTTTTACACTCCAGGATTTTTATGGGGAACAAACCTATCAATATTCTGACAAATTCCTTTGAAATTTCAGGAGCAAAGAGCAAAGTGCTATTGTAGAGTTACAGATGTCAGCACTGCACACCGTCACAGGCTCTCCAAAGCAGAGCTGGGCTTCCAATTGGGAAGCCAGACCTCCAGCTGTTTGTTCTCCCAGTGCTCCCAGTCTGTGTGCTGGCAGCACGTCCTGCCTGGACAAGGGAGACTGGTACAGGCTGAGGTCAGTGTGAGCAGACACAGATCAAGAGGTGGATGGAGAAGTCCAAGAGGTGCTCAAGAAGAGGCAGGAGAACAGCAGTATCCATCACCTCTCCAGCTTGTTCTGCCACTATTCCCAGTGCCAGACTGGTTTAGGACTGGGAAGTCACCATTCAACTTGTTGCAGTGGAGGTAAGTGAAATCATCAGAAAAAACATTTTTTTTTCTCAAAGACAGGATTAAGAACTTTTTCTCTGCACATCTCCATGGAGTGGAGGCCATCTGCATCTCAGCTTCCTGCTCAGTTGTAATTGTGTGGAGAGGAGGGATTGGGGCTCCATCACAACAGAGACCAAGCAGAGACCAGTCCGTGGCCATTCAGGGGCTGTACAAGGTAACACAGGGCAGCCAGTGGTGCCAGAGCAGGGGTGGGGATTATGCTTTGTGCTCTGTGTGTGCTGAGCAGGGGCCACCAGCCGTGGCAGCTCCTGAGTTCATGGCTCTGGAGGGATGGCTGTGCAATAAGGTCACCTGTGAGACGATGACAGAGCCACTCCCACACCTCGGCTTGCCCCGTGTGCCACCCATGGTACCTGGACTGGCATGACCAGGGACATCTCCTCACAGCTGTGGTTTCCTTGAGGTGGGAAAGCAGCTGGCAGGCTCAGTGACAAAGCCACACAAGCATGAAATCACCTTTAACAGGGACAGTAGCCATGTAGGTGGCAGCTCTTCCTCACCTTCCCCCTCTCTCTGGGTCCTTCCCTTCCTCTCTTGGGGTGCTCCCTGCTGCAAATCCCACAGGGAACATCCTCTCTCCAGCAAGGGGCTGGCCATACTGAGTTCATAGTGCTTCTTGCCATGCAACAATAGTGGGAAAGATGAGGCACTGAAAGGCTGCAGGAAAATCTCAACAAGGTAAATGCATGGAGACAGACCAAGTCGTGTTTATATTTCCCGAAATATTGCAAAATACATCCAGCCTTGGCCTACAGTGAAAGCACAAGCAGTGGAAGAATCTAAAGCGTGCAGATGCATTGCATACCAGCATGGAAAAGTGACAGCAAGACAGGGCCAAAGCAGGCCAACCACACTCCCTTGGGAGTCTAGGAAATAAGTGAATCAAACAGGGCTTGGGGCCAAAACAGGCCAAAAAAAAAGGATCCCTTTAGGAGTCCAGGAAATAAAATGATTCAAAGTGTGTTTGGGGCTGATACAGGCCAACCACAATCCCTCTGGAGTCCAGAAAATGAGTTTAAGTATCGTCCAGGCCAAGACAGGCAATTAAGCTTCCCCCCACAGGGACAAATCAGCTGTGAACAGCAGAAAGTGGGGCCATTCTGCCTGGCCATGGTCAGGACCCCAGAGCACAGCTCAGCAGCCTCCTGCTCGCCCAGTTTCCCTTGGGAAGCCCCAGAGCCCCAGGATGCACGTCTGGTGCTTTGGGATGGAGCCACCTCCTGGCCAGGACCTTCCCTCCTTTAATGCTCTTTGACTTTCACTGTCCCTTCAATCCCAGAACCCCAGAATCACTGAGGTTGGAAAAGACCTCTGGGATCAGCGAGTTCCAGCCTGTGACCGATCCCCACTTTGTCCCCAGCCCAGAGCACTGAGTGCCACATCCAGGCCTTCCTTGGACACCTCCAATGAAGGAGGGATGGAGACTCCAACACTTCGCTGGGCTTTGAATGCTTGACCACTCTTTCAGTGAAGAAATTCTTCCTGATGTCCAACCTGATCCTCCCTCCCCTGGCACAACTTATGGCCGTTTCCCCTTGTCCTGTCCCTGTTCCCTGGGAGCAGAGCCCGATCCCCCCCGGCTGTCCCCTCCTGTCAGGGAGTTGTGCAGAGCCAGAAGGTTCCCCTGAGCCTCCTTTTCTCCAGGCTGAGCCCCTTTCCCAGCTCCCTCAGCCCCTCCTGGTGCTCCAGCCCCTTCCCCAGCTCCGTTCCCTTCCATGGACACGCTCCAGCCCCTCAGTGTCCTTTCCATGAGGACCCCAGAACTGGACACAGCACTTGGTGGCCTCACCAGTGCCCAGCACAGAGGGACAATCACTGCCGTGATCCCGTGGCCACACTATTCCTGGTCCAGGCCTGGTGCCATCGGCCTTCCTGCCCACCTGGGCACACACTGGGCTCATACTCAGCTGCTCCTCTGCAATCTCCCTGCATTTCCCTGCAAGCCCAGCTGCACACGCCCTGGGCCAAGAGTTGTCCTGGCCTCTCTCTGCTCATGGAGGTCAAGCCTGTGGCACTGCTGAATGTCCTCATGGTCGTGTTTGCAGCAGCACTGGCTGCACTTGCAGCAGCCTTGCCCAAATTCATGGTGGTGTTGGCCACGTTTGTGGCAAAGATGATCTGTGAACTTTAAAAAGCATCAAGAATAACCTTCTTCCACCGTTCTAGGCTGACACGTGGGTCTGGGCCCACAGATGCTGAGTGAGGAGCATATTCTGCATTTGGGCATCTCCACACGAGGATTTTTAATTTCTTTTTTTTTGGCAGATGGTCACAAACCATGGGGGGCCTCAGCACCTTCCCTCTGAGGCTGTCACTGCTGTCACTGAGGGGCCACAGGGGGAGCAGAACTGGCGGCCGCTCCATTTTATCCCTCAAGCAAATGGCGGGTAAATGGGGAATAAATCAGAGGAGGTACTGACAGTCCGCAGCCAGGCCCGGGGATTTACTGCTGCAGAAGGTTTATTAATAGAGCTGTGGACGTTGCAGGCCAGTCTGTGACGGGCTGTGGGATAATTTAATGACCAGCAAGGACAGAAAGCTGAGATAAGGATAACTGTGGTGTCTGCATTAGCAGCGTTCTCTCTGCACGCTGGCTTAGCTCCCTCAGAAGGGGCAGCCAGAGACGAAGTAAATCAGGTGTCCCTGTCCCGTGCCCCTCCATTAAGGCAAATTGCTCTTTACTTACTCACCAGCACCCACCTGAGGGCTGCAGGCAGTGAATTGTCCCCTCAGGCTGAAGAACGGAGGGGGACCATGGAGGTCCTGAGGACAAACACCTCAGCGTGGCCTTCAGAGGGACACAAAGGACCAGCACAGAGCTGCAGCTCTGGAAGGTGGAGTGTAGAGAGAGAAACAGCACCAGCCAGTATCTAAAATGGGATTTTTAAGTGAGTGACCCAGTTTTAGTCACCCCTGAAGGCCATAAACAGCTCAGGCAACGTCATGAGGAGTCTACCACGAGATACCTGTTGCTAAGAATGCTGCTATCACTCATGGCACTTTTGGTGACCTCCAGGGAAAACAGAATTCTTGGCTTCCTGACACCCTTTACCGTCTTAAAATGAACTGAGAAATCAAAGTTGGCACCACTGGGGTTTCTCTCAGCCTTTTAGATTGGAGTCAAATTGCTACTGAGCAGAGGAATTTCTGTCATAGGAGGCAGAGATTGAGGCAGCAGCACAAGCATCCACTCTGTCCCCACTTCAGTTTATTGGTGTGTCTTTTCCTGATGGACAGACGGAAAAGAAGTGCAAAAGTCATCTCCTTCCCTGTCTCTGTGATGCTGCAGTAAGTGAACTGACTTGGAGAAACACAGCCTGTTAAAATAAATTTCTGGAATTAAACTGAATTTCCTGGATTAAAAATGAAAACCCATCAAAATCACTGCAAATTCTTTCTTATTTGGTTTAGTGGTGGACACTCCCCGAAGTCTTCCTGGGGAAAGTCAAAAACCATGTGTGTCTTGTAATTAGATCTAAATTATTATGAAATTTTGGGAAATTGGTGTTTATGACACCTGCTGAGGTGAACTTCCTCCTCCTGCTGAGAGACGACAACGCAGGAAAAAGACCAAGCCTAACTTGTCTGACCTCCCTCTGACCTACGACAAAATCACTCAAGACAATTTAACTTGAAAAAGTGATGGGCTCCCGGTTGTTTGTTGAACTGAAAAAAAATCCCTTTCACTTCCAGGTACTAATTTTCATTATTTTGCATCTTCCTTCAGGGGAAAATCCAGAGTTATTTTGAAACCACAGGTGATATGACCCATTAAAGCTGGGATTTAAGCATTGGTTTTATGCAGCAGATGGATAAACTATCAGTCACTCGCCTGTAGGTGGAAAAATCTTTGCTTAAGCCATTAACACTCCCCAGTGTAATACTACCTGTGTTCAGCAAAGGGAAATCTGTTTTCTTACTGTGATTTGATATTGGGAAATAACAGGAGGAGATAAGCTTTATAACAGCACTGGAAACGTGTCTGTGGTCAGAAATGAGCCACGCAGCAAAACCATCTTTGGCATGAGCCTGGCTCTTCCACTAGGGGCAAGACAGCCCTGGCACAGGCTACAGACAGAGGGGACGAAAGAAGAAGAGCATTCTGCCTCATCCTGTGGGCTCCCAACATCCCTCCTGCCATGTGGAGGGATGTCCCAATTAATGCAGTGACAGCAATAATGGAATTTCTCGCAGAGCACCCGCAGGTGCTCTCCCGTATCGCTGCAAGGAGCTCTGCTCCAATGCACAAATGCTGTCCTTAGCTGCTCCCGCTCATTTCCGCACACTCCGAGTGTCCAGATCCAAGAGGGGGATGGCTTCCAAGGCGAGGAAGCACAGATGTTGGGAAATCCAGGAAGGAGGCTCATCTAGTGTATTTAAATATGAAGCTGCTGAAGTGCACGGCTTCTCCGTGGAAACTTGTGCCTCTGACAGGCCCCATCCAACAGTCACTGGAGGCATGGAAAGGTGTCCCTGGAGTCAGGTGAGGTTAAGCTGCACTTGCAGAATCTGGTGTTTATGCTCCTTTGAAATGCAGAAACTTAAAAAGCCATTGCCCATCCATCCATCACAGGGCACTTGACTTCCACATTTCCCGAATTACTGGTTTTCCATGATCCAAACATGTGCCTGTTTCAATGCTACTGGCTGAGCTCTCTCTTCCTTGCTGGAAGAGATCTCTGTCTAGCAACTAAGAGAAGGTTGAGGGCTGCGTGTGTATGTTCAGCTTATTGTACCTTTTTTTCCTTGTGGCTCTCTCTGTGATGGTTCTCGAAGTCTCACACGTGGATGCAAATAGCAAAAGTTTCCATGGATGATGATGATGATGAATTTAGCCAAGGTGTCAATCCTTCCCACTGTATGAAAGGCAGCGTAGTCTTGTCCTGGATATTTTATATGCTAAGTGGTCATTGGGTATTTTCTATCTTAGTCCAAAGAAATGTAGGGTTCCTTTTTTCCTCTACCATGCCATGGGGAGCAAAGGACACATAGCAACATCTCTACCATCCCTTGCCTCTTGACACATCTGTAGCAAAGATTGCTGAGGCCTGGAACAGCTTCCCAGAGCACCAGGAAGGGATTTAAAACATAATCCCATCCACAGATTTAACAAGCTCAAAGAGGAGCCTTTTGCAGGTCCCCACCAGTGAAACCCATCACTGAGCATGGTGAGCGCCTGGATGCCACAGGACTTCCAGGGTTCCACAGCTCAAGGAATAACCCAGCTCAGAGATGCCAATGCTCTGTGTGCCTAAACTCTCTCACTGCTCACCAAGCACTGGGGAAGATGTACTTACACTGATGAGTACATTAGTTCCTAAAGGAGAGCGTACTCCTGCATTCCCTTTCTTTCCTTTTTCGCTTTTGCTCTTTTTCAACCCTGAAGGCCAAATCCACAACAGACATAAATCAGATGTGCCGAGCCCAGACCAGGCTGTCCCAGTTGAAGATCCTTGAGAGAGATGTAGGATCTCTGCATCTCATTTATGCAGGTCCTCAAAGTTCCTGACACAAGAACATCTTCCCAGCCCTTTTTTGTGGAAGCCAGGTGAATCCTGCCTTTGTTTTTGCAAGCAATCTGTCTCCACCATCCTTTTCTCTGATGCCACAAGTTGTTTATAAGGTGGCTGTAGAGAACACCCTGACTCTCATCTCAGTGTGACCTACATGCTGTGCCTCTTGGTGGCTTTTCCTGAAACAGTCTACAAGTGTGAAGTCTTTTCTCTATTTCCCCACTTTCCTCTTTTCTTCCTCTGCTCCTGTTTTCAATCACGGACTGCCCAGGCAGCGTAGTGGTCAGGCTTAAAGACTTGCTAGAACTGGATTCAAGATTTATGAGAACTAGATGTAACCAGGCCTCTCCCAGAGGTTTGGGAAGAACAGCTGGAGTCTGGCACTTTCCGTCATGACAAGGCCTATTAAAAACTGAGAGTTGAACTGCAAAAAGCCGGGGTGGGGGAGAGAAATGTTTAGGCTTAAAACGCAAAACAAGCGCCTGCAGTATCCAGTCCGTCTGCGCAGGGGCCAATTCTGACAGCAAACGCCTTTCGCAGCTGCCGAGACTCGGGCTTATTTTAGAAACCACTTTAGAAACAAGAGGTTAAAAGAAGAGAGGGAAGGAGGGAGGGAAGGAGGGAGGGGGCTTGGAGCCCGGGAGCTGTCTGTGTGCGATGCCGGGATGCAGAGCCCGGGCTGGCGGAGCGGGTCACATCCTGCGCTGTCTGGAGGCCGTTCCGGCCGGGCCACCCCACCCAGGGCTGATGTAATGGCCCGGCCGGCTGTGTTTGTGGAGATCACCAAGGCGTGCGTGTGTCCGGCCATCCCAACTGTGTCCGGCCATCCCAAGCCAGGACGGCAAAGCTCCTCCACAGCAAAGAGGGAGGAGACGTCGGCTATGCAGGGAAATTTGAAGGCTCTGAGCTCCTGCCTCCACGCTGCGTATCCTTGGCATTCCCACCCTTGGTATTCCCACTCAGTCCTCGCCCTCCATGCTCTCTGTCTCTGTAGGGCCATCTCAATGCACAACCTGTCCCCTGTCCAAGGACTGCCCAAGGGTCACCCCCAGCTGGGGTTGGGGGACTCACGGGCCTTCGGCTGCTCTCACCTGGCTGCAGCCACAAGTAGGATGGGAGACCTGGAAGGGAAATGGTGGCACTGCTGGAAAACTGGGAGGAGACCACTGGTGTTAATTCTCCTGGGCAGGTGCCTTCACTGATGGAAAGGAGGGGATGAGCCAGCACAGTCAGGCTGACCACGGTAATTATTCATTTTCTAACCGTATGGCTGCTTCAGACCTGAACTCCCCACTGGCTGAGGTGCTGGTGTTGATTCAGAAGGGATCCCACACTCCTGACTCCTGTGTCCCACTTAAATACCAACAGCTCTACAGGATGGCTCCATCCCAGGATGCCAGCAAACAAGGCAAGTTGGATTTACCTGCATTTTCACCTGCCTTTGATCAAGGCTGCTCCATGCTGTTAAATAATGTGTTTCTAATTGACAAGGAAAAGAAACAACCTCCCTTTACCTGCTTTGCCTGTCCTGCCCCACAGCTTTATCTGACAGCCACCAGCAGTGTGACATCCTCATGTGGCCAAGATTAGGGGGTCTGTGCCTTCTTATTCTCTGGGCATTTTGTCCCTCATTTCAATGGGAATTCTGACTAGGGAAAAACCCACCTTCATCCACTGGCTTTGCCTCATGCCAAATGGTGTTTCAAAGCTCTCTGTTAGTCCCAGACAGGAGCCATAAACACTCAAAAGACTTCACAGGCTGACCTCGGCATCTGTCTGGGTGTCCACACCATGGGTAAGGCATCCCTCTCTCATCCTGCAGTACTAACTGAGGTCCCACACCACCTCCTTGGACCCTTTTTCCTAAAACAGAGGTACCATGGAGCCCTTGAAATTCTGGGGCTCCTGTTTAAGCAAAAATAAACGACTCATAAATCACCAACTCCCGACACCATATTAAAAAGTAGGGATAGCTGCACAGAAGACACCCTCAAGCAGGGGTTGGATGGCAAAAGAAAGGGAATTCAGCCTTCAAGTGTCAAATAAATTAAAAAGACAAATAAAACTGCTACTCTCTAATGAGCAGCAAGACTGGCTCCCAGCTGGTTCTTCGGATGAAGCCAGGTTGCCTCGGGAAAGTCTGGTGGATCTTTTGTGCACAAAGGCACTCATTTGACCCATCAAATGTCCAGATGTGCTGGTGGCACAGGCCAGGCCTCCTCGGGGATGGCAGCACAGCTGCTCTCGGCAGAGAGGTTATTTGGGATCCACATCTGGCAGCACAGGGTAGTCCGATTTAGGCTTCTCCTAAAATTAACCTGAGCTTGTTTCAGTAGCTCTACCCAGGAAGGGTATTTCTGGTGAAAACCACTTTCTCACCTCTCCAGGTGAAACTGAGAAAACCTGAAAATATCAGTTTAGAAGTTTAATTTCCATTTCCTGCCTTTGGCTGTTGCCATCATAGCAGTGCTGGCCTCAGAGACTGTGAGACTGTGACAGTATCTCCCAAAACAGGAGGAGAAAAACACTCATATCCATAATTCTGGAATATACCTTTTCCTTTAGAAATACCCCTGGTCTTGGAGAGTCTGTGATACCATTTCAACACAGCTCTTCATAGGATGTAAAATAAGGCACAGGCTGACAAACAGTGGGAACACAATTATGACGATCTTTTCCCTAAAAATGTTTGTTTCTGTTTTGCTTTTTTCTTTTCTTCTTTCTTAATGTTCAAAAAATCAGCATCTTTCCTTCAATTTTTTCATTGTCTCTTAGCAACTGAACAGTTTTGATCACACACAGCTCGGGTAAGGAGATAGGAAGTGATTTGGCAAACACGACATTCCAAAAAGGTGACCTTTTTCTGCTCTGGGTTTTCAGCTTGGGCAAATCTCTCAGGAAAAACTACAGCCAACACCATCCCCAACTGCCCCATAATGCTTCCACACACTGGCAACAACCTCCCATCAGAAACCTCGTTGTATTTATTATTTCTCCTGCTCTTTGGGGCTGCCCTCTGTGCGAGATGGAGCACAAAGAGGGTCTCCCAGAGCTCATAACGCCTGCAGGAGGGTGGGCACAGGTGTGTTCCTGCTCCACACTTGTTCCTGCTCCCTGGGAGACACAACAGGCCGAATTTGGCCCCGTGGAATTTCTCAGGAGTGGGATGTTATCGTGCCAGGACTGCAGGCTCGTAGCCCTGCCAAGACACAATAAAAAAGAGCTGTTTCATGGTGGAGGAATATGAGGAGCACATGTTTGGTCAAGCTGGTGGGCAACGTTGTTCCTTCACCTCCCAAGGCTGGCTGGGCTCTGGAATGCCCATAAAAACACCCCCCACTTCCTCCCCTTGCTGCAGGGGCAAGAGAAAACCTTGATTTCATCCCATGCAATTAAAACAAACGGTTGCCACATGTAAATATTTGTGTTGTTACCCATCTCGCTTCGTCTGTGGGGCTCTGAAAAACAATCAGCAAAACACAGCCCTGGCCATTAGAGCAGGGCCTGGGACGTGCAGCAGCCAAGCCAGCAAGGCCACGAGGGCAAGGGGAGCCCAGGATGGGACTTCTGCTGGATTTTGGATCAACACAGTGCTCATGGAATGATGCTGGTGCTGCCCCTGTGAGGATAATACCCTTTCCTCACAGCCTTCCCATCTTCCCTGAGCATGGTGTCAAAGGGACTGTCACAGAAATCCATGGAAAATTCATGCTCCAGAGGTGGAAAACCCATGTTTGGTCTCTGAAACATCCTCCCTGGTGATGTATCCAGAGCCCTGGTCCTCAGCACGCGTCTGCCACCAGCAGTGGGGAGCGATCCCTGTGGGTCCCTTCTAGTTCAGGGTATGCTGTGATTCTGTGATCCCATATGGGGATCCTCTCAGCCAAGGACAAATCCTCACCCCTGAGAAGCACCAAATTATTTTAATGCAGTTTGCACCCACAGCATTGGGTGCAGAGAGGGGAAAAACAGAGCTCAAACCAGCCCTGGTTGCTTGTGCCTGTAACCTGCGGACACCAACGCATGAGCTTGTGCCTTACCCAGGTTTGGTTCAGCTCAGCACAAATATTGCAAAATCAGGCCTTTGCCATGTTTTTCTCCAGGGTTCTGCCTTTTGGCATTTAGGAGCGAGGTGGATAATTATGCAGGATTTTTCCTTCCCTTGAGAAAAGACACGAAACCTGGATCGTTTCTGGCTTTCCTTGGTGTCCATCCAAGCAGAAGTTAAAGCTCTCACAGCAATTTCTAAAATCCCCTTTCAGATAACACAGCAGCCGGGTTTCAAGGTTATTCTCAAGGGTGTAATAGCAGTATTTCTTCTTTACTGCAATACCCTGATCTTATGCACGGTTTCAAGAAGCTTTAGGACAACTTTAAAACTGGAAAGTGTTTTGTTAAAAAAAAAAAAAAGGAAAAGAAAAAAAAAAAATCCAAACCACCCTGTTAATTCCAGTCTGCTTTCTTCGTGCTGTTTTGAATAAGTTAGAAAGCAAACTGGGAAAATTTAATTTACACCAGGAAAAAAAAAAAGAATACTGCATTCAAGAGAAAAAGAAAATCTACACTGATACTGCTCCACTTCAACAATTATTTGTAGCATATCCTATATATATGTATGGGGTATATATACACATATTTATATATATAAATGTTTTTCCCCTCGGGGTTTTCCTTTTAAAGATTTTTGCCTTTTCACATGTGAACTGTAAACAGACTGACAGATGGAATTCTTTTGTATAAACTGTTTCAGATACACTATTCTTCCATGCCTATGTCAGTTGTTTACAGTATCAAAAAGCCACAGATACGCCTAAAAGTAAGGAAAGTTGGAATTCCTGCCAAACATTTGGATACCATCCATCCTCAGAGACTGTACCCTCAGTGCACCGGGTGGTGCTGAGGAACCTCTCACTTAGAGGCTTCTCCACAAGATGTGTGTCAGCAGGAGGCTGAGGATCTTCAAAGCAAGGGCTGGGGAGGGAAGAGAGGGGCACTTTGGCAGACTTCGGGCCCCCAAATTTGCTGCTGCCAATGTCTACACTTGTTAATGAGCGTCTAATGGGCTGGTGGCTGCTGGGCTGGTGCTGGGAACATCTGGAGCTCTCCATGTGGGTGGTGCACGGTCCCCATGGCACTTTTTTTCCCTATTTTTTTTTTCTTTTCTTATGTGTTTTCCCTCCTTGTTTTCATGCCCTGAGTGCCAGGCCAAGAGTCTGAGCAGCATAACCAGCATGGAGTGGTACTCAGGGCTCTCCATGACTCTGTGTGAGTTTTTATCAGCCAAGTTCGGGCATTTAAGCATAAAAAAAAGCCCAGAGGGTTCGAATGGTCATCCCAAGGAGCCTTCTTCCTGATTTAAGCTGTCTCAGCCAGCAAAATTCCCAATGCTGCCCCAGGAATAGCTGTCCTGGGTGATCCCAGGAAAAGCCACATAGACAAAACTTTTATTTTCTTTGAACTCCAGCTCTGGCACTTACCCTTCACCTGTGTGGTCTTCAGTCATTGAAAACTTCTCCAAATCCTTTGTGCTGCTTTTTTTTCTCCCCAAACCATGCCCAAACATGGAAGAAGGGAAATGGCCACACATCCTCGTCACCACCAGAGCCTGGACTGTCACGCACCAGAGTTAAACACCCTGAAAAGTCCAGTCATGGCCCATCAGGAAGACCACTATGCCTTCAAGTCTGAGGGACTGGGAGACCCTGAAAAGTCCTATCAGCTTTCAGATGAAAAATCCTCTCTCAACAGCACAAAAAAAGGGGCCCCATGACACAGAGAAAGGTTCTGTGAGATTTTGAGTTTAGGGAAATTAGAGAAAAGAGCCTCTTGGATGCCAAAATGTACAGCTTGTCCCCATAAGGCTCCCCAGGGATTGTCTTGGGGGCCGACCCCCTTCCTTCCCAGAAGATGTCGTTTGGCAAAGATTTGGGGTTTGTTCACCAGGACATTTATTTGTCCAAATTTGGAGCTCGAAAAGGTACCAGCACGAAACGCTTTGAGAGAAATCTTCACAAAAAAACCAACAACAAACAAACCAAAGAAAACAACTTCCAACTGGCCAACACACCCCAGTCCCATGTTTGCCATCAGAAGTTGTTCTACATCAAGTCAAGCCCATAATCTCCACTGGAACGAGATCAGTCAGGAGTTTGTCTGCATGAACACCAGTGATGCTCTGGCTGGGGAGTTTGGATACAGCTCTGTCCTTTTCCTGGCTGGAATGCCCAAGCTTGTGGGCAGCAGCACAGACTCTCAGCAGCTGCCCAGGCACGGATGGATGTGGAGCTTGGTCTGCCTGGACAACCAGGAAATAAATCTGCCCTCAGCATTTACTTCACAGGCCCATCACCTTCTGAAAGCTACTTCTTCATGTCACCTTATCCACACAGAGCCACGTCTCCACATTCCCAGTGGGAATAACACATTGCAGTGTTGGAGATATGGTGGCAGGCAATAAGGATGGGATCAAGAAATGCATGGAAAATTCAAGAAAAGACCTAAGACATCCCTGGAAGTGTCCAAGGCCAGGTTGGACACTGGGGCTTGGAGCAACCTGGGATAGTGAAAAGTGTCCCTGCTCATGGAAAGGGGGTTGGAATGAGATGATCTTTAAGGTCCCTTCCAGCCCAAACCACTCATGATTCACACCCTGTGTGACTGAAGTGTTCCTCTGCAATGCTCTGCAGAGTGTTTGAGCCTTTGGTACCTGCCATTTGCACATCAGCAGGTCCTGTCCCTCCTCCTCTGGTGCTGCTGCGAAGCAGAGAGCTCAGAGGACATGCACACCCCAGCATCCTCCCAAAATACAGCTGGGATGAGAGGGAGGGATCTGGGGGAAGGATGAGGCCATTGCAGGAACTCCAGTTGTACAAACAACGCCTTTGGAAGTTGTGGGTCTGAGATGGAGAACACCAACATAAAGGGGTGTGAGACTTCCCCAGCTCCCCCTGCAGCGCTCAGCTCCTTGTACAGGCTCCTCTGGCTCCAGGGGAGTCGGGCTCTCCTCTGAGCCTCCTCTGAGCCTGGAGCTGCTGTTCCTGAGGTCTGCGTAGCCATGGTGAGCTCTGTGCTCATGTAAACATTGCACAACCACGAGCCCCCGCTGTCTGAGGGCAGCAGAGGCACCACCGGGCTCCTCCTCTCTGGATTGCTCTTCCTGGGGGAGGGCAGCACTTGGTGGAGGCATGGCAGCAACCCCCGGAGCTGCCAGTGAGCCTGTGGCACGCTCTGAATTACACTCACATTGCTGAGAGGATCGGTCACATTTTTGGGAATCCGCCCTGACCTCCCCTGGTGATGCTCTGGCTTCCTGAGGATGGAGACATGGAACAAATTCTTGCCCAGGCTTGAGGAACTTTATGACACTGGGTGATGAAAAAGCTCCCGAACTCTTGCAAACAGGGCACTGCCTGGTGGACACCCCTCCTGGAGATGGTATGGGGACAAGGCGATGGTGTGAGCAGCACATCCTGGGGGAAATGGGGCACAAAGCTGGAGGAGAAAACGCTCTGGATCTCCCCCATCACTTCTGAAGGTCTGCCTCATGGGGACAGCAGGACCACCTCCAGCACAAATCCTTGGTGTGCTCCTTGCCTCGGGGGCAACAGGGTTTGCAGGTAAGACCACAGCCTTGTCTGTGATGGGGAGAAGCCTGTGGAGAAGTTGTCCTCTGCACAAACCCATCTCCTCTGCTTGGAGAAAGGTGCAATACTGTCCTGTAGCTGAATTTAAGACAGACCGGCTGATGGCCCCTGAACTATTTTGCCACCTGCAAGTCCTGAGTTATTAATTTGCACACTGGAGTGTTCTTGGGAATCTCAAATTTAGAAATGCAGGAAGAAAAGATTTCACACGGGCAGCTGTAGCTCTTCCCAAGGACCTGCTGGCTGAGCTGGTGGGAAACTCCAGCTTCTCAAACGAGGCAAAGCAAGGTGGAAGCACCTCCATTTGTCCATCTCCATCTCTGGCAGCCCCTGGGAGGAGAGGGGGAGCCACGGGAAGGGCTGGCTGGGTCAAGAGGGACGGAGCATTTGATTTGTCCATCCATTTGATGGACAGATCCTTTCCACAGGCTGGGTCTGGGCCACGCTGGGCATTCCAGGCCTGGCACAGCTCTGGAGGTGGTGGAACAGCGCGAGACGCCCTGTGAGGCTCTGCCAGGGCAGGGCTGGGAGCGCTCTGTGTGAAACAGGAGCGCGATGCACAGACCTTCCACGCCTATTGGAAACAGATTTTTCCTTGACACACAAGCGCAGAAGATTCCTCTGGAATGAGAGCCCTGACCAAGGCTGGGCGGCAGAGAAGCGTTTCCAGCTCCTTGCAGAGAGGAAGGAAATCCGCCCATGGGACAGACGATATTGTCTTTTGTTTGACTCTGCAACGCTGATTAATGAATGCTTTTTTGATTTCACAAGAATTTCTGGGGTTTGTAAACTTTCTTCAGAGATTTTTCTGGGAAAAATGGAAACCATGCTCGGGGTTCTCCTTCTGCAAACAAACCAGTCAACATTTTCATTGAAATCAAAATTTTCCACGGATAGTAATGGGGATTTCTCAACCAGTGTCATAAACATGGTAGGCACTGCCTTATGATCTAGATAAAATTTGTGTTTCAGCAGCAAGAACTCAGGTCAGAGCCCTCTTCTGATGGACTTTGTGTAGCAAGAGACAACCTTGCTCTGAGGACTTCAGAACAGAAAAGGCAAAGGGCAAGAGAAAGAAGAAAAATACTAAAAATACACTTTAACAGATGGGGCATTGAGGTGGCAAAAGATGAAGTGATTTGTTTGACATCAGGATCATGGGAACATTCAGCCAAAAAGAGGAACTAAACCCATCCCTCTGGGAAGGCTCAGCACATATCTTTAACCACAGACCATCCTTTCCCTCTGGTGTTACTGACTTTTGGCCAAGCCTTTGCACTTCACTTGGGGATGGCACTTGGTGCAGGATTATTTCCTGAGGATCAGGCCCCTTATTGGAGTGGGTTTTGGCTGATTCATTCAGTTCATCACCTGGCACATGATGCCTTCTTTTCCCATCAATCCCTCCCGGAGAGACCCAGAGTCCTGATGAAATTTTTCTCTATGTCAGTGTAGGCAATGCTGGCAGAGATGTTAGGCTTGGCCATTGATACAGTAGTAATGATAATAATAATAATAATTATAAAAACAACAATGCCAAAACCAGACCTGGATCTCAGGGGCTTTCCTTGGATGCCTGGCACCTGCATCCAGGATTGGACAGATCCTGCAACGGATCAGAGCATCCATGGCAGTGCCACCTCTGCAGAGACAGAAGGAGAACAAGGAGTTTATCCATCATGTGGCAGCTGGGGAAGAGATTTGGGCTTGGTTTCATCCCACCTGCCATGCTGGTGGAACACTGGCAGCACTCTTTTGACTGTAATGGAAAGCATGTCCAACACACGGCCAAAATCTGGAGTTTTCCCTTCACTTTGCTTCCTGTGGCAGCACAAATCACAGGATGGCCGAGGGAGCTGACCCTGCTCTTTGTCCTCCTGCGTTTCTCACTGCTGCTGGACAAGGTCAGAGGTCAAACACACGGCCTGGTGATGGGGACAAGCCCCTTGCTGTGACCCCAGGAAGAAGGGACACCTCTGGGAGGGACGGGCTTGGGAGGCAGGGTGGCAGTGGGGCACTTTGCCGAGCCCTGCTGGGCCTGGCGTGCAGAGCGGGCTGGGATTAGGGCTGGAACTCGCAGCATTTGGGCCATTGTGCAATGCTGGGCAGCTGGAGGGTTTCACTTTTCAGAGGGGAAAAGAAAATGTGAAAAACTAGAACCAGAAAACTCTTTTCCTCCCCCCTTTTTTTTTTTTTTTTTTTTTTTGGACCTATCCAGAGCTTTCCACAATGCTGGTGATTTAAACCAGGCCTGGAATACGAATGCAACTCTAATATTTCTACCTTCCTGAGTTACATTGATGAGTCAAGGAGCTGGCTGAGGCTGAAATGCAGCAATGTACATGCACAGGCTATGGATGAAACCTCCCCTTGCATGGACACCTTGTCAGCCAGGGCTGGATCCAGGAGGTTAATAATGTCCTGTCCTTCATGGGTAAGAGAATATGAATTTAATTTAAAATCTAGACATGCCTTCAGCTCTGGAATAGAGAACACAAAGCTAATTTCACCAACAGGCAGAGGGAGATGGAAGCAGGGCACATCCTGAACTGAGTCTGGCCTTGGAGCTGATTTTTTGGGACATTTGTGCCCAGAGGTGTGAGGAAGCAGCAGGGCCATTTTGGGGGCAGGAGTGAGAGGCTGAGAAGGGGAGCAGGTGCCTGGGGTGCAGGTGAAGCACTCGAGTGCCAGCATCCCTTGCTGTCTGGACTTGGGGGCAGCAGCAGGGAGAGCTGCAGGTGACTCCTCACAGGGACAAGGGTACAGAGGTGGCCTCAGTGTCAAACCAAAGCAGGGAGCAGAGAAGTCCCAAAGCCAAACGACTGCCTGGTGCTGGGAGCAGAAACTGGGCTTTGCTCTCTGCAGCCCAGCCAGAAACCCTTAAAACGGCCTCCTCTCCCTTTTCACCCCTCATCCACATCCTCAGCCTTCCCACAGCCTCCCCCCGCTTCATCCCCCATGCCAAATAAATCTCCTTAGAGTTTAAATAAATGCCATAGTGTCCTAAAAGTCCCGCAGCCTTAGAGAGGGAAAAAAAAAAAAAGAAAAAAAAACAGAAAAGAAAAGGTATTAAACCTGAAAGAGAAATAGTAGATGTGCATCTTCTTCCCTTTGGTCTCTCTGAAGGCTATTAAGTGATGCAGGGTGACTGTGGACAGGTACATGCAAATAATAGGATCAAGGCAGCAGTACAAAGGTTTGTCTCCCAATCTTAATGCAGGTGTGGGAGACACAAACCAGGTGGCTAAAAGGCTCCTTTGTTTGAAGCTGTCAGGAGGAGAAGCTGATAATCTCATGCCTCATCCCTAAACTCTCTTTCAGCCGTGTCAAGGCATCTCCTCACATCAGGAAGTCTGCAATGACATGGCTATGTGCTAAGCTCAGTTAATGTGGTCCGAGGTTTAAACACTTCAGGTTGAAAGTGGATAATTGGTGGTAGTGGATTTTAAAAGCTCACACAGGTGCCTTTGAAAAGAGGTCAGGAGTCAAGTGCATCTCTCCTATGAGAAATGGTGAGCCTTTCCTAAGGAGATCAAAATTCTTCCACGGAGAGCCCCAGGGCCTTGTAGGAACTGTTATTAATTTAGTCCTGTATGTTCCAAATAATGGGAAAACGATACCACATGTGTACAACGCCGAGGAACCGAGGCACGTTCTCCCTCGATAGATAAGCTTTCACCTGGCACTCCCGCACTGTTAATTAAGTAATCCCCTCTCAGCCCAAGCAGGAGCAGCACGGGAGCTGCCACCCGTGGGGGTTCTTGGCAAGTGACCTCAGCTCGGATGGTACCCTTGGGGGTGAGGACAGAACCCCTCAAGCACCTCCCCGGGGTGCTGGAGGGCTGTGATGTCTCCCACTCGGGTTTTCCAAGGAATTTGGGCGCCCTGGCTGCAGTTTTACTCCCGTGGGTTGCTGCAAAGCCACCCCCGCAGGTACCCAAGCAAAGCCCACCTTTAAAAGACAGCCGCTCTGCCCCGGCGCGGTGCTATTTTCTCAAATTGTGCTTAATGAAGGCAAAGCTGGAGGAAATTAACATCCAATTATTTTCTTAGGGTGGATTTCTTTGTGCCGGCCGCGGGACACGGACCTGCCCAAACACGCAGCACATGAAAGCGGCTCCTGCCCGCGGCAGGATCGGGTTGCAAAGGCACCGAGCTCTCCGCTCCGAGCCCTGCACCTGCCCGGAGTTTAACAGGGATGGGAGTGGAGAAAACACAGCGGATCAGGGCCAGGAGAAGCTGGTTTCCCCCGTCTTCACCATGTGTTCGAGGTCTCGGTCTGAGCACCCAAGATGACAAGCGCCAATAAAGATGAAATAGCATCGTTATCACCCAAATTTGCATTAAAAGTGCGGTTTGGTCTCTGTTGTGAGTGGTGGCTGTTGCCAGCTCCTAATTCCGCTGCCTCAGGTGCCTCCAATTTCACCTGTGCCAGCAGCTCTTTGGGTTTTGGGACCTTATTCTTTGCCATTTTGGTGAATGCAGCCCAAATACACCCAGAGGTGTCATGTGAGAACAAGCTTATTCCAATTATGAGAGAACACAAGGAATTTGCTCCTTGAAAATATTCAGATGAATTTGTTGATATATTCTGAATGGGTTGATAAAGCATTTTTAGTGGTAAGGCACCTCCCAGTCTTGCTGGCTGGATTCTTTGTGAGCAGGTGCTCATTTTGCCAATTGTTCAAGTAAAATAGCTGTTATAGTCCTCCTTACATTTTTTTTCTCTATTTGTGACTGGGGACAATTTTGGAAAGATTGCCACTGGTGAAAACATGGTGTGTATTTATTGTTGTTATTATTATTATTATTTGCCATAAATTTATTTGTGTGACGGTAGCAAGTCAGAGGATCTGAACTGACACAAAGCAAAAAGTATGGTCCCTGCTCCAAAAGCTTTAAATTATCCCAACTTCCCAAACATTGAATGGTGCCTCAGAGTTCATCCATTCTGTTTCAATTTTATATGGCATAGAAACTGAATATTGGGAGGGAGAAAAAACCCAAATGAAGCCTTGACCTTTGCAGCACAGTCCATGGGAATTATGGAAACACTTCTTTGGGATTTACTGTTTTACCTGAGAAGCAATGAAACCAATGCTTTAATAGAATGGTTTGGGTTGGAAGAGACATTAACGATCATCTTATTTCGACCCCTTTCCACGGGCTGGGACACCTCCCACTATCCCAGGTTGCTCCAAGCCCTGTCCAACCTGACCTGGAATATTCCAGGGATAAGGCAGCCACAGCTTCTCTGGGCAACCTGTGCCAGGACCTCACCACCCTCACAGCCAAAAATTCCTTCCCAATATCCCATCTAACCTGGTCCTGTGGCAGTGGGAAGCCATTCCCCCTGTCCTGTCACTCCAGGCCCTTGTCAAAAGTCCCTCTTCCAGCTCTCTTCTAAGAAGTCTCACTTTCGACAAAATGATCTTTCCTGAAAGGAACAAATATCTCATTCAAAGACATCTCCCAAGCGCTGGTTGTAAGGAAGTTAAGAACAGGACTTTCCCTTTTTTTATTAATATTGTTTGTTGGTGAAATGGCTTAATGGCTGCAGGGTCAGTTGACAGATAGGAGGTAACATTGTTCTTCTCCTCCAGCGAATGTAGTGTTTGGCATGACTTCAAAATAACCCTATTGTTTGTCATCTTCTCAAAATACACTATAAAACCCCTGTTAAAAGGGAAGATAACGTTTTCTAAGCATAAGTCAAGTGCCGGGTTGCCTTTTTTTAAAGCTGCTTGATGAGAATTAATGGTGTTGGATCTCCTGTTTTAAACACATTTGGCCAGGTTTTCTGGAGGCACCTAATTTATCTTGAGGCTCTTTCATCTATTATCTAACTGTGAGCTTGTTCGTAGCTCATCAGCCATCCTGGTTTTGACAGGGGGCCTTGTGATGAGCAGCCAACAGCGCAGAGTGTCGGGGCCGGGCGTATCTCTGGCAGGAAGGTGATGGGAAAAGCCTAACCTTCTGCCACTCCTCCCAGCACTCACCAGACCCGAAAATAGAGTCTTGGATCGTCACACAAAGCCCCTCAGCGTGGTTCCTGCATCCCAGTGTCGAAGCAGATCCTCACCGGATCATGTCCATTTAATGGGGAAATGGTACCGTCAGCCCCTTGGGAGAGCTTGGGGTGGTGTTTGGGGAAATCGCCCTTGTTGAGGGGACAGTCTGTGACAGAATTGCTTTGGCCAAGGCACAGTGTCCATGGAGCCATCAGGAAAGAGGAGAAAGCAGCAGAAATTTGGAAAAAAAACCAAACCAAAACCTTATCTAATAAGGGTGGGAAATAAAGAGCTTATGTAAAAGAGCAATTTTTCCACATTTCCCAAGCAGGAATTATCTGGTACATGATTCAGGACCATCGCAGATGTGTAGATTTTGGGCGTGAGCTCCCAAACCCATTCTGGAACCAGCCAGAGGAGATTTGCAAGAACGAGGACGTTGCCTTTCCTTTTTTCTGCTTTCAGCGTCGACGTACGTGAGCGCTCGGAGCGGCAGCTATGGAGCTGCTGGAAAGTTTGTCACCATAACACTGCCTGTTTATGCTTTGTGGGGATGAAAGAACAGCTTTCTTCAATTAGGTTTTGTACTTCAGCTGGCAGGCGGGTGCCGATTGTCTCAAACTCCACCTCTCCGCTCGGCCTGGCCCCGGGGAGCCGGCGGAGGCCGCGCACGGCAGCGCCCGGCCCTGCTGGGATCAGAGCTGCTCGTGGCGGGCAAAGTGGGACACATCCCACTGGGAGCAGCGGCCACGTGCGCTCAGGTGGGCTGACTACTCCGACCTGCTGGAATTTTCAAACCGTAGGATCACAGGATGGGTTGGAAGGGATCTCTAAAGGCCTTCTCACCCGCAGTGAGCAGGGACTCCTTCCACTAGGCCGGGTTCCTCAGAGCCCCGTCCAGCCTGACATTAAATTAGTTTCTAGCGATGGGGCATCCACCACCCCTCTCTGCCAGGGCCTCACCACCCTCATTGCATAAATCTTCTTCCTTATATCTGACTCTCCCCTCTTTTGGTTTAAAACCATTCCCCCTCGTTCTATCCTTTCCCGACGCTTTTCCTCTTCAGTCCCTGCTCCATGCACCTGCAAGCGGCTGGCAGAGCACGGAGAATCCTGCTGGTTCCTAACGGAGAATTCAACCTCATTTTAAAGCCCGTGGTGGTGCAGGAACAGCAGACTCTTTCCATCGACTCGGGCAAGTTTTGAATAGGTTGCCTGGATACCTGGCTGTGGAGCACAGCATGTGTGAGGGGCCGATGGATATCTCTTTAATAAGAAACAGGGCATGGGGAGGGAGCTGCCTCGGTACCAGTGTGGATTTATAAGGCACTGACTGCTCTGTGTCAGGCAGATTTGCAGATTGGGGGAATTTGGAGGGGTTTTATGGCTCGCTGGAAGCTGATAGCAAAGCCATGGCAAAAAGTCAAAATGCACCACCCATGGCAGCCCTTCACGGGGAAAACTGACTTATAAAATAGGATCTAGAGCGTACTGTGATTTTGCCTCAGTACGCCTGAAGGATGAAATGCATTTCCTGGGTTAAGCCATGACAGAGAAAAAAGTATGTAGAGACTCTGAGATGAATGAACGATGATTTATAACAATCAAAATCAAACATGCATCTTCACACTCAAGCAAGTACACGTAAGGTGCCATCAGCTCTCTGCTGTTTGTCATCTCTGTTATTTGCCATCTGTCCTTTTCTGCTTGCATCTTTTACCATAATCACCCTACAAAAGGAAGGATCACAGAGAATGTCCACCTGTCCTAGCACCTGCCAGGGGCCAGCCCTGCAGAGACATGGTGTGACTCTGGGCTGTCACACAGCTGAAATCCCTCTGCTGAAGCCAGAACTGATCATGGTGGCCTTTTGCACGTGCCAGAGATTCACCCGTGGAGAAAGATGAATATGGTTTTTTGCACGTGTTCTATTGCTGACCCTCTTAGCAGGATTCTACCGAGGTCTGGGGTGGGTGAGTAGTGAGTGGTGTTGGTGCCTGAGGCAGCAAAAATCATGACCCAGGAGAGGAGCTCTACCTCTCCATGGCACTCGGAGGCTAATTTTAAATCCTTTCCCTGAGAATAAACACAAGCACCAATGCTGTGAGACCCTGATCGGCCTCAGGAGAAAGACCTGCTCTCCATGCTTTGAACTCAGACTCTGATTATTTATTTATTTCCTTTCGGGCTCAAAATATTTCTCAACAATAATCAAGGGAGAAACAATGGCCCATTCACGGGGGCACTGAGCTCTCCCTTGTCCTAGGTCCAAGTGGGCATTGCTACTGAGAACTGCACTGACCTGGGGCTTGGCAGACCCAGGTGCAACATCCTTCTCTCCTGGGGATTTCCAGCCTAACCCTGAGCCAGGTAATTGGGCAGCTAAATCCCTTTAAAAGTCTGGGCCCTTTCCTCAGCTCCTTCACTGTAATTCCTCTTCTCACAGGTGGGTTGTGAGATTAAACACATGAAAGACTCGGAGGCACCGAATGCCGCGGTGATGAGACCCATCTGACAGAGAGATCAGCTAACCCAGGGCAGCCGAGCTGGAAAATGCCTTAGATTTTTCTCCCCGACAGCAGGATGGCCTTGTGGATAATTGATTTCCCCCTCGGAAGACTTGAAGTATATTTTTAGGGAACGCAAACATTTTTATTTTCACTGCCTATTTTTCTTTCCTCCTCAATAAATGGCTTTTCCTCCACATGGGCTGGCCAGCTGCTCTGAAAATTCAAGAAAAAAAAAAAAATAAAAAACCTCATTAATTTTCCCAAAGCCTTAATTGTCCCATTTATTTCAGGGCAGTAGGAAAGCCCATCTTTCAGTGGCTCCCTCGCCCTGCTAACAACTCACCGTAATCCTTTCCATAATCCCCAGGAATGCCGATCGCTCCGGCCGAGTTTGATTCTCCTTGCTGATGAATTGCAGGGTATTTTATATCCTCTTGTCACAACCCCCTTCTCCTGCCTTTGCTCTTTCAGCAAGGAAAGTCACTTTTATGTTACCCATCTGGGCTTCCCCCACCATCAGCGGATTTTTTTTCCTCTTAGGTACACAAAAGCAAATGTTCTGGGAGCTCTTTAAAATACCTGAGCAACTGGTAGTAAATGAGTAATTTCCTGTTGTTCTAACCTCTTCTTTTTTTTCAGTAGTTATCTTAGCTTGGCATGTCAAGATAGTTGCATGATCTTCAGTGTTTGTGTGGATAAACATTATCTCAGCTCATTCCTGAGCTGATCAAACTGATTTTATAAACAGCCTTTCATAGTGGAAAAAGGGCTGGGATTTTGGTAGGTTTTTTTCCCTTTCTTCTTTTTTTTTTAAATTTATTCCACGAGTTTGGCGGATGCTGGCATGTAGGGAAACTACTGTATGTGTGTTTGCATTGCAGAAAGTGCAAATCTGTCCATTTGAATCTTTTTTGAGTGAGCACACTGGGCAAACTAGGTGGTTTTGGAATGACCTCATCCCAGGATCCCGGCAGAAAACAGCCCATGTACATAGCAGAGTCTGGAATGTGAGCAGGACCTCATTCATAAACTTCCTTACCGTTCCTTTATACTCAAAGGCAGGAATAAAAAGCAGCCAAAACAAGCAGAAATGGTGTTCCGGAGTTAACCAAATGGGAAAATATATAGATGCACTTTTTAATTTTATTGTATTATTGAATTGAGATACCTTTCACCATCTGCAGGAGGCTTGCTGTGGTGATACATTCATTCTTCCTCTTGGATCAGACTGGAAACTTTGTTAAGGTCTTTCCTTTTCTTTGTTCTAAACACACTTTTTGTGATACCACCTCCGTTTCCTACCACCTGCCCTGTTTCAGTGAAAATACAGCGCTTGAAAAATGTGTTATGAGGGGTGCTATGAAAAACTGGAGCTCAGAGGCCTAAACTCAGTTACAGAAGGTTTTTAATTAAAGCTGTTAAACAGCAAGAGGAGAAAAACAGTTAATTTTTGTACTTTTTATGAACAAAAGCACCTTAGGTCTTCATCCTCCTGAAGCGGGGAGGCAGTGAGCAGCAGGTATGTACACATGAGGTCATCCTGCTGTGCTGGAGTGAGGATGAAATTCAGGCTGCAAAATCTGGCTGGGAGGCTCCTGGCCTCTCCACCTGGCTCCCTGGTGGCATTGGCCAGAGGTCACCAAACAAGGCACAGGCAAATCTGGGCTCCTCAGGCATTTCCCTGCTGAAATACAGTATTTTTCAGGCACATTTGGAGCTTCAGCCAGATGCGAGCTCCACCATGCTAAGCAACATTTTCACTGCTTTTAAGTCCTTTTTTTGTCAGCTTGGCAGTAAAAATTGGGCTGGATGATTATTGCAGCCACTGGAAGAATTTTTTTCTGTGGTCTAATATAAGTGCAACCAAGGAACTCTGGCATGTGCCTCCAGCAACTTGGATTTCCAAGTGGTCTTACTTTTCAGTGCTGGACACTCCCAGGAGGAGCTGAGTTTCCAAGAGAAGATGACAGTGGGTGTATTCAGTCCAACACAGCTGTAGGTACGGTACAAACATGCAATTAGAGACAGTTCCTGCCCTGGAGAGCTTGGAGTCTAAATAGACAAACAGATCATCTCCAGATGGCAGGGGCTGAGGGTGAGTTGGTGGGAGAGCGAGTGAGTGCGTGGCACTTCTGCCGCTGGATGCACACAGATGGTCAAAAGGCAGCGGAGGGAGAAGAGCCTCCGGCCTCTCACAGAGAGCAGGGAGCTCGGGTTTCCTGCAAAAAGCCTGCAGGGGTGGGGCCGATGCGTGGCGATGGCTGCAGGGCTGGTTCCTGCAAGGGATGGGGAGAGCTGGAGAAGGAAAGAAGGAAGGAAGGAAGGAGGGAAGGAAGTCCATTTATAGCAGCTTCCTCCGAGATGCAGGGGGGCTGCCAATGCGTGTCGATGCCTGGTGGTGAAGAATGGATGTGATTTAACTTTATTAGACAGTTGGGAATTTGCTGTGGAAAGGAGGATTGATGGAGAGGGCACAAATTTTGGCCAATCTGCAAATGAAGAGTGCAATGGGGAAGAGTTTTTCCACCTCTCAACATCGCCAGCCTGGAGAGGGGGACTCCTGTCCCAAGACCAGGCTGTAGATGGGGTGCTGGAGGATCACAGGAGCAGGAACCCTCCAAAGGGACCTACAGGCAGCCATGTCTGGCTCAGAAAGTCCCTGATCTGCAAAATTTTGGGAGCTGAGTAAATTCAACCTGGTCTAGAGAGAGATGTCCCTGCCCATGGCAGGGAGGGATGATCATTAAGTCTCCTTCCAACCCTTAATATTCTGTGATTCTTAGGGGAGGTTGTACAAATCTCACATTCTTCCCCAGGCCTGTAGAGGCTTTGATCACTTCCAGAGACAGGACATTTGATGGCATGACCCAAAGGATTGCTCCTGAAGTCCTGCTCCCTGTCATTTCCCTGCCTTGGTCACCTCAGCCTCCCTTTGGAGGGAGTGCAGCCGAAGTACAGAAACCACCAGTGGCCTGGGAAAACATCTGAGGATTTATTTCATACCACAAGCACTGTACGTGGCTGTAAGGTTTGGGAGGATGTAGATGAGAAGGACTTGTGGGGAAGTATTGAATTTCCAGTGGCCAGAACAATAAAGACTAATAAGAGAGAGGCACCTCTCCAAGTAGGTCTTCAGCAGAGTGGGGCAAGGAGCAAAGCATCCACCAGCCATCAAATGCCACATGGCTCTGTGCTAAATCCAGGAGTTCACCACCAAACATGGGAAAACTCTTATATTTAACTTGGCAAGAGGCGAGCTGATTTAACTGGTATAGCAGAGATGTGGTTGTGCAGAATAAATCAATGGGCCACAAATTACACAGGAAATTTGGGTCTGGCGTTCAGGGTCGAGGAAGGTGGGAAGATGAAGGAATTAAAACCTGATACCTTTTTAAATATTGCTTCAGGGTAGAGATGACCTTGCTGCAATTCTTTCAAATTCCCTATGAAAAGGGCAGGAATGCATGGCGAGCCACCCTTTTCCGACAGATATCTGGTGACACAGAGAGCAAAACTGGAGCAGGCAGGATGGAAGACACAGCAGTAATCACAGTCCTTTGGATTAAAAGGGAATTATACTGAGAGAGGATGATTTGGATACAATGAACTGTAGGGAATCACCTGCCCTTCAGGGAGGGTAAATAGGAGAAATATTAATTTGATGAGGGTTCTTACAAGCTGCAGCTGGAGTGAGACCCATCAATGGTTTCATCTGACAAAGTGACTGGCTCAACTTGTGCCATGTCGAGGTTCTGCGTGCACTTAGCTGCTACCAGGGAAGCTTTGGTCTTCTAGAAGTAGAAGCTTTACCTGTTTCACACTCACTGTCTTCAGATTTGAACTTTTTAACCTAAAAAAAGTTGAACTTTTTAACCTAAAAAGAAATAATCACGATCAACTAAGTACGATTGTGCGAAGCAGAGGTTGTAAAACCAGTAAGGAGGGAATTAATGTGTAAAAGATCTCCTTTGAAAAGACATTCAGTGTCAAATAAAAACTCTGCATAGCTGAAAAGTCATCACTTTAGGCAAATGGAAAAAATACACACCTGGTTTCTGGTCAGAAACTTCTTTAGTTGCATTTTCCAGTGAATGAATCTGTTTGTTTGTTTGTTTGTGTTTGCTTGTTTTTCTTGTAATACATTTAGCTTTCCATCTAGCCCATAACCCTATTCCATCTAGTCTAGACTGAATTTCCAACTGCCTTGTGATTTGATTAAGTTGAGCTAATTCTCATCAGATGATTTGGAAACAACCTGATCCAGCTTCTTCAGATACCTTGGCGAGCTGATCTCTACCTACTTGCAACTGCCTGGGATCACTTCTGATAATTCAGATCATCTGTGATGCCTTTAAGGACTGATCCAAATATTGCTAAACCAGCATAGAGGTTTGCCCTGGTCTAATAGGCTTTGGACCAGCCTCCAGCCTCTCCAAAACAGCAGGTCATATATCTGACTGAAGGTAAAATGTTTGGCTAAGTGCCTACAAAATGCATTGTAATACAAGCTGGGGATAATCAGAAGACAAATTTTGTGTATGTGCAAAGTATTAGTGCCCTTAATGATAAAATGCTCGTGCTTGACATAATTTTTGGAAGAGGCTTGGAAACGGCAGGCTCGAGCTGCTTTCCACATGGGAATACCTTGCAGGCAGTAAAGAGCAGATGGAAAAGATCAGCGTGAAGGGAATGAAGTGCTCTTCATGCTGCAAACCCCAGGATCCGTGGATGTGAGCTACTGCCACTTTGTTACGAGCTGTTTGCCCTGAACAGGCATCCTCCCAACCCCAGGAAAGCTTTTCTGGCAGGGACAGGCCATGCTCATTGTCAGCTGAACCTGGTTAGGGAGTGTCTCTGGGCAATCTGCTGGTTCTCCCTCAGGGGATGCTCCATTCCCTTTGCTCCCCAAAAACCAGAGAGCCGTGTGGTCCCTTCTCCTGCAGCAGGACACAGCTGAGGTCTCAGGGACATCATTCTCCCACCACCTCTGGCAAGATCATGGGCAGGTACCTGAGCACACGGGGACAGGAATGGTTTCTGTGTCCCCACAGTCTGCCCAGCTCTGTCACACCTTGGGAACTCACATCTGGTGCAGCCTGCACCTTCCTGAGCTGCAGGACTGGAGCCACCAAGTAATTCAATCAAGGGAGCCTTAGGACAGAAGGAAATTGTGGTGGAATTCAGAAGAGGTCTGTCCACACCGAGGCACTCGGTTCATGGTTTTGGCAGAGCCCTTTGTATCAGCAGCAGTGCCTAATCCCTAAACAGATGGGCTGAAAAATCACTTTGTGATATGGATGGGCTGCGAGGAGAAGCATATTCCTAAAGCAAGGCCCTGGATGTTCATTCAGAGTTTTTCCAGAGGGCTGCCTTGTCTGGGGCCCAGCTGAGCCAGCAGACGGGTCTGTCTCCCTGTTCCTGAAGTGCACATCCCTGAAAAGCTGACACAAAATGCTCCAGCCCTCTTCTGCACCCCAGGAGAAGGTGGCAGACAGTTGGTGAGTGCCTTACCTGTGGTGTCATCCCATAGAGATGGGATGTTTTGGCAGTGACAGTGGTTCTACACCAGCATTTTGCCCATTATTTGTTGTCCAGAGGTTTGATTTCTTTTTTTCATGCACCCAACCAGCACAGACACGTTGAAGTGACCTGTTCAACGCACCAGTTTACACTTGGTGGCACTGCAGGTTTCTGTCCTGCCTAATTTTATGGCACATTCCAGCAGCCCCTTGAATTATTCTAATTTAAGAATAAAAAAATTCATTACCAATATGAGCTTTCGCTACTGTTATTGCTTCTGATGGCAATGCCAATTTGAAAATCTTCAGTCCAGTGGGTGTCTCTAAGTGCCCAAAGTCATGTTTGCTGAATTTCCCTTTCTTTCTCTCATGAGCTTCTTATTTTATTCTTTTATTTATTGTGTTCCCAGCTATAATCCAGCTCTTCACTGTGCGAAGTGCAGCAAAAAAACCCCTCAAAAACTTAGAGAAGCCAAAAAAAGTCTATCTCTGCTCTACCAAGGAAAGACAAGATCCTGAAGGATGTGGTGACTCGCCTTGAGTTGCTCCAGGACTTGAGAGCAAAACATCTCTGAACTTCTGCATCCTTCATGTACAAAGTCCTTTCCCTTGGACCAGTCCTGGAGTGATCTCATCCCCAAGGAATGCAACATCCTTCTTGGAGGCACGGTATGGATAAGTGGCTGGGAACGTGATGCTTGGTAAAACAAGGAGACCAGGCAGTGCTCAGCAAAGCTGGAACAGATGTTGTTCCACAGTGACATTGTTCTCCCCTGGAGTCTATTTACTGATGTCTCAAAAAAAAAGAAATCTGATTTTTTAGATGGATTTTTCTATTTTCCTGCAGCTTCTTATCCAACTTTGCAGCTCTCCCTGACCATCAGGGCATCTCCACGACTCCTGCAGGAGCAGCCACATGGGACTGTGTGTTTCACCTGCAGGGTCACATATCTCACTGGAATTTGCCATCATGGTGGTCCCATGGAAAATATGACAAAACTCTTGAGGAATAACTGCTCTGTCTGGGTTTTTTTTTTTGCCATTCTGTGTCCCATTTAGTGTTGTGCAGGTGCCTGAACGTCCAAATGCTCCTTGAGCTCTGTCCTGAGCCATGACCATTCCCTAGGGAGCGATTGGAACTTTTTCTAATTTCTGATTTCTGGGATAAGAATCCTACAGTTTTACAGAGCTGTTTTCCAACAGTTAACGTGTGCGAGGTACTCCTGCTAGGATTGTGGGCCAGGAAAGCATCTTAACTCAGGAGAAGAGAAACATCCTCAGCTTTTGAAGTGTCGCTGGTGTGAATACACACAGTAAAACAAAGGAGTCGGCAAAACCCACATGACAAACAACCAATAAATACTGGAGAGCAGCAGGTACTTGTGCAGAAGCAGAAACCAATCCAGAGGCAAGCAGACAGCTCAAATTCACGAGCCGAGATAAACCCAACGCAGAGCTTGACCTGCCTTGATCACAACCCAAGGAAGACTTTTATCAGACGTGTTTAAACAAATCCCTTCGGCGATTCCTGACTTGTGTCAAGGGAAAAATATATTTTGTCCCTGGAAGAAAACTCTTACCGTTCCCTCTAAACTCACCAGTAAATCAAGACAAGCCGGAGATCTCAACTTGGCAGCCGCTGGTCTTCGTTCTCTTTGCTCAGCTGAAGGGGGGTCTCAGCTTTTGGGGGGCCTGTGCTTGTGCAGAGTAGCAGGACCAGCTCTGCACAGGGCCCATGCAGTGCAGGGGGATTTTGAGGAGCAGACTGGCACTGCCCAAGGTCCCAAAGCGGGTGGCATTGCCAGGAGCCTCTCTCCCCACGCTGCCCGTGGTCGTACTGACCTCAGCAGGGCAGCACCAGCACCCAACAGCCAGGGACTAACCTTGCTCAGCAGCAGATTTCAATGTATTTTAATGTAAAATCAGTCCCAGGGTAGACTGTGACACTCTCAGACACTGACAGGGAGCCAGACCAGTTCCAGAGCAAGCTCCATGTCAGAACAGAAGTTCTGTCAACTCAAGGAGCCTAGAAGATCATTTCAGACCCAAAATACAAACCCAAACTGTTACTCCTTGCCTTCCACTGTGGAGGCTCATTCAGCCGAGTGCCAAGAATGTGGAATGGAAGGGAATCATCTTTGCAGATGCAATGAATTTCTTCAGGCAGCAGAACTGGTGGCTGCAAAGAGATTTTCAGGTATGGTCACATGAATGGTCTGAATCACCTCTGGCCTGGATCAAGAGTAGCGTGGCAGCAGGACCAGGGCAGTGACTGTCAGTGTGCTGACATGTCAGCAGTGACTGTCCCCCTGTGCTGGGCACTGATGAGGAACCCCAAATCCTGGGGTCAGTTCTGGGCTCCTCACTGCAAGCGGGAAATGAAAGAATCATAGAATGTCTTTTGAGGAACTGGAGCATGTCCAGGGAAGGGAATTGAACTGGGGAAGGGTCTGGGGCACCAGGAGCGGCTGAGGGAGCTGGGAAAGGGGCTCAGCCTGGAGAAAAGGAGGCTCAGGGGACCTTGTGGCTCTGCACAACTCCCTGACAGGAGGGGACAGCCAGGGGGGATCGGGCTCTGCTCCCAGGGAACAGGGACAGGACAAGGGGAAACGGCCACAAGTTCTGCCAGGGGAGGGTCAGGTTGGACATCAGGAAGAATTTCTTCACTGCAAGGGTGGTCAAGCACTGGAATGGGTTGGAGAGGTGTTGGAGTCACCACCCCTGGAGGTGTCCAAGGAAGGACCAGACGTGGCACTCAGTGCTCTGGGCTGGGGACAAGGTGCAGATTGTCCACAAGTTGGAGTCCGTGACCTTGGAGGTCTTTTCCAACCTCCACGATTCTGTGACTCCATGAAATAATCAGCCCTGAAACACAGAAGGGGAAGAGCAACAGCACAACCCTGCCCTGTGTCAGCACAAAGTCCCCACCACGGTCACAACCCACCTCCCGTGGGGTCACATCCATCCCACCCCTGCCACTCAGAGGATGTGACCACCGACACCGACGCTCTACCCCTCAGGCAGGATTTCATCTTCCCAAGATGATCCCAGACTCCCGTTTGCCCACCCCACGGCTGCCATCCCCTGCTGGGTACGTTCAACCTGTGTGATTTTACGAGGGTCAGGTGCTGCGCTCCGGCAAACTCCCGTGGCCTCCGCCTGGAGTTCACAGCTATAAATAGGGGCTTTCAGAAGGCAGTGCCTGCACAAGTCCTGGCACAAACGGTGTGGAACACTCTGAATGAGCAGGGTTTGATGGGAAGAGCCCGCTGCCCGCCTGGCTTGGCAAACCCCACGGCCTTGCTTGGGATTAAACACTCAGATACCCAGCAGAACGAGCTGTTAGCCTGGCTGAGGCCGTTCCAGCTTATTTCATAAGTGACTTAGACAGATGTTTAAAGGATTTATGTAAGGTTGGCTGAAGTCAAACACAGGTGTAAGAGATGAAAGGGGAATGGGAAAAATGCACTGTGATGATCATTTTTCCATTTCTCTATATTTTTTTTCCCCTGGCTGTTGATTCTAGTGCCCTTTCCATGCAATGTCTGCGCTGTGAGTCACTGAGAAAAAAAAAAACAAAACTATTTTTATTTACTACCAGTAAGGAATGAGGTTTTACACAAAGCTGTGCTGTAGCTGTGCTCTCTTCTCCTGTTTCAGCTCTCCAGTTTATTTTTGCTCTACTTCAGCTGCTTTCTGCTCACAAGATGTGCTGAGCAGACATTGCCACTCTGAGGAAGGGGAGAAAATTAAAGATGTGGAAATTCACTGCAGCCTGCTCATTATTTGCCTTTCCCAGCCTGTAATACATGAGTCTCATGCCTGCCTGTGCCAGCCTGGCCTCTGGATATCTCCAGTGGTTATGGAACAAGCCTTCACATCCTCTTGTGTGCTTCTGGAGCTTGCCAAGGTGGGTCAGCACAAAGGAAGCACGTTGTGGTTCTTTAAGACCCTTCACACATCACTTGCAGTCTTCTCCAGGGAAATTCACAAGGATTTTGTCCATGGAGAGAAAGTCCCACCTCGCTTCAGGTTCTCTGTCCCAACCCAACTTGGCACCTACCAAGGAAAGCTCTGGTGCAGAGGGATAGAGAGGAAAGAGCTTCTGGAGCCCTGGGGAGGACCCGAGTGGGTGTCCTGGAGCATCCTGCTCCAAGGAAATGTGTATCCCTGTGCCTGTCTGAGCAGGGATTGTGGGACAAACACAGCCCAGCCCACTGCTGTCCCGAAAAACGTGGAGTATCTCATCCCATCCTGCTGATGGGCTCTCTGGTGATTCTAAAATTTGCCTTGGGATCAGGCCTTGAAATAGCACCCAAAAATCCCCCACAGGCATCTGTGATCCCATCCGGAGAACGATTACTCCCTCCCAGCTTTCCAGGTGCATGAGTCAGTGCTCCTTGGCATGCTGCGGACACATCTTGGGCACAGCTCAGGCCTGGAGCCCTGAAGTGGTGCTGGGTATTTCTAGGGGATATTTTGGTGTCTCATCTATCAAACGATACCCGGGAAGAAAAGGCAAATCCCTGGGATACAGCCGGGGGGATTGGGGTGAGCCACCAACCTCTGTTAGCTGGGAGCATCCAAAGGGCAGATGGCTGAGGGACAGAGTCTGCCTTTTCCAGCCCCCATTTATGTCTCATCTCTGCATTTTGCACTCTCACCTTTACAGGAAAACCCGTTCTGTGGTGGTGCAAAGCTCAAGGCGGTGCAAAGTCCAAGGAGGAAGACAGAGAAGACTTCGGTCACACAGATACTTACAAGAGAAGCGAGGGGGAAGAAAACACAACTCGTGGGCAAATCCACAGGAATCGTTCCCCCTCATTAACTATGGAGCCTGACACCCACAGGTAAAGGCAGAGCATCCCCATCCTGCAGCTGGCAGGGAGGGCTGGAGGCACCGGCTCAGGCAGCCGGGGAAGGTCATCGGCGGAGGCGGCGGCAGCGCCAGGAGCTGAGCTCACATCTCCCGGCTCCCCAGCCAGTCCCCGACCCACAGGGCCATTTTTTCCTCTCCGTTCTGCCTCATTAGCACCAGTAAGCACTTCTGTCATCAGGGACACGCACACTCTGGTGGGGAGTGTAACAGAAATGCCTATTAATAAATGAAATAATACTTTCCAGTTTTCAAGGCTCTCGGTGGCGGCCGCTCAGCAGCCCTGGCTGAGTCAGGCTCTTTTATTTACACCCTCAGCCCTGCCAAACCTGTTGTTTGCCACGGCCTGGGCTTGTCCAGGGACATACCCGGCTGCTGAAGGATTGCCTGGAGCTGGCCACGCAGGCAGGCAGCCCCAGATGGGGACCCGGGAGCCGGCGATGCCCGTGGTGCAGCAGGAATGGATGGAAGAGCAGCCGGCGGGGAAGGGGCCCTGGGCTGGGCTGTTCCAATGGGAGGGCAGGGGCAGCTTCGTAACAAATGTTTTGTGTTAGCCCTGAGAGCCTCCAGCCCCATGGTGGGGATCCATGTGCAGGCACGGAGCTGGGGCTGGGGCAGAGTTATTGCTCCATTCTCCTCACAACAATGTCACGCCACGGGACGTGTTTTATGGGGACATTAATCCGCACAGCAATGGCCTGACTGCGTCTCACCACCCGAGGTGTGTATTAGCTGCCTCTATAACATAGCTTCCAGTGGGTTTTATTGCTGTTCCAGCATAAATCCCGGGGTTTAAAGCCTTTTAAAACTCTCCTGTTAAGCTCTACTCTTCCAGGTCCCAACCCAGAGAATGGTGGAAAAGCCCCAAACCTCCTCACCCTTATCCCGTCCCTCAGTCGATGCCCAAGTCAGCTCAGGCTTTGCAGACATCAGAGCTGTTCTCCTGTATTTCCTGGAAGAAAACAAGGATAACAAAGGGATTTGGTACATTCCTCCTCCTCATTTATTCAAGCTACAGCTATTCAGAGATTCAGTGCATTGAGTTTATCTTCTTGACCAGGACACCCATCACTGCATCCAAGACCTCTCTGCCACCAGCACCTGAGCTGCCATCATGTTTTGTATCCCTGAGAGTAATCTGGGAGCTGCTCCCCCTGTCTCTCCAGTCCTTGCTGAATCTATTACTCTGAAAAGAAGGATTACCAGGAAGGGAAAGAGTGCTCTGCTCTTAGGAGGTGTTTATATTGTCAAGACAGAAAGGAAAAAAAAAAGGAAAAAGCCCAAAGCAAATGTTCTGGCTGGTGAAACAGTGATGGAAATCATCAGGAGCTCTCACCTGTGTGCTATCTGTGAGTCACCTGTGGCATCACCATGACCCAGAGCCACCCTGCCATAATACAGGGGGCCAAGCCAGGACTCTGCTTTTTAGCTCCAACTGCAAAAGACCACCTGGGAACTGCCTCCCCAACCTGTTGCATTTCACTTTTCACCAAACTCCCTCCATCCACTGCACGAGGACCCGGTAGACCCCCGTGTTTGCCATCAGTGTCCTTGTTTTTTCCCCCATGCCCAGCCATCTCCTTTGGGAAGGTGACACGCTGTGGCCGTAGGAGGTTGGTTTTCAGCTGCCTCACTCTTCCCGTGCTCTCCCACCCAGCTGCATCCATCCTCCCCTTTCTGGAGGAACAACCCGAAGCATTCCTCACACCAGAGACCTCCCCACGGAGCAGTCATTTCCTTGCCCAGGCCCAAATTGCATTAACTCATTAAGGCTGCACATCTTGACCCAGCTGCCACTCTTGAAAAGGTCCCCACTTAGCACTTGACAGGAATGTCAGCAATTCAGATGCTTAATGAAAGCAGGGAAGGGTTTGTCACTCTAGCCATGCCAATGGCTAAATTCTCTGTCCCTCTGCACTCCAGGGAATGCCAGGGAACAGGATGCTGCCCTCTTCCTGAGGTGCAGGGCGAAAGTGACACCAGCCATGGGATAATTTGTAGATAGGGAGAAAAGACTTGGTGTTAGGAAGGTGATTTTGGAGAATTTGTTGTCGCCCCATCCCTGGAAGTGTCCAAGGCTGGGTTGGACAGGGCTTGGAGCAAGCTGGGATAGTGGAAGGTGTCCCTGCCCATGGGGTTTGGAACAAGATCTTTAATCCCTTCCAGTCCAACCATTCTGTGATTCTATGATTTGACCATTCTGCCCTGGACTCCTCAGAGGAGCAGGACAGATATTTGGGATCCTGCCATCATCCCAACAGCAGTAACAGAGGCGGTGACAGTTGGCTTTGAGTCATCTCTGACAAACACTGGCATTAATTCTTGGCAATTCTCTGTCACGCTGAAAGAAACCTTTAAGGAACAAAGTGGTCACCCACTAAACAAATCCCCTGGAGATCCTGACAGCAGGGGCTTCTGCCTGGGACCAGAGTTACTCTTGTCCCAATACTCACCTTTAGGCTGGTGGTCACTCAGCTCAGAGAGGCCAGATCAAATTGCCAGAAAACCATAAATTTTAGGACGATCTGTTTTTCATGGTTGCGAAAACACCACAGCCCCAGACTAAATCGCTCCTGGGTAGTATCCACAGGAGCTTATGGTTTTCTTCCTAGGACTTTCCATCCTGGATGATGGATTCAGTGACCACACATGGGGTCTCCAGGGGAGTGGGCTTTGGGGAAGTGACCAGCCCAGGTGGAGGGTTATGGTTTGTGCCACCAGCCACAGCACAGGTGACCACTGCTAAAGTGGTGGCAAGAGATCCTAAAAAAGGACATTTTGGAGTAGGAACAAGAGGCAAGACAAGCTCACCAGTTCCAGCTTGCGTGGCTGACCAAGAACAGAATTTCCACTGGCATTTTATTTGAGATCCCTCCTACGTTAATGCAAACACTTTTTCTCTACAGAAACACACTGGATTTGTAAAAGTCGGTCCATGAGGAGCTTTCCTAAATGTGGAAACTGGATTCAACCAAATGATGCCTCTCTGCTGGCCCCATCAGCTTTAAGAGATGCTGTTTGAGGATCCTGTCGCACAGAGGGAATGCGAAACACATCTGATGTCTGAAAGCTCTGTCAGGGTTTCCTCCAGAGGCCAATAAGCCTGGCTCTGTATTTAACTCTTATTTAACAATACTCCTGTGGAGAGGAGCAGCACAGATCTTTTCCCATCCATTCTTGGAGGAGGTGGAACTGCCAGCGTCATGGAGAGATGTCCCACCAGCTTACGAGCACAGGCTGCAGAGGGAACCTCAGTACAATAGTATTCCAGGAATGAGAACATTTCTCCCACTGCTGCCCCTTGGGATGCAGAGGAGTCACCATACAAAATGCAATTCTTTTCTGGCTGGGAAAAACAAAAAAATCCTGAGCAACTGCAAGACAATAGCTGGGCCCCATTGTCTCCCCTCGCTTTCAGGAGACATGTGTGGGAGACGTGTGAGGCTTCTCTTGCTGCACGCTGAACTGGCAGTGTCACAGAGAGCTGGATTCTCCTCTGCTTTGTGTCCAGGGATGATTTTGGAAGCTGAGGTCTCACTTTAGCCCTGAACAATCTGTGAAGGTCAGCTTGCTGTATGCTGGGTGCTTATCTGGTTTGGTTATCAGAGTGACAGAATTTTTCTCCCTCACGGAAAAGTCATTGACAACGGAGAAAGGAAATGAAGCTGCTGTAAATGATGAAGCTTTGCCTGTTTAGTGGTGGGTTTGGCAGTGCTAAACTGGATGGACTCAACCTCAGAGGTCTTTTCCAACCTTAACAATTCTATAATTCTATCCTTCCCACCTTCTCAGTCTTGGTCACTGGCCTTGCACAATGACCACAAGATGACACTGTCCTGGCATCCAAATAATCCCAGATGAGCCATTCCAGCTGGTTGCATACTTGCATCCCTCTCCCAAATGGCCACACCATGCACGTTGCCCTTCAGCTTTTTGCCAAGTTTGCTTCATACAGGCCAGAAAAACTGAAGAGAAAAATAGCTCCCAAGAGCTTCATCCTGCTCTGCAAGTGTGTCTCTGGTTTCTAAAGTAAAGAAAACCTCCAAGAAGCAGGATAAAATGAGGAGAATTACTTCCAAATTCTGGACAAAAAGAAATTTTAGGCCTTGAGGTACAATAAAAGCTGTTCCAGGAGGTTTAACAAGGAGCAGACTTGTAGAAGACCACCAGCACCAGGGATGTGGGACTGAGGTCTGGGTTATCCCTGCAGAAATCTCTCCCAGCTGATCTCTTCAGTGTTCAGTGAGGAGGACATCACAGTTCTGTTGGTCTCCTTGGATAAAACCTTCTCCAGGCCTTGGATAAAACCTTCTCCAGGCCTTGGACAGTGGAAGAAACAAGGATGAATCTGAATTAAGGAGATTTCTAACCTGCTGCAGGGGAAGGGCCCCACCTTGACCCTCACAGAGCAAATGGTGTCACACCAGTGACCTCCTGACCCCACCAGAAAGTGGGAAAAGGAAGGTCACCCGAGAGCTGTGTTCTTCGAGCACACTCAGCTCCCTCTGGTAGTGGTGGGGTCTAATGAGACCCTAAACGTAGCAGAACCTAAATCTTTGCCAGAGAGAGAGGAAGACTTTCCTAAATCCCAAAGCTTACAGGGTTTTCCAGCTCAGCCCAAACCCAAGGCCATCCCAACACATCATCAGAGACCTTTGGTGCCAGAAGTACCAAGAAGAGGTGGAATCACCCTTGGTCTGTTACTGACCTCTTGCCAAAGCCTGGCTCGGTATCAGGGAGTTGAGCCAGGGGATATTCAGCTTCAGGCCTGGTTCTGACTGATGTTCAAGCTCAAACCACTCTAATCAGAGTCCAGCATCATTTAAAGCCCAGGTTTGGCTGGGCTGTGGTTCAAAATAAAAAGTCCCTGCTCCATGTTGTGCTTCCTGTGGAATGTGGCTGCTCATGCAGCGCACGGGATCCATGGGATGTAGAGGTGGATTTGTGGGCCACTTGTCTGTGAAGGAAGGACTGTGCAGTTTTTGTTTAGTCTGGTTATAAATGTCATACATTATATATCCTTCACCATTTCCTCGTAAGACCACTTCGCTAATGGATATCTGCACCAGGAAACTTCTGTGGCTAGACAGCCAAAATTTTACCTTCTTCACTTTCAGCCCTTCCTTATAACGCTGTAATTCCTCAGGATTTATGTCATTCCAATATTTGTTTCATTCTCCCCCAGTTGCTGCTCGCCAAGCCAGTGATATTTCATTTATTTTAATCTTTCTTCCAGAAATTCCGTTTTTCCAAGCTGAACCTTGGTGCCTTTTTTTTTCTCCCCTGATGTTCATCTCATTTGCCAAGGGAAGGCTAAGGCACTACTGCATTATATTCCAAGTGAAAATTATGTTATTAGTGCAGTGCACTGGGCTAAGAGAAGAACTTGTCTTAACCAGAGCTGAACACCCGCCTTGCCTTTTAACTTTGGTAACTGTGACATAAGAACTGAAACTGCTGGATCTGGTTAGTTTCTAAAAAAAAGAAAAAAGAATTAAATTGAGAGATTTGGGGTTTTTTTGGTCTTGCTGAAACTTCTCATATATAAGCACCAGCAGTGTCATGTAACACAGACAAATCTATTTTTTTGTGGAATAACCAGAAGGTCTTTTTTCCAGGAACACGTAGATCAGTTACATGCATTCTCTGCTCGTTGCCATTTATAATTTTGTGTATAAGGAATTTAAACTCTGAGTTGTGCTGCCCTGTGTGGAGGGGAACACTTGGCTGAATAAACCTGACAAACTGTTACATCAGACCCGCAACAGGCAATTACTAATTATTGAGGGAAATTGCTTCATACATCAGTCGATACATCATGTTGTAATTATTTTAACATTAAAGGGGGAAAGATCAGTTTGGATAGGTGTGCAGCCATATTAATAAATTATTTTTGGGTGCTTCCTGCCCCATTTGCATTAGCCTTTCCTCAGGGGATAAGATTTCTCTTTGAATTTTGCTGAAATATTGTCCAACACACCTATGCTTGCAAAGTATTTGACTGGTGAAAGGGAAGGGGGAAGTCAAGAACTGGTTATGCTTTTTAGCATTTTTAAAAATCACTTACAGTATTTTTAAAAATTGCTGACAGAATTTGAAGAAACAAAGAGTTCACAAATCTCTCCATAAAACTGTGATTTTCTTTGCATGGTTAATTTTGCTTACTGGAAACTGGGTTTTCTGCAAGACAAATTTTTTTTCTGGAAGCAGAGCATTGATTCTGTGTCAGTGTCGGGGAAATGACAAAACAGATAAAACAACACCATGTAGGTCTCTTTTAAGACACAAAAAACATGTCTTGTAACACTTGTAAAAAACAGGTTTTGGGTTTTTTGAGCAACTCTACAACCCACTTTTCTTTTTTTTTCAGAAAGAGAGAACAGTCAGGAAAACTCATGTCGTGTTTTAAGAAGTTGGATCCAATTTCCTGATGGATTCTCCTCAGAAAACTACTGACAAGAAAGGACATTAATGACCTTTACATAGTGATAAAATGAACTAAATGACTTTATCCTTTCTTCTGTAAATAAGATGTGGCTTTGGGGCTCACGCTTGGGAATAGTGTAACTCCACCAAGATGAATATCCCTGTTAAGGAGGAAGACCTGAAATTCCACAGCAGGCAAAGGAGATTCCTTGCCAGGGAGGTTCTTGGTTCGTGGCATCCTGGTGCAGCACAACTGGGCTCCAGGTGTGACAAGGGACCTCAGAGTTTCCCCTGGGGGTGGCACGGCTCCCCAGCACTGCTTTCCACGTCTGCCCAGAGCCGTGTGTCCGATTTTCCATCTCTTCCACCCTTGGGAATGCAGCCATTTATCCTCCTGCTGCAGGAGGCTCCGCAGCCCTCCCTGGGAAGGAGCCCCAGCCCCACACGCTCCCCTGGCCCCTCACCCCACACCACAATTTCTCCATCATCTTCCTGCCCCTCCCTTCAGCTCTGTTCCCCTTTCATCTCCCGTTTCTCCTCCCTCACGGGCTACCTTTGATTTTCAAACGCTCATATTCCAGTCCCTCCTTCTCTGGTGGAAACTTTAACAAATGCACCAACATCTGCTACAGTTAGTCATCACACTTAATGTACAGGATATTCCAGCTGGCTTCACTCTCCTTTTATTATGTATTGGAAAGAGGTTTCATCTGTGCTCCTCTGGCTTGGCCAGACACACACCCAGACTCACCTCCACGTGGTGTGGACACAGCTGGGGGACCACGGGGTGTCCCTTGGCCACCTGCCCACGGCTTCCCCCAGTCCAGCACCCCACCCGCTCTCCTGTCGCCCACAGTGGGACGTGTTTGGGTTGTAAGGTCCTTCTTTGAGGAGGTGTGATGTCCCACGAAGGCAGCCTGAGTTTGAGCAGTGGTAGAGAGAGATACTCACTGTTCAAGCAGCTCCTGATGGCTGCAGATGGCACCAGGCTGCACGGCAAGAGCTGGATTGGGGTTGGGTATGGAAGATTGTGATGCCTACAGGCTTTCCAGGCAAATCATTGAAAGCTCACATCAGCAGGAAATCAGCCTTTTTCCAAATCTGAGGGCAGAACACCCACCCTCCATCCCCCACCCAGGAAAGGTGCTCAGTGTCTTCACAAAAGGGACCTGAAATGGAAGAAACCCCAGTCCAAAGACCTCATTTCATGGAAAAAAATGAGCCAGAATGACCATCACAGGGACTTCATCCACAACAGATTGAAAACACAAAAGCTGCACAACTGCATTGTTGGGAGCTGGGGTTGCCTGGAGCATCACGCAGGTGAGGGCAGCTGGGAGGAGAGGAGGACAAATAAAAATCTTCAATTAAACAAAAAAAGAAAAAGAAAAAAGAATTTTTGACAAATCTGATGTTTGGGTTGAAAAAAAAAAAACCTGTACTCCCCTTTTTCTCGCTCCAGCAAGTGTCCACCAGTTTTCTCACAGCACCGTGGTTAAGCACTGGCAGCCATGGAATGCTGCGTGAATTTTGTTTGGAAAAATACCTTACTAAAAGGAAGATGTAAGAGCAGAAGAGCAAAGATAAGGGCAGAAAGCAAAAACTAAAACACGAGAAAGGACTGAGGATTTAAAAAGACTTCAAGGTGCACGTGCTGACGTGGGGGCCTGGCTGGAGAACGAGCAACTGCAGAGCGTTGGGATGACGTTAGTCCCATCAGGTGTGCGCTGAAGGAAAACAAAACAGCAACACACTGAGGCCATGAACACCCCGAAACGGGGCTTGCAGCTGACTTCACACATGATTTCTGTCCTCGGGAGTTTCCAGCTAATTCCCTTTGCAAGACGAGCGGTTTATTTGCTTTCCTAGATAAATACGGACCCACGTCATGCACTTGTTCCCCCGACAACACTTTACAAAAGGAGCATTTTTCTCCAGTGTTTGATCGTCCTCAGAAAAGAAATAGCAGATGGTTAACACAGTTGTCGGCTTTCTCTAATTGTAGGTGAAATCCCCGGGTCAGGAGGATTTCCAGCTGCTAATGGATTTTCCTCATTTTGGTGTGAAATCAGTAAGCGTAGAAACTGTGCTGCCAGACTCCTCTCTATGCCTCAGTCTGGGGTCTCTAAATGTTATCCTGGGTAAAGAAAAGCTGTGTTTTTCTGTAGACTTGATGGCAAATCTGTATATTCCTGCTAAAAAACTTTTTTCAGTCCTATTTCCTTTCATTGCCCAAGAATTTCCCATACTCTTCAGGGATCAACAGGTTACATATTCTTCCCTGTGAGGGTGTAAGGCCCTGGCACAGGGTGCCCAGAGAAGCTGTGGCTGCCCGTGGATCCCTGGAAGTGTCCAAGGCCAGGTTGGACAGGGCTTGGAGCAACCTGGGGTGGTGGAAAGTGTCCCTGCCCATGGCAGGGGATGGGACTGGGTGGGATTTAAGGCCCTTTCCAACCCAAACCATTCTGGCATTCCACGATATTAAAAATCAAAGACAAGGGTGATCAGAAAGCAGCGTCTTTAGTTACCAGATACAATTAAACCTGCTGAAAACGAGCAGACAAGAGGCAGAATCATAGAATTGTTAAGGTTGGAAAAGACCTTTAGGATAATCAAGTCCAGCCATTAGTGCAGCAGCACCCCCGTGTTCACAATTAAACCATGTCCTCAAGTGCCACATCCACATGTGTTTTGAGCACTTCCAAGGACGGCGACTGCAACACTGCCCAGTCTGTTTTAATGTTTTACAACCCTTTCCATGACAATTTTTTTCCTAATGGCCGATCTAAACTTCTCCTAACACAACCTGAGGCTGTTTCCTCTTGTCCTGTCCCTGTTCCCTGGGAGCAGAGCCCGACCCCCTCCAGATGCACCCTCCTGTCAGGGAGTTGTGCAGAGCCAGAAGGTCCCCCTGAACCTCCTTTTCTCCAGGCTAAAACATGTGGTGGGGTCCCTGCGAGGTCTGGGCTCACATCCTGGATCCGTGCTGGGATTTGGGGTGCAGTGGAAGGCTACAGAGGAAGGGTTTCTTGGCTGAGCTCAGACTGACATGTGCAGAACGGAGCTGGAAGAAATCCCATTTCTTTATTCCAGAAGACTGAGACTGTGGGACAACAGAATGATGGAGCTTATCTGTGTGATTGATGAGAAAGAAATCCAAGTGGAATCCATTTAAGGTTGAGCTTGGTACTTCCCATTTGAAATATTGACAATAAGTGGAGGAGTCATTCCATTTAGAGAGAGTGACATCATCACAAATGGAGCTTGGGATGCGCTCCATAAATTTCCCTGCTTGCTGCAGGTGACAGACATTGTCTTCTAGGAAATGGAGGGTGTTCAGGGAAGCCATAAATAACTCCTGCACTGCTATAACCACAAAGTTTGACGTGACAAAATATAAAAGAATCTGGAGGAAAATCGTTGAGAAACGGCTGATTTACCCATGAAGAATTCTAGATACTCCTTCAAAAGATTAAAAAGTATTTGAAACACATCGTGGCAAAGCAGATCTTCCAACACATTGAAATTCAAAAGCGAGAATAATTTCCATGTGGCTAAAATGATATGGGAAAATAAAGATAATTCCACCAGAGGAAAGATTTACCTCTTCCTGACCTCATCTGTACTATGAACATCATCTGACACTTGAAATTTGGTGAATGTTTGACCATCATCCAGTTTATTTTGGAAAATTCAGGATATTATCAATTCAGGTGTGCTGTAGTAGTGCCTCAGGTGTCTTGAGGTGCTTCACTTAATTTCCTGCTTTAATTTAGTGCTGGAATATGCAAATAAAATGCAAGGAGAATGTTGTTTTTACTTAATTGCAGGCTTGAAAATAGGTTGCTGACTTAATGCTGTGTTGCTGAAGCGGATGTATTCTTTAAAAATAATCTTGGTATGCTTAGTCTATATCACTGCCTAAAGTCTGGTACGTGGTAGAGCAAATCACAAGTATATAAGGATTTTTGATTTCTTTTAAAAAATAGGAAGCTGATGCATGACAAGTGTTGATGGGAATCTGCCACTACACGGGTTGATTTTAGCCCTGCTCCCCTCTAAAAAAAAAACATTAAATCTTATATACAAGGAAACTGTGCTTATTTAAAAACTTTAAAAGACTGCAAAGCTTAGCACTGTAGCATGAATTTCTTCTTTTAGCAAAAACAACCCAGTGAGGCCTTGGAGAGTGACAAACCCACGCAGGTTTGGACCAGATGACCTCTAAAAGTGCCTCCCAACCCAAAAAATTCTGTTCCAGGTTCGGAGGGGCAGCGGCTGGAGCGGGCTCAGTCATTTGCTGGTGTAAATCAGCTGCTGGTCTGCACCAGCTCCTGCCTCCTCCCTGCACTGCCATTGTCTGCATGGACACGCTGTAATTTAAGCCAGCATGTTACTGTAATTAAAAAAATACACAAATGACAGAATTTGACTCAAACCCCACCATCCTTCATGGTTTACATTTCCTACAGAGGGAGTTAACTGGTAAGATGTACATGTTTATTGGTTTCCTTCTTTGTGCTTTTACAAGTATTTTTCTCTTTGATGATCTAAACCATATGTCGAGGTACTTTGGAGGATTATTTTATCAGTTTCTCTGCAGTATGAGAGAAATACCAGGGCAGAGCCCATAGGTTTGCACACATCCAGGCCACTAAATCATCCCTTGTTCCCGAGCAGCCCAGCTGCCATATTGATAAATAGTCCGTGTCACATTAATTTAATTCTGAATCACTCTGAGACATCGTTTTGTTACAAATATAAATTTTGTGGTGTAATGGAATGTGTTAAGCCTTTAACAAATGAACACTTAATGGCCGCTCATGAAAAAACATAAATAATCAGGAATAAAATTAGCGGGGTTGGTAATGAGAGGATGGAGCAGCGTGGCCTGGCCCTGGGAGCAGGGATAGGTGGGAGCAGCATCCATGTTTGCTCCTTCCCCTTGGAGGCTTTGACAAGGATATAAATGCCTGAACCTGACATACAAAGGGCTTTTAACAAACTAAAATTCAAAAATTAATCTGTTGCCTTATTTTTTTGTAATAATCGAAAAACACCTGCCCTTCCCTTGACTCCTCTCTACCTTTACTTTATTATATTGTATATATTATTATGTATTATTGTGCATTATTATAATACTTTCCACTTGATTATATTATATTATTGTATTATTATTATTATACCATTACTTAGGGGTTTGGTTTAGTGCTGGGCTTGGCCATGCTGGGTTAATAGTTGGACTTCACAATCTTAGAGGGCTCCTCCAACTTAGTTGATTCTATGATTCTACAATTCCATGTTGCCTTTCAATTATTCCCTTCCACTGAGCCCCGCCAATGTCCCGTACTCAGAAAAAAAATTCATTTTCTCATTTTATATATATAAATACAGATATAGGTATTTGCTCTCTTTTTCACTGAATAATCAATATAATTTTTTAAAATAGAATCGTTATTATTTTTTAATTGCATCCTTGCAGCCAGTACCTGTTAGAAGCAGTGTCTTTCCAGGCTGCTCCAGCTTTACTGGACTTACCCACACACCATTTTTTGGGGAAGCCACAACCTCAGCGTGCAGGAATGGGGATCCATTGGTCCCTGGGTCAACTCGAGGGCAAGATGTTAAGCACAAAGGTGTTGCCTGATTAGTGGCAGTCACTGGAAAGAAGGTTTAGCATCTGTGACTGTAGGCAGTGTGTGGAATTCAGCCAAAAGGCTCTCTTTAAATATCAAAAAAGTATCCCTAAAATTGCAAGCCTTCGGAGACCACGGCGCTGCACAAAGTGCCAAGAAAAACAACATGTAGTGCATAAATCTGGAACAATCACTTACTCCAGCCAGGAAGGGACCCAACGACAAAACACTTACCTAAATGCTTTTTATTTGCATTAACATTTATTCAGGAATGAGCCGAAAGCCTCGGTCGCTTTGCCTTTATGTGTATGTGTGTTAAGGGTTCCTGCACGGCTCCTGGATGGGAATTCCCATCTGTGGGACGGTGGGGTTGGTCAGACTCATCACTTCTGGGGACAGGAAAAAGGGGACAAAAAAGGGGACATTAAACCAGCCCTCGGTTTCTCTGTTACTTCTCTTCCCTTCCCACCAGGGCTGGCAATTTGCGTGTGGCTAAAGCCATTCCTTGGCCTCAAACCCAAACATCTGAATGCAGAGGGGACCCCTTCCTGGTTTTTAATTTATAATGATTAAAATTCACATGTGTTTGAGTTGGAAATCACCCTGGTTCTAATTCCAGCCTCTGTTTGTTTGGTACCGTCCTCCTCTGCACCAACCTGGCCAGAAAGGTGGTCGTGGTCCTGGTCCTGGTTCTGGTCCTGATCCTGGTCCTGGTCCTGGTCCTGGTCCTGGTCCTGGTGAATACCCCCAGCCCCTGCTCTGTGTTTTCCTCCCTGGAAGCATGGGGTGGTGATATGTTCTCAAGCTCCACTGTAAATCAGCAAACCTCTCTCCCAAGGATTTGCTCACGATTTGAAAATCTGACTTGAAACAATCCCCTTTCCCCCAGGGCACCATATGCAACTTCAATATATTGGTGGCGAAGGAAAATATGCTGCGCTCGGCGTTTACAATTCCCACTCTAATTTGCCAGACAGGTGTTTCTGAGGAACAGCTCATCTGGCAAGGAGAAGGAGGGTCACCGGGTTGGGGATTTTTTTTCCTCCCTCTTATTTTCATTAAGGGGGCAGGCTTGCAAACAGCTGGTAGAAGGAATTGCTCTGGGGAATGCTGTCCCCCCACATGAGTGGAGAGTCAGGAGAAGATGGCAGTGCTTGCTCAGAAAAGGCCTGGCCAAAATTCCTGATTTTGTATGAAACAGCTCCCTCATCATCAAAGGTGACCAGTGAACCAGACCAGCCCTGGTGAGCACCAGGATCTTGCCCTTCTCCTGAGAAACAGCCATTTCTTGAGACTTTCTCCAGAATGAGCAACAACTTTACTGGTCCTGAAACTTATGACTTGCATTCCCTGTCAGCCAGCCAGCAATTTCTTCCTTAGAGAGAGGAAAAAAAAGAGAGAAGAAAAGAAGAAAAAAATTCAGCTAAACTAAATGAATCTTGTTCTGAGAGCTAAATATGGTCAGGACATCTGTGACCTCCCCCGACTTCACCCTGGCTGAGCGAGGACAATAGCTGCCATGTGCCACCCTTTGTTGTTGAGCCTGGAAAAGATTCCTAATCCCAGAATAACACACGCGTGCACCCATGCACGTAGGCACACACACAAACACACACACACACACACACACACACACACACACCAGTGCTGCTAAAACTTGGATTTCTCATCCAACAGGGAAGAGCTGGCAGCAGGGCAGCGTTGGAGGGATGAAAGAGCCCCCCCTTTGCTCCATAAAACCCGTGTGTACCACCAGGGGTTTCCTTTCGTCTACAGATGTCCATTCCTAGTGTTACAAGGTGCAAATTCCGAGGTTGGGCAGGCGCTGGGAGCTGTGTTCTCGTGTTGAAATGCCGGTATGTGGTCCGCGTGCCTCTGATCTCCAGAGTTTCCTAGCATGACATCTTTCATCATCATCATCAAGCCGGAGGACGCGGATACATGTGGCCACCAGATTCCCTTCCAGGGGGAAGACGGGCCGCGTCCTTCACCTCCCTTCTTTCCCCCATCCTTTAAAGCTGGTCTTTCCCGGCTTTGCGGGATACCTGGGCTCACAGCACCGAGCCAAGAACTCCTCTGTGAAGGGCTGGGAGGAGGTGGCTGGGGCCAGCACAGCTCTAACCTCTCCCTGCTCCTTTGAAGGCGACGGGCGAGGGTCGCCCCGCCATCCCCTGCTGCTCGGCTCGGCTCATCTTGCCCCATGTCAGGAAACAGTGGCCTTTTCCTTGGTTTTTTTGGAAGGAAGTGGTTAACTCTTCCTTCACCGCCCCACGATGGGATTCATTTGCAAATGCCCTCTTCAATCAAGAGCAAGTCGACCACAGAGATGGTTTGTGTGGGAGGGAGCCAGGCTCGTTGGGAAGCCTGCGGAGAGCGGCCGTGGCCGCCCGCAGCGAGGACCCCCTACCATGGGCACTCCCTGTTAAAGCCATCTCGGCCACCCCACTGCTCCTGGTCCCACAGGTGCAGGGTTCCCTGTGTGGGAGTTCTCCCTCCAGGGCTATCGCTTGCGTTCGGGGGATGTTTCTGATTCACATCAAAGTGAAAGCTGCAGAGAGCGTGCGTCAAGTCAGCTTTGGCAGGACTCGTGACCCTCCCCTTTTTTTTTTTTTTTTTTCCCCTTCCTTTTTCTTGTTGCTGCTCAGCCCTGCAGAATGTAATTAGAAAATGAGCCATTTATAAAACAAATGTTTCCGGGAGAAACTCCCCTGAACACCCGTGTCATAAAATTATTGAACACAGCATCTGAGAGCGTTCAGGATCCAAAATTTCTTCGGGGCTCACCCTTATCCATTATTCTGTCACTGCTTCAGCTGGGCGGTGACATTTTACTGGCGGCATCCTGTTCCCCTCCAAAAGAATTTGGTCTTTTGGCTGTTCCGTTCAACCCTTGGTGTCCTCCTCCATCTGCTAAAACCATGGTGGGGATGCAGTGAGCCTGGGACCGCCTGGTTTATCTCTCACTCCCCTTCTCAGCACACCCAAAGGGACAGAGGGGGATGATGTTCCTCCCCACCCCACATACTGGTGGCATTTTCAGGGCTCAGCAAAGCAGTGTGGCTTTCCCAGCTGGGATGCCCTCTCCTTTTAAAAACGCTCATAGCTTTTGCTCAAGGTAAACACTCTGGGCTGGAACGTCCCATATTTCACCCTCCGCCAGGACCGGTTTTGCCCAACGCCTCAGTTCCCACCGGAGCACCCTATAACTCGCCAGACTTTCCAACACATTCTACAGAGTGCTTTGAGATCCCTGCCAGCTCCCTCTCTGGTCCTCTGGCGCAGTCCAAGAGGCAGATATTAATCTTAACAGCTATATGCTGGCCGGGCCCTGGTTGCCTAAGAGATTCTCCCTGAATTTATTTATTTGGATTTATTCAAAAGAGCATAAAAAGGAACACTCCTCCCAGACTCCAGGCTCACCAGCCATAAATTACAAAAACAACTACAATGAAACCACCCACAGCACCTCCCGCCCCTGACACAACTGTTTTCCTCCAACACCCGGCTCTGCAGCAGCGTCCAGCTTCCCTGCAAGCCTCAGCATTCCTGCCTGGAGATGTTGACTGCAGGTGGCCCAATGATTGGTGCTTTGGGAAGCCCTGTCCTCACTCCATCTTCAAAGCTGCTGGGGTAGCACTTTTGTGAGGAGTGGAAGAAGCTGATGATGTGATTTCCAGCAGATAGGATGATTCTCTGGCACTTTAGGAAGTCCACATGGACAAAGCAAGAGGGAATTCATGTGGGACAGGGTTGGCCAGAGAGACTCCATGAGGTCTAATCCCTGCAGGTCTTCTCATCCACCAGTCTGTCCAGACACACAGCTAAATAACTTGTTCTTGAAAACCTCTGGTGATGGAGTTTCCACCTCCTCCCACACCAGGAATCCTGGTTCTCGCCCTTGGAAAATGTTTCCCAAAGTCTGACCTAGGTCACCCTTGCCTTTAGCCTAATCACTTTATCTGCTGGCCCCAGCAGACACAGAGGAACTGCTTCCTATCTCCCATCCAGTGGGGAAATCCAAAATACTTGAAGGCTGTTATCATATTTTCCCTCCGTTTTCTCCTCTCTAGACTAAACAACCCCAAATTTCTCAGTGTCTCCTCGCAGGTCATGTTTTCTAGAGCTCTGTTCCCCTTTGTTCTTCCCCTCTGGATCCCCTCCAAGGACTCCGCATCTTTTCTCAAGTGTGGTGCCAAAAGCTGGATTCAATATCCAGCCGAGGTCTTCCTGGAGCTGTGCGGAGCAGATGGATAACATTGCACGTCTTCCTGCAAGCCCAATGTGTGTTTTGCTCACAAAAGGCAGAGCACTGCTGGCTCCTCTTCAGCCCGTGATGCCCTACGCCCTCCTCCAGCGCACCCCAGCCCCAGACAGGGTCTGTTCTTATCAGCAGGGTCCTCTCTGATTGAAGGGGTTTTGGCTCTTTTTGCTGCTTGTGCTGAGCTTTGGCATTTTCAGCAACGTGGGAGCAACCCCTGGAGGTTTGAATGTCCCAGGGCCCTGCTCCTGCTGAGGGAGGGAAGGCAGCCTTTCAGCATAATGTCATGGATTCCCATCACACATTCCTTGGAGCAAACTGGGATGGTGGAAGGTGTCCCTGCCATGGCTGGGAGTGGAACGAGGTGGTTTTAAGGTCCCTCCCAACCCAAACCGTTCTGGGATTCTCTTTCGCTTCAAAACACAAAAAGTTTGACCCAAGAGGGTAAAGAGTTCTCCCAGGCCTTGTTTGCTTCCCTGGTGCAGCTGTACCCAAATCCCAGAGAGATGCTATGGATGCTGTGCTGGCTTGATTTTTGAGGCCGTGCTCATCTAGTCCGTGTTTTCCACGCCATGCCAACACATCTTAAGGACTACCTTCAGCCCTGGGGTGTGGAGACCCCTTGGATTCTGTCTGTTTTTCCCCTCAGGCCTGTTCTTGCCTTAGACAGCTGTGAATGAGGAGCGATGGGATGGCCACCACTGAGTGGGAACCCTGATCTCCAGGCCCAGATGCCCTGGGAAGTTCCCAGCTGGAACCAGGGCACAAGATGAAGTTCATGCCCTTGCCATGCTGGACTCTACCACATTTAGGGACCGAGCTGAAGGTGTCACAGGGAGCATCAGCTGTAGGTGGCCACGTGGTCTGGAAAATCATGGAACCATAATATCTTTTAGGTTGGAAAATACCTCTAAGATCATCAAGTCCAACCCATTATCTGATAAAAACCAGTCCACTTGGGCTGAAAGGAGCTTCAGGAGGTCCCTGATCCAACCTCTGAGCTCAACTCAAACCTTTATCCACTCAGTCTCAAAAACTTCCAAGGACGGAGACTGCACAACCTCCTTGGGTCACTCGCCCCGATAGTTGACTCCTCTCATCATGAGGAAGGCTCTTCTATGTATCCAAAAATTGTACTCGTGGATCACAGTGTATTCTCTGTGTGATTTATCCAGTCCTCAAGCCTAAACACAGGCCTAAATGAATGCCAAGGCCTCAGTTACAGCTCTACTGACCCTTCTGCTGCTGCTTTTATCCAGAACAAAGGCACCAAGTGGGATTTAGTGGCAGGTGGGGATGTGCAGGGTGCAGTAGGTTCCAAGTCACCAGGACAGCAGAAGGATGAAGCAAAGAGAGGGCACTGAAGGGAGCAGGTGAATCCCAGCTAATGCATGGGACCACCCCCAAACCCATCCACATGCCTTTGGAGCTGAAGCCACCTTGTTGATAGGTGTTGGTGCCTGTTCTTGCACAGTCCAAAGTCCTGAGGGGGTCTTTGGATTTTGGGGCCCTCAGCAACCAGATCTAGTGGGTGGCACCCCTGACCATGGTGGGGGGATTGGAATGAGATGATCTTTATGGTCCCTTCCAAGCCAAAGCATTCTGTGATTCCATGATTTTGCTGCAATTTTGAAAAATAAGCAATTTCAAACAGAGATCCAGGCTGAAGTGGAAGCTGCAGGTGGAGTAACACCATTACAGAGATGTTGGACTCATCCCAAGCCCCAGGAGCTAAGGTCAGAAAAATCAGATTTAAATTGCAATGGGAAAGAAATCCAAACCAGTCCAGGGCGTGTTCATTCAGGATATTCTTTCTTTAACTCTGCCCTACAGTCAAGAAATAATGACGCAGTTACAATTCGAGCATGGTTGTGTTTGTAGCCCTTGATTAGATTCAACTAATTAGATTTAACAAAGATTTTTCTTTCTCTCTTCTGTTTTCCTTTATGCTCTTCTAAGTTACAGTGTCATTTTGGGCAGATGAAGGCTGCCAAACCGTTAATAAACCAACCAGCAAATTCTCATAAAGATCAGCTTATTCTGCCATGTGCTGTTCCCAGAGCTCTGAGGAGGTGGAGCAGGGCAGGAACAACCTCCACCTTGCTGACAGCATTGTCTAAATCCCCTGGATTTGTGTCTGGGTTTAATGATGGACCCAGGAAGGGTATTGCTTTTTTTCCGCTGCTATGTGATGTTATGATCCATTTGTGGTGCCAGAGTCCGAGGAGCTTAGGGCTGGAAACCCCAGCCCCACTTGATCTGAATGCAGAAATCACCTGACCCTGTCCGACCAAGGTCTCACCTTGGTGAAATTAAAAGGCAAAACATTGTCCATAAGATAGGAAGGAAGGTGGTTCTGTCTCAAGAAAGCCTCTTAAGCAAGGATGGCTGCAGTTTTTATTCAAGAGAAAAGCAAAGCTCAGGAGAAAATAAAAACACCTCAGTGTTTTGCATGGCTGACCAAAGACATCTGGGAGATTTAGTAGAAAACCCAGCAAGCTGCTGCAATTGATAAAAAAAGATCAGTGCAGAGCAGTTTTCTTGGAGATAGCCAGGAAACAGCAGAATACCAGAGAGCAGAGACAGGGATCCACCCTGAGGTGTCCTGTCCATATCCATGACTGACTCCAACAAATCCGAGAATATCCTGAGCTGGAAGGGACTCGCAAGGATCACGAGTCTGACTCATGGCCCTGCACAGGACATCCCACCATATGCCTGGGAGCCTTTTCCAAACACTCCCTGAATTCCATCAGCCTTGAGGCTGTGACCATTCCCTGGGGAGTCTGTTCCAGTGTCCAACACCCTCTGGTCCAAAGCTGATGAAAACTCCACCAGGACAGAGTCCAAACCCAAACACTGCGGAACGTCAGGAGACTCCTTGGGAATCAGAGGGTAGCTTAATACACTGAATGTCACAGCAATAGGTCCATGATCCAGAATGGGTGGTCATCAGTGCATGATAAACTAATTGTGGGAGTCAGAATTAAGTTGAAGTGACATAAATTGAGGTTTTTGGTCTCACTGAAAGGGGCAATGGCTACGAGGTTTCAACTGAGAACTCACAGGAAGAAATGGTAGATTTCGTAAAAGGCCAGTTGAGGTTTTGGAGGATGGAGTCCACCAAGACCTCCAGAAGCACAAGAGGGGCTGAAAGGATGAAGTCAGCAGGGACAAAAACAGGAGGAAAACCAGACTTGCCAAGAAAATTCCAGGAGTGGTGACGGCAACAGCAGCACTGGCTCCAGCTTCCTCAGCTACTTCTTTAAGGTGGGGAAGGAGGAAAAAGGAGGGAAGATGTTCTCAGAAGAAGGGAAGGCTTGGCACTGATGGGGCTGTGGACTCCTCACCTGAAACTCCCTGAAATTGTGACACTCACTCGAAGCCCACCATTTTTTAAAAGCCAATTTTCAGGTCTTGATAGCAAAACATTGAGTCTTGAAAGTGATCTCAGGCTTCACACCTTATTTGAGAAAAGTTCTTAGACAGACACTGAAATTCTCAGTCACATTGCTCCAAGAACTGAGATATAAGGGTAGGCGTTGAGAACTCCTTGATTCCCCCGGATCATAATACATCGTATGATCAGATTAATAAAGGAGAAATGGATTTAGGTGCTGGCTTGAGGCCAAAATTCATTAATATTTGTGGATGTGGATGTTGTGGCTGCCCCATCCCTGGAAATGTCCAAGGCCAGGCTGGATGAGCTTGGAGCAGCCTGGGATAGTGGAAGGTGCTCCTGCCCATGGTAGGGGGTGGAACTAGATGGGCTTTAAGGTCCCTTCCAACCTGAACCGTTCTGGGATTCTATGATTCCATGAACATCTCCACACCCAGCCTTACTCCAAACATCTCAAGTTGGGGCGGGGGGTTGGCAGTCCCAAAACAACAGTAGGCAGGAAGAGATGAAACTGGCACGGATTAACTGAGCTGCTTTTCCCAGAAAGAGCAGCGAGGGGGATTCTCAGCCAGGACCAGCCACAGAGGGACACAGGGTCCTCCCTGGATGAGAGGGTGAATGCAAACAAGAGGCGTCACACATTCCTCTGTGCATCCCTCACCTACAGCTGGGCCTGAGGAGGTGGCCAGCTCGCCGCCGAAGGGAAGGGTGTGTTTGTGCAGCATCCCAGCTTCCATGTGGGCCATCCCAGAGCCAAACTACTGTTTGATTAATCCATCCTTCGATCCAGCTCCCTGCCTCCCTCCGCGTGCAAGGAGCACGATCCGAACAGCACGCACTGCTGGCCTTCAAGGGCTGGCTGAGGCAGCTCCTGATAGCGCTGTTTATACAGCTTCCCGATGGAAACAATGTGGATTTTATTAAATGATCCCATTAGTGTTTCTCCATGCTGTCATTGCAGACTTCAAACGATGATTTATGTTGGCTCGTAGGTCTTTGTCCTCGCACGGCGAGCGGCATCCAAGGACAAAGTGTTCCGGGACGGGGCGGTGGGAGTCCTGCTGCTCCGGCTGCGCGGCCGTGCAGGGGTCTGAGCCCCCTGTGCCACACGCCAGGCAACAAAGGGGACCGCTGGCCAGCCAAGGACAGTGACACGGGGCACACGGACACCTGGGGACTGTCCTCCGTGGTGTCAGTCTGCCACACGGATGGCTTAAAGGGAGAGAGGCACAGCCCACGGAGACCCAACCACAGGCAAGTTTTTTACCCTATTTGGAGTGGGACAGCTCCTTTCATCCCAGAAAATTCGCACCTGTTCGTAACCTGCTGGTTCTTAGCCGTAAGAATTGCATTTATACTGGTTTTCCCCCTCTTTTTGCCATTTTCCCACCCCATCATTCCCTGGCTGAATTTATCCCCCAAACCAGTTTTGCCCGTTTTGCATGTATGCTGGTTTTCACCTCAGCAGTGAAGCAAATAATCCACTCAGTGGAGAAAACACAGCTATGGAGTGGAGGACTGTCCCCTTTGGGACATAAAAGCCACAGACATCCACTCTTGGACAAAGCAAGATGTGGCAATGCCAGAAGTGACTGAGCAGTCAGTATGGACAGAGCCAGGAGCGCATTCCCCAGGGAATCCTTTACATGAGCTTCGAGAGGTGTCAAAAACGCAAAGCCCATTCTTTTCAGAGTACTCCCCTGTGTTGCTCTGGTGTGTGCTGAGGTTGTGGGAATGAGGCAATCCCGAGATTTTTCTTCCCATACTAAAAAAATCCAAGGTTTTTGCTGGCAGGCACCACTTTTGTGTGTGTGTCCAAGGGCTTTGCTCTCAAAGCTCACCCTGAAGATCCATCAGATGCCTTGGTCACTTTCTCTCTCTGCCAAGTGGGCAGAGGGCTCAGAACCCTCATGCTCATCCCCTCTGGGTGGGGGGGAGGTCACAAAAACACATCCAGCAACTCCATGGCCCCGTGAGCTGCTGCAAAATCAGGCAAGAAGGTCTGAAGCTGCTTTTCATGCACATGGGATGGCTGAGTGAGCCTGCTCCTCTACCTCCTGTTTAAACACAACCTCTGCCCTCGGCTGCAGCGAGAGTATTTCACCCTGTGGGAGTCTCCCAGGGAAGATCTTCCTCTTTGGGAAGCTGCAGTTGGAGTGGATGTTGTGAAGAGGCTCAAACCTCCTCTCTCTCACACATGCAAGGTCACTGTAACCACTGTAAAACAGAGCTTTCAAGTTTCTGGAGCCTAGCCTGTGACTTTCCCACTGTTTTTGTCAGCACCTGCACACACCAAACATTTCTGTGCCTAAAACTGCACTACTGAGAGCTGCAGAGTGATGCTGTAGAGAAGATTTGGGGAGAGCCCGTGCAGAATAGCAAAAGTGCAGCTCAGTTTCTAGCACATTTTTGGTTTAAAGATCATCACGTGCTGAAAGCAAAAGTCAGAATTAAACCAAACAAAAATGCATCTTATTATCCATGGGGGAGGCCAAGATCCTGCAGCATCAAGAAGCTTTCCTTGCCCAGCTTTGGAAAGATCATATCTCTGGGCTAAAACTCTTCTTGTGCTTCTTGTTTCTTCTTTATTTCTTCATTTCTTTTTTTTTTTTAAATTCTCCTCAGGTCTTCAGTTTATCAAGCCATCCTCTGGCCAGGCAGGATTTGACATCCATAGCACTGCAACAAACCTCGGACCAAACTCCAGGAGCTTGTGGCAATGCCCAGAGCAGCTCTCCAGGGGCTGGCTTGCGAGGACTGGGGCAGGGCTGTCACCACGCACAGCAGGTCACCTTGCAGAGGACAGGCACCAGCACACAGCTGCTCTGCTTGCCCTCCGTGCTGGCCCCTCGACTGGGTGATGTGTTTCTTCTTCTGGCTGCGGAGAACGAGGGTCCAAAATTCGGCAGCAGTAATGAGAAAACGGAACAGTCTTGGCTTTCTTCAGGATCAGGGCTGCTGTGTCTGGATTTCAGCAGTGCTTAAAAGACCACCGAGCCAGCGGATTTCCTGACACTCCAGTGGGAAATGGTGGAATGAAAGCCCAGGTCTCAGAAGTCCACATGGACATGTCTGAGCAGGGACAAATCACAGAATCCCAGAATGGTTTCGGTGGGAAGGGATTTCAAATCCCATCTCATTCCACCCCTGCCACAGGCAGGGACACCTTCCACTATCCCAGGTTGTTCCAAGCCCTGTCCAACCTGGCCTGGGACACTTCCAGGGATCCAGGGGCAGCCACAGCTTCTCTGGGCAACCTCTTCCAAGGGCTGTATCCAAAAAGGTCACAGAGATGTCCACATGCGCTTTGCAGGTGAATCCCTCACTTGGGCGAGGAGATGAGCTCTTCTCCGGTGGATTTTGCAGGGAAATGTTTCCCCAAGGACAGCATAAAGACTGCCTATATCACTACAGCCTAGAGAAACCCCTCAAATAGTAAAATACAGCTGAAGGGAAGAATATATTGGGAAGGGAATCATATGGCTGGCTGGGAAGCGCAGGGCTTTGAAAGGGGATGGGGCGGGACAGGAAGAACATTCCTTTCTCACTACAAACGCCTCGAGCCGCTTGGGAAGCATCCGCTTGGGAAGCATCCGCCGAGGCCGCCCGCTCGCAGCCCGGGGCCGGCAGCGCTGCTCCTGGCGCCGGCAGATGCTGCGCTGTGCAGCCGCAGGCTCATCCCAGACCACCACCATGGATGGAGAGGGGATGAGGTGCCCGGAAAGAGGCAGCCTGAGCCCCAGATGCTCCGGCTGGAGATCGCCACGTGTGCCGGGGGCAGGTGGCTGCAGGCAGCAGCGTCCCCTGGCCCTGTGGCCACCGCTGGACTGCGCGCATGGAGGAGGAGGGAGAGGGGAGTGTGCTGCTGCAGGGGTGTGTTCTGCGATTCCATGCGGTGCTCACGTCCCTCTTTCCTCGGAAAATGGGGAGGACTGCAGTTCCTTCGTGCTTTCACCTCGAACGGGGCTTCACAGCCCCTTCCCCACCTTGCTGAGGAGCACAGAGGGTTCTCACCAGCCTCAGGGTGGGGCTCCTTTCCACCACCCTGTTCCTCATCCCTCTGTCCCTGCGTCTGCTTTGCCACACTGTTTAATTAGCTTGTCTGTTCTTCCCCAAATTTCTGAATTATTGTCAAAACCAGGGCTTGTGGATACATGGAAGTGAAGAATTAAACCTCTCTTCTGCATCTCAGGCTGACAAAGCTGTCGCTTGGGATGTCAAGGCCAACCCAAATGACCAGATGAGAATAGGAACTGCTGAACCAGCCCCCTGGCTCCCCTGTAAGCAGCACAACCCCCTACACTGACATCTGCAGCCACCCAAGAGAGGGGACCCAGCCCTGCTCCCCCACTGCTGCATGTAATGCCACCAGAATTGGCATCAGGACAGACCCCATCCTGCAGTGGGTTGTTTTTTCTTATTATTTACAAAGAGCTGGCTCTTCCTTTCGATAATTATCAGCCACCCTTTGAAGTCATTCGTCTCCACAGATGTTTGCTGCTGCCTGGAGACACGTTACTGTCCCAAATTGCTGAGGACACCCATGAAGAGTCACAGTAGGGAAGCAAGCCCACTGCCTCCTCCCTGGCACAAAACCACGTGGGAAAGGTCTCTGCTCCTTCCTAAACTGGGACAAAACTCCCAAGTGCCAACAGAATTTGTGTCCTGCAGGAACAATATAACAACATTGAGTGAATTCTTCTTGTTAAGAAAGCATCAATGTCCTGAGCCCCAGGACACCCTGAGGGGGGAAAAAAGGCTGATTGCAGCAGGGATGGGAGCAGGGTTTCATGGATCAACACCACCTGGGGCCGGGCTGGGTCCAGCATCCCCAGAGCTCAGCCTTTCCCACGTCTGGAAGAAGGCACTGCAGAAGATGCAACAGCCGCCGGTGGGGATGCAGGCAGAGCACATCTCACCTTTGGCCAGCAGCAGGTAGGGATCAGAATCTCCCCTTTTATTTTCTCACCCTGACCAGAAAGGAAGATTTTTGGAGCTGGTGGGAGAGGCGTGATAGTTTAAATCAACAGTTTGCTGTTAGCACTGCAGAAGCCTGCTCTGCACGTTACCTGGTAAACAAACCGTGCTCTGAGAAAGAAAGGCCTGTTTATAAAAGCTCCTCTTGACATTTGCCTCCTCAAACATAGCAAAACATGTGCTAGGAATAGATGCATGAATGATCGAGTCTGTTTTGAGTCTCCTCTCTTCAACAACCAAGGAAATCCCTATGTACAAACATTTAAACTGGAACATCTGGAGCACAGTAATTTTATCTTGAAGATCCACATCAAACAAACCTGCAGCTCAGCCTGAGAAGATCTACAAATACTTCCCCAAGGAGACCCCAGTCTTACAACTCGGGTACCAGGAGACCTCAGATTTGAAAGAAAGATAATCCAGCATCTCTTTATCCACACCTGACAAGTATTCCTTAACAGGGCATTAGCATGAAATTATCGCTCTTAGTCAAACCCAAAGTAAAAGAGATTTGTCCCAATTATCTGACGCAGGCCTTGAAATGCCTGCTTTTAAATTTACAACCCAGAAAACCCCATGCATCATTTGCAGGCAGAACTTTACCCGAGAAATCTCACTTTGGGTGCACTTTTTCTGTGCAGCTGAACTGCTAAAATAAGCACCCAGCCATATATAGCACAGTACGTTGGCACTCACAGCAGTGGGGAACGACTGGATTCAATTTTCCATGGAAGATGACAATTAAAATTGCTTTCTTTGGTATATCCCATCCTTTCTGTTGTTTTTTCTGTTCCCTCCAAGCGCAGAGTAAATTTAGGACTCTGAGCTCCTTTTCCTTCAAAATCTCACTTCCAGTTTCCATCTTATTAAAGACATGACTTAACTTTAATGTGTGTAACATAAATGGTATCGTAAAGAGGAAGAATTAAAACAGCATGGGAACACTGGTAGTTTCAAGAGGGGGGAAATGGCACAGCTTCTTTCCTTTTGGGTTGTTGTTGTTTATCCAGTGGATAAACCTCGGCGTTCCTGCTCCTACCGAATACCTCGCCTTGCCTTGCAATAATTGGGAATTCCACGTTTTGCAAAGTTGTTACATTATATCCACAAATAATCCGTCTTGTCAAGTCCATCTCGTCCGTCGAAGATAAAGTTGGAGCTGAGTCACTGCAGACATCTGGAGAAGGTTCATTACTTGTAATTGCGAGCCCCTCTGTTAATGCACCCCATGAGAAAGGAGCTGACAGGCTGCATATTTCTGCAAACTGTTCCCAGAAAGAACCAATTTCCTGACTTCCATGTGGTGTCAATAATATAGGCATGAGATGGAGCAGTGCTTATGAAATATTAAATCTGCTTACAGGACCCAGCTATAAGCAAATTCAGACCACCTGGGAGCTGGAGGTTTGCGCTGGGTATGTGGAGTTTGGCACTTACCTGGTACATGAGATGGGCTTCAATCTACACATTTTGGCTTATTTACCACAAAACTTCCTGACAGCAGTGCAGGGGGAGGGAGGAAAAAGGTAGAGAGTGGAGGGGGTAAAACACATTTCTTCACGTTTAGGACTCAAACCTTTCAAATCACTGACATTATTAAATTTACTATCACATGCAGCCAGAGATCTTATTATTCATCAGCAAAAAAAAAGGCTGATATTTCATGGCTTTTGAGTTAGATCATTTTGGTTCATGCCAATGAAAACAAAGCATTAGTGTTTTGATGTTTTAATATAATGATTTAATTCTCTCATTGATATTAGAATCCAGAAACACAACAAACACGAAGACCCCTTCAAAATCCTTGAGTCAGAGCAAAGGCTCTTAAATCACTTCAGCACTCTGACCTGTTTCACAGAGTGTATTTTATGCCAGGGACTTGGGGGAAAAGGGGTCCTTCCCAAACGTGCAGCGTGACAGTGCTAACCTGCCTTCGGCGAGCTCGCCTGTGTAAATTGAAAAACATCTGGGCTCTTTTTGCTGGCAAAAGCAGCAGGTCCTTGACCTCAGAGCAGAGCCGTCAACTTGAGCCACAAACGGAGCCTTTTCAACAATTCACCCCCAGTTTTCTACCCTCTGGGCACCGCTACCCAGGAGGAAACCCAGCACCCCTGGGCTGGGAGCAGGCATGGAGATATGGGCATGGGGACAAAGAAATTTTAATGGCATTAGTCCACCACCTCTGTTTTTGCTCCCCAGTGTTCAGGACTGGGGATGAAAAGTCTCCATTTTCTCCAGCAGGAAATAAAAGACAGTTTTCCTCCAAGGAAGAGGAAGGGAAGAAGCAGGGCAGAAACAGGCTTTCAGCAGAGCAACAGGAAGATGCCAGCCAGCCTAATGGGGACATTTTGCTCTGTGCTGCATAGAAAGTCATAAAATCTTGAGATCATAACCACAGAATGATTTGGGTTGGAAGGATCGTCTCGTTCCAACCCCTTACCATGGGCAGGGACACCTTCCACTATCCCAGGTTGCTCCAAGCCCCCTCCAATCTGGCCTGGAACACTTCCAGAGATGGGGCAGCCACAGCTTCTCTGAGCAACCTGTGCCAGGGCCTCCCCATGCTCACAGCCAGGAATTCCTTCCCAAAATGTAACCTAAGTCTGCCCTCTGTCAACGTGAAGCCAAAAATGGAGGTAAAACATCACATGGGACTTAGTAGAAACACCTTCCAGGAGGAGAAGCTCTCTGAGATGGTGGGGACAGGCCCCAGAGGTGATGGAAGATGGGAAATGCACGTCGTGCTGCAGGCCAAGAGCTGGGACACACAGTGTGGAGATGCAGGATCCAGCCAGGCTGGCATCTTTGCACCAGCCTTGCCACATCCCCCCCATTCCTGGGAGGCCACAGGAGGCACCCTTTTCCTGAGGCTGAGCTCCTCTGCTGGGGCCCAGCGCAGGGCACAGAGGTGTGGGTGCACGTAGGCATTCCCATCAATTCATTTCATGTGTGAGGGAAGGGGCTATTTTTGGGTTGCAGCTTCTTTGCTGCAGCCAGCATCTGTCAGCGGGACGTGACGTACGGCGCCGTGGGACAGCTCTGCTCCCTGTGCTCCCCTCACACAGCAGGAATGTCTCTTGTTTTCTCTCCTCCAGACCATGTCGGAGCTGAGAGCATCCAGCCGGGACGGCTCAAGGCACAGGGAAATCAGGCAGCTGCCCAAAGCAGCCAGGGCCTCCCTGCCTGTGCTGGAGGTCTGGAACACCGCTGGGTTCCTGCCACTGAGGGAGGGCTGGGAATCAGCATCCATCGCTTCCTGCACCAGCAGCCACCAGGGCAGCACAGGGAGATCTTCTCCCACTCCCCTTCCTCACCCTGATTCCCCTCCTGAGGACCAACAGGCACAGGCTGAGAAGCTCTGAGCTGGATTTGTCCCTTGCCACACTGCTTAGGCCTAAAGGTGCGGTGCTGCATGGTGGATTTTTTGGGTTTTCTCCTGTGTCCTCCATCCTCCATCCATAAGTCACTTCTGAATGTAAAGCACAGAGTGTGTTTGTGATGATCAAGGCTGAAATCTCTCCCACATCACATAGGCTGAGCCTGGGGTTGGTTGGACCCTACTCTTGGCCTAGTAGATCTGGGTTAGGCAGAGCTGGGCTGAGCTGGTGCTGGACCTTTTCCAGCCCCAGTCTCTGGCTGTGCACAGGGGCAGGCACAGGTGAGGCTTTGCTGGGGCATTCTGGTCTCCTGGGCTCAGGGTGATACTGGAGTAAGCACCTGCAGCTTTGTAGTCACTGGGATGCTCCTCTTGCTTGCCTCATCCCTGGGTTTCCATGGAGATCCCACTAACATCATCCAAGACCTGCAGAGAATGGCACTTGCTGGGGTTTATCCACTGAAGCCTCTACTTTCTTCTATATTGACCACCTCGACCCAAATGACTGAAGAGTTGCCCAAAACTGGATTTGTTTCCATGCTTGCCTTCCCCCTCTTGCCACCACATTTTCCCAGCAGGACACAGGGGATTCTCCCAGGCCTGCCTCCAGCCCTTGGCTGCCCAGCAGGGCTGTCTCTGCCCAGCCCTCAAAACCAAACGCTTCTGCTCCAAATTGCATCTGAGGTGGCAATGCCTCCTACAAATCAGAGTTTTATCTGCTGAAGTGCCTGAAGTCTGGAATGCGTGCAGCAAACTCATGGAAACGGTCTGTCCCAGCCTGTATCAAGCTAAAGATAAAAAACACAGGAGCATGGCTTTGCTTCATTCTGTGGTTTTAAAATCTGAACATGTACAAGCAGAGTTGCTTTTACCTGACAGGGAAGCTCTGGCCATGACCTCTGTCACTTTCTGTGTCTGTGCAATGCCTGTCTCCCATCTCCTGCTGGTCACTAAAACCTGAGCCTGTGACTCCCACGTCTCCAAAAGGAGATTCAGCATTCACATCTCATTGCAGGTGCCACGCACTCAGGTAATATCAGATGTTTCATGCTTCTCATGCAGTGGGTGTCCTGCACTATCCAGACAAGATGAATTAAAAATGCTAATAAAATAAACAAGAAAGGTCCTTTGTGTTCCTCAAAATAATAATAATAATAAAAAAAGTCCTAGTTTAATGAAGGGTGGAATCTGTTGCTCCTGAGAGTAAAGAATCATAGTTGGAATAAAGAGTGTTCAGCCCATCTGTTTCTACTGTGAGGCTGTATTTCTTGCCTCCTGAAGGTCCTTCACGTCCGTATTTCCACAGACAACTGTCCATGCACAGCCCAATAAATTCCATCAGCTCAGCTGGCCAAATAACCACCATGGTCAGGTGGGGTCTGACCAGCACACAGGGTACCAACCAGCTTTGGGAGCTTCATTTTACACCTCCTCTTCTCCCAGTAAATACCCAATACCACCATAACCACGGATCATTGGCCTGGCCAGTGCAGGGCTGATTTTTGCATCGGCCAGGAGGAGCTGCTCTGCCTGGCTGTCCATCTCAGCCTCAGTGCTGTGACCCCAGATCCCTCCGTTCTGGCCCAGTCCTTCCTGGTGCTGAGCGTAAAAAGTTGTGCAGCCAAAAACGGGGAGGGAACCTCGCCAGCCATTTATCACCTCAGCAACAAGAGCTTGGTAACAGGCTGTTATCTTTAGCAGAAAGGAGACATCAGTTCTCCAGCCCCAGGTCATGCCCCTGGCTGGTGTCCTTGCCAGTTATCGGTGTCTGCAGCTCTCCAGGAGCTCAGGGAACAGGGATGCTCCTCACCACCTCCAGATCCTCTTACCCCTGCACCCAAAGCACAGCCAGCTGTGTGCTCCTGCCCACCAGCACGTGCCAAGGCACAGGGTGGGATTCTTGGGGGTGGGTGTCCTCTGCAGGGCCAGGAGCTGGACTTGATGATCCTTGTGGGTCCCTTCCAGCCCAGGATATTCTGTGATTCCAAGGCTTTGGCCAGGCCAGGTTTGAGCCACCTCCCTGATCCATGCTGATTTACCCCAAAACAGGCTTTCCCTCTGTCCACCCTCCCAGTGTAAGGAACATGTTGCATCAACCCCAGCCCCCCTGCTTTTGTCTGATGGATCATGGTGACCTTTTCAACATATTTCCTGGAGTATTATAAACCCTTCTCTGACAAAAAAAAAAACAAAAAACAAAAAACAACAGCCCAAACCAAAGCAATTTGGGTAATGATAGCCTTTTGTTCCAGTTTATCCTGCACCAAACTCCATAGATGGCAACTCTGAACATTTCCCAGACCTTCACAGTAGAGCTTGGAACTGTCTCTCTGATTTATCGGTTGTTTCATGACACATGCATTTCTCCTATATAATCCCAGTGTTTTGCTTATAAGCCATATTATAACTGTGAATCAATCTTCTTTATTTGAACATCTAGGACAGATTCACACATCATTTCACCATTAACTAGGATAGACTCAGCCTTGCAGATCTTTCAGGTTTCAAGCCTGGCTGTGTTGTTTCAGTTCTTTGCTGCTGCCTGTGTTTTACGAAAAGAAAAGAAAAAAAAGCCAGACTTTGGGGCTTTCTGTTGCAGCTTGAAGAAGAACACAGGTTGCTTCATCACTGGTTGTGAGACATGTGTTACCCGGCTCATTAATTCACAACAGTTCTTGTTTTCTCTGCCTTTTTCATGCTGATGTGATACATTTGTGAAGTCCAGGGTTGTACTGCAAGTGATTAATGCAGCAGTGAAGTCTAATAAACTGAGATTCCAACAAAAAAGTGTGAAAAATGTAATCTCTAAAGTTCTGAAAGCTCACATATGACAAAACCCATAAATCACTCCAGAAGCAGTCATTATGGTGAGTTACTAACTAGATTATACAGCTGCATTTGTCATAATTTCCCATTATGTAGAGAATAAACCTATCAGGCTGATTTATGGCAGAGGGCTCCACAATATGGGAACTGGGACCTGTGCTGTTCCGTGGAAAACGATGAGAAATGTTGTGTCTACTCAAGTGCTGAATGGAAAAGGAAGGAGGGGAGATAACTGTCGTTTGAAGGCACTGATTCAGGGATGAAGACTTCAGAGAGAAGTCAGGCTTACACCCTTGGGATGGCAGGAAGGGTATCAACCAGCCTGTCCCAACACCACCACCAGCACCAGAATGAGCTCTCCACAGGTTGCGGGAAGAGGGGAGATAGGAGGTTTTTTGGAGGGACCAAAGTCAGTCATGGGAAAATCATAGAATCCTGGAATGGTTTGGGTCAGAAGGAATCCTAAAAACCATCTCGTTCCAACCCCTGCCATGGGCAGGGACAAACTGAACAGCTGAGTGCCTGAATACTCAGGAGATACTCAAGGTTTTGGATTCCATGACTTTGGATCTGCCTTGGAGCAGCCGGGTGTGTTGGGAGCAGATGGATTAACCTGGCCTCAGACCACAGGCAGGAGGATGGGTGGATGTGGGACTCAGCAAGGGAAGGGGCATCCCTGCACAGCAGCCCTCTGCCAGGAGCAGCAGCGTCCTCCTCTCAGCGGCCTCCCCGGTGCAGCAGCCGCTGAAGACCATGGCAGCTACACAGATGCTTTTTGCCCTGCAATCCCCTTGTACTCAAGGGCCGTGCTGGGCATTTCACCTGGGCTGGCACCTCTGGCTGGGCAGGGAACAGGCAAGAGGCACCGCTGTGCTGACCTCCATGTGTTCACAGGGGACACAATGAAGGTTCTGTTCATCCCAGACACTGCCCAGGGCCTTGGCACTACAAAACTGAACTTGTTGGACACGCAGGAGACTCTGTTGGCAGTGGGAGTTGCCCAGAGAGAAATTGCTGCCTGCAGCTGCTCATCACCCCTAGGAAATATCTCTTTGGAGTCAATGTCCTCTCGCAGTGGCACAGCAGAAACAGAGGTGCTGCCCTGGTGTCCTCACAGCAGAGACACATGGGCTCCCACAGCTCTGCATCCCACACAGCTGACAC
>VZTG01008821.1:195783-231009 GCA_013397845.1 Melanocharis versteri | reverse complement strand
GAGCCGGGCACTGCGGCTGAACGCCGCTCCAGGGGTTTCCTGTGGTGCTGGTTGCGTTGGTAGGCGCGCTGTGCCGAGCGAGAGTAAGGTTATCCAGCATCCTTCGGGGGCTGAGGAAAGTATTGCTGCACCTCAGCCCTTGCACAGCCTTGGCCACAGGGTTACTATATTTTTGTGGGATCGCAACTTTCCCGGTACAGTGAGAAAAATTTATCCTTGCCGAACCCTGCTCCCGTGATTGCGTGATCAACCTTTAGTCCTTCGACAAGCAGAGGTGGTGTGCCGTTCAGCTGCCAGCCTCAATCCTGCCCTTGTGCTTCGTGAGCAGTGATATTCTTTAAGAGCCTGTTGGCCGTGAGCGTTGGCACAGGTACCAGCAAGCATTTGCCGGCAAAGTTATCTGCACTTGAAATGTGTCTGATAAGACATTGTAGAACGTCTGATACTTCTCTACCGCATAAAAGCTCTCCACATTTATGTCTGTGTGGACATAGGCATACTAAAAAGCAATACAAGGCATCAGAAGTGATCTGAGATCTTACATGTGCCAAAGGCCCCCTTGGTTAATTCACCTGTAAATACATCCCTGCTCACTTTAATTGAGAAGCCAAAATCGGCCAAGTGAGTGGCAATTTTAATTGTCTGTATGGATATGCTTGGTTACAGCAGCTGGTGTAATTAGCAATACTGATGCATTGAGTGAGAATGGAGGCCCAGTTAAATTTGGGTTAGGGGAGAGATGTGTCCATGGAAATTAAGCATCTCATTGAAGGATGCAGAGCTGGTCTTCTAACAGGAAGTCTCCTGTGGTCTGTATGCATAAACGATTCTACTTCATTAAGTGAAAGTCATACTTTTCTGAAAGGTCTAATGTGCCTCCGACCTTTACAAGCCTAATACATGAATATTTTACTTAAAGAATTGCTGTCATAAATTTTAAACTGGGTTTAGGTCAAATTGCATATTGCCTCTGAAGGCAATTGCCTTGCTTGGTTTTCCATAGGGATTAACTTTAACATGCTTATCTATGCCAGAGATACCAGTCTCCTTTCATGCACATGGAGGGTTTTATGTTGGGTGCATTCATTTAGTGCAATCAAGTTAAATTCAGCAACTGCATTTATTTTAAAGACTTGTTACTTCTATTTTAGACTCAACAAAGAACTTGTGCTTCCAAAAACTTGCGCTTTTTTATGTACATGAAATTTAATAACGTTTTTCCTTTATAACTCTATTTTTGCTTAGAATTGTAATAGTTCTATGGATGTAAGAGCCTATTACAGGAAATGCCGGTATTGGCTCTAGAAAAATATTCCAGTGCTGTTTTGATATTTGTTTCATTTCTTACTGGTGTTACTGCCTCTGTGCACATTTTGTCACATTTTAATGAGAATGAAGAATAGAAAGTGCTCAACAGAAAGCATTCACCACATGACTTCGCCAGAAAGAACTTGTTTTCCTACCCACTATGTATTTGACAAGTGTTTTCTGTTATCAGAACAGTTTTTAAGATGTCCCAATGTTTCTGCCAGAAGACTCTGAAATAACTAGCTCTGCTCTAGCAGTGGCCTATTTCTTTTCAGCTCCGGCCTAGTTTCCCATGTAGAAAACCTGATACTCACGGTAACACGTGTATATTCACATGCTAAATTTCATGGACTTTGGTCAGAGTAGCAGAGACCTAAGAGACTTATCTCCTGGCACTTGTCAAACACGATTACCTACACACATAGATAGCAAAGTTAACTAAAAGATGTAATCAGACTAGGCATGTAGTGCTAAAGGTTGAAGTGTAAGTGCCAGCATGCTCTACCTTTAGCTGAGAAAGAAGATACTATTGTTTCATAATGTTGTTAGTCAAAGATTAAAACCTGTTTTGACCAAGGATTAATTTCTTTCACAGCTTTTGTATACTGGAAAATAAAATAGCATTCCTCCAAGGACTTAAAGGCCTTCTTGGTGTCAGCATTACTGGGATGCATACAGACTGTGAAGTTAAACACGTACCTGAGATGATATGATTGAAGCCTATGACATTTGCTTAATGCAGGGAGGTGAAGAGAAAAAACTCAACAGCTTTGCAGTGCGTTCTTAAAGAACTGTGTTCAGCTGCAAAAGCAGGCTCTCCTCAATGATGGTAGTACAGGCAGCTGAAAAGTCAGTAGTGGCAGACAGTTATTTACCTAGTGTGCTTTGGAGATTTATAAGCATATTGTCTTCTGAAATTCCTTATGCTCATGTTTTTTCAGCACATTTGGGACCTTGACTTGTTCTGCATATGATTTCATGGTGCCAAGGAGTACCTACAAAGCAAAAAAAGTTGTGGCCCTGAAAGCAGAATTTTTCCTGACATATAATACTAGTTTGTGAGCACTAAAGTTCTTTGATCAAACCGTAAGTTTTGATTTGTAATTGTTGTGCATTTCTATTTAAGATGCTCAATGGACCGATTTTTATTAATAGTGGTATGTATTTATTGATTTTAGATTTGTGTCCACGTTCTGTCAGAGCAGAGAATGAAACTCATGACATGAGGGATGGGGAATTCCTAAAGCAGATGAGGGCAGGTGTTTCCTACTGCTGCTGAACGGTAAATGAATTGTGTTCGGCATCCTGGAGGAAAGTAGAAGCAGCCTGAAGATGAGACAGAAACAGGACAAATGGATCAGATATGCAGGTGTAAGCCTGTATGGTTTTGTGAAACAACACTCAAAAGGAGGCTAGAGAAAATACTTAGAATGGATCTGAAAATTTTTTTGAAATGTTGATGTTTGCATTTGCTCTATGGTTTACCCTGTCTGGTAAATATTTTGGGTTTTTTATCAGGTATCTGAAGAAATAGCCTGAAGATGAACTTCTTCCTGGAAACATTGAAAGTCATTGTACTTCTTGTTTATTACTCACTGGAGTCACTGGTGCTCTTCGTTGTGCCTAGACGGAAGAAGAATGTTAGTGGTGAAATTGTATTAATAACAGGAGCAGGAAGTGGCATTGGAAGACTTTTAGGGATAAAGTTTGCCAGCCTTGGAGCCACGGTGGTCCTCTGGGATATTAATCAAGAGGGGCTCAACTACACAGTTAGACTGGCCAGAGAAAACGGAGCAGGAAGAGTACACTCTTACATCTGTGATTGTAGCAAAAGACAGGATGTCCACAGAGTAGCTGACCAGGTAAAGCATCTTATTTGTGGCTTTGACATTATTCTAAGATGAGTGCATGCATGGGTGTAAGGTGCATGATTAAGTTTTCTAGTGGATTCAAAGCAAGTGATTAAAGTTAATTCATTCTGAACGTATTGTGCTTCCTATCTATTTCAAGAATTCTGGTTTTTAGAGTTGACTTGTGTATCTCAATTCCTTAAAAAAATGTAAAGAGCTGGTTCTCTTTTTCTGTAGCTCATTTTAACTGGGTAGCTTCTCATTCATTCATTCAATTACCGAGCAGGCACTTAATCTTGAAGTGCGGAAAATCAATTTATTGAAGCTAAAGCAGTATTTCAAGTTCTGGCAGCCTTTTACCAAAAGTAAGCCCTAAAGACCATACATTGTAAAAAGGATTAACTGCTTAGGCAATTTTCAAATAGTTCCATTGCTGTGAAGAGTTTTTTGCAGATTTACTTTATCTGAATTAATAAACGTATCTTGATGTCTTAAATATTTCTTTCTTTAATTTCTGAAGAGCTTTGTAAGCATAGCATGTGGTTAGATATTTTGGGCAGTCTAGCAGAATTTCCAAAAGATAAAATTGTTAAACAGTTTCCAGTATAACAACCTGTTCTTGTTCGCTTAAAATTTGCTAAACTTAACTGTTGAGCTAAAGGTTTCCACAGTGAGTGTTTGCCTGGGGATGAATTTTTTTTTAAAAAAAAGTTCATCTGTCTTCAGGAACATCTGTTGGGTGGAATAATGTTTCAGTGCTCTTTAAGAAGTTCTAGCCTTCTGCCTTTTTCTGTCTGTGCAAAGATGACTATGATGACTTTCTGATACGTGAAGCTGGTGCATGAATTGCAGCTTGTTAGAGGCTGGTGCTGCTTGTTCTGTATCCCAGTAATGCTGATCAGCCTTGGTCCCCCTTGCAGCTCTGTTACGCCAGCTGAGCTGGACATCTGCTGTCCTTGCAGAGAAGTTGCATGTCTCTCCATAGGCTGTGCTTCCTGCTGAACTGGGAGAACTGGAGGAGGAGTTTTGTGGTATTAAGGACACTGGGATGAAGAAGATGAAAATTAACCTTTAGTTTTGAGGACTTGAATTGAGGGCTAGGACTCTGGGCCCATGGAGAAAAGCAATGGCTGAGCCATTCTGGCCAAATTCAAAAAAGAGAAGAGGGTGTAGATCTGTGTGACGTGGGTTCAGGATGATGCAAACAGAGCTAGGCAGGAACAAAGAAGTTGTAGTAGGGTCCAGTGCATGGTCCCTCACTTACAGCCTTCTGTCAGCAGTTCAGCAGCTGTCAGATTCACTAATAATCCTCATGCTGATCTGCATAGAAGAAAATACCCTACTACCATTATTTCAGAAATGTCATGTCCTGCCGATGATGTAGAATCATCCAATCTTACCAGTTACAAGAAGACTTTAGTGTTAGTTGGTGGTCGGTGTGACTGTTTACTTCATGCAGCGTAGTAGACTTTGGTTCCTAGTGTTCAGCATCAGCCTTTGCAAGATAAGACAGCATGGTTCCAGGTCCTTTTTCCCCTTCTGGTGATTCAGCTTTAGGCAGACTTGGAGTTTTGCAAGACTATGGTGAACTAAATTCATGCTGGCAGGGCAGGATATGTTTGAAAACTTTGCTCCTAGTAAAACAGTCTTAAAGCCAAAATGAAATGTATGTGAATCTTTAATATCTCCTTCATCAGCCGTACAGAGACACCATGAAAAAGTCACTTCGGCAGGAAGAAAACCCAAAGGCTCTGCCTATATCAGGTCTTTGTTTCTTCCCTGTACCAACAGGATGAAGGACAGCCTTTTGGCTATCAAGACCTATAGCTTAAAATTTGTTTCTAATGTCTCTGTTCCAGAAGTACCCAACTCCTAAAGCTTAGTTAAAAAAAAAAATGGACAAGATTGGAACAAGTTTAAGGAAGATGAGGAAGTTAAGCTAGAATAAAGGATAGGTGATAAATTACCCTTTATTTCTTCACTGTTATACCAATTTCATTTTTCCCAGATAGCTCATATCAATGAACTGTACTTCAAATTCTATATTAAATATTTTCATTCTCCTTTGGAGAGCTGACACAATATCTTGCTATCAGCTGGCCTACAGTTGTTCTCTCAAATGAGTCTCTTCATGAATGTTCTCAGTCTAGAGCTAAAATGAGAACTATACTTCCTCTTACTGAATTAAATGTATAGGTATTATTTTTTAGCCGACTTAATTTCTGGTGTGTGTGCACCAGATTCTAGTCCAGAATTCCTCTTTAGTTTTAAGATGGGTTTACTGTAGCAAAATACTTGTTGCATTAGTTAAGCTTTCTGCATTAGAGACTTGTCTGTAACAGTTGTTCCCAGAAACAGAGGTGCTGAAAACAGAAGCTTGTGTGGAGCTGTTGGGCTCCGCATATCTGAAGAAAATCCATTTGAGAGCTCACCTTTAAAAAGGTGTCAGGTGAGAATGTGCAAGAACCTGAGGTGTTTATAACAAGCATAAGTTCAACTTACTTAAATGTGTAATATTTCTGTTGTTAAGTTTTCATATCTAATACTTGGAAAGAATGTTCTGTATTTATTGCACACTATCTTGATGGTTTTGTTTTTTTAGGTTAAGAAAGAAGTTGGTGATGTTAGCATCCTAATCAACAATGCTGGTGTTGTAATTGGGAAGAGATTTCTTGATTCTCCAGATGCACTTCTAGAAAAAACCATGGAAGTGAACACAATGGCACACTTCTGGGTAATACCTGTATTTTGCATATACATACTAAGACATCCTTTTAACATGTTGTCAATGTTAATTTTGCCTTTTGGAATTGAGGAAAACATGCAAGGATATAGAGCTCTTTGGAAGTTCAGTCAGAAATTATACAAGAAATTACTTACTTTGCTCTGGAGTCTGTAAAATAAAAAAAGTGCAGAAGAATGGATCCTTTGGGAATCTCTGGTGTAGGCAGGTGGAAGCACTTCACATTTAGAAATGCTCTTAAGAACTGAAATCTACCGTCTTCTAAATTCTGAGCTAGTCATATGTTATAATCTCATTATTAATTGACATGAAGGAGGCCCACCCTAATAGTTGCTGCCCCTAGTAACAGAGAAGTGTTCAATTCTTCTTCAGTTCTTCTGTTCTGTTTGTGTTCTAGTCATTCTGTAGTTGTGATAATTTCAGTAGGAAACACCATATGTTCTGATAATGTTTGATAATAAGTGGAGCTTTTGTCCAGAATTAGTAACCTGGTGTGCTTTTTCTTCCTTCCAGTGTAGGTGGGTCACCTATATGGTGTTTCTATCATAAAGAATTGTAAAGAAAATATTCAATCATGTTTCAGTTTCTTTAGAAATAAATTTAATCACAAAGATTTATTGAATTTAATAAAAGGAAAACATGAAATTCAAATCTTTGCCATTTTACAAAATTTGCAGTGAACACTTAATTCTCATTTGAAAGAAACTTCATGACTAGCTGAAGCTATATATTTAGCTTTCATCAAGTTATCATCTGTCTTTGGTAGTACTGGTGGGGTTGGGAAATCCCAATTTAAATAGCTGAAGGTTAGAGTTCAAACAACAAGCTCTACATACATACAGACATCCTTTCCATAATGGAAGGGGGAAAGCTTATTTAAATTGTAGGGAGAATTTCTCTAAAACCAACAAACACCTTCAAAATATTATGGCGTGTAGCTTACTTAGTAAAATATTACATTGCAACTTTGATTTGCCTTGCAGACTTACAAAGCCTTCCTCCCAGCAATGGTTGCCGCTAACCATGGACACTTGGTTAGCATAGCAAGCTGTACAGGACTGTGTGGAGGCCCTCAGCTTTCAGGTAGTGCGTTAAAGCTAATATTAATTGAGGTAATTGGTTTGATTTTAAACTCTGCAGTCAATACCCATGGGGGGAAAAGAAACCAAACTGATTTTGAGTTTCTGGATCTTTCTGCATAGGTAAAGCAAATAGTCAGACTTTCAAAACAGCCGACCTTAAATAGACCATTTCTTTACAAAGAGTCTTCCAGAAGCTCAGCAGTGCTGTGAATCAGGTTTTTCTGCCAAGGCAGAAGGATCTAGAAGCCATACAGTAGTTTGGAGGCTGAGAACCTCAATCTTGTTCAAGTTTACTTGCAGGTTTCTGATAGGGAAGAGGCTGTTTTAGATTTAGAGGAAGCTCAGAAGGCATTTCTGGAACATGTATACAAAAGGGGAGGAATATGAAATAAGGTGACATAGCAGTAAAAGAAATTTAGCTCCAAGGGAGTGATAATAAGGACAAACTGAGTTTCAAGTTGAAACCACATTAGAGGGTCTTGAAAATGTGAGTTTGATGCATAGAAAGTGAGTGCATGGATTTAAAGATAAGGTCTGGTATAAAAAAAAAATTTCATTTACCACTGTTCTGTAGAGAGTGGAAAAGTGGTAGCAGGGATGTCATGAGAAACCCTCTGTCTGGCAGTCTAGAACAGCAGTCGATTTAGGAGAGGAAAGAAAAAGAATGAATCACATCAAAAGCAAATTTTAACCTAATCCTGAAAACCATTACTATTCTAATGTGAAGTGGTTTAGTATTGGACAGTAAAGTTTAATTGGTAAATTTAAATATTGAACTGCAATTAATGTTTTATTTTACAGATTACTGTGCAAGTAAATTTGCAGCAGTTGGTTTTGCAGAGTCAATTGATATGGAGATGAGAGTTCTGAGAAAGACTGGTATTAAAACCACAATTGTGTGTCCTTACATCATAGGCACAGGAATGTTTGATGGTACTAAAACCAAGTAAGTAAACTCTTGTGAGGTTTTTATGAAAGTTGCATTTTTAGCATGTTATAAACCCCTATTTCCTTTATGAAAATCATGAGCCAGACTTTTTCTGCTTGTATTATTTTTAGGGCTTCAGATGGGTGTTAACAGTGCTATCCAGTAACTGGGCAACCCAAGAGGCCTAGGTACTTTACTATTCATTTAAGCTGAAATGTGAAACATAATTGGTGTCCTTCCCTCTGCAAAAGCCAAATGCTCCATTTGTCCTCTCTGGTTTCTAAACCCCCATTCACCTCCTGAAATTGGTGGCATAGCTTTGCTCAGTATGCATGTAAAATGATGAAGTTTAGGAGCCAAATAAAAGCCTGTTGTGTCTTAATATGAGGAGTCTGGTTTTGTCTTATGAGTGGTCATACAGGGGGAAAATGACAATGTCCACTCACTCTAACATAATGAAGGTTCTGTTGTTCATAGGACTTGTGGTATTTATTTCTTTTTTTTAGTTGAATAACTGTAAAATTGAGAGTTTTTTGAATAAAATGGGAATCCAAAGCAATTTGTATTATAGCAATAAATATTTTCTTTTTCAGGTGGCCACGTGTGTTCCCCATTCTGGATCCAGAGTATGTGGTTGAGAGGATAATCACTGCTGTTCGGCAGAACCGAGAAATGTTGCAGATACCACGCATCATTTATTTCTTACTTTTTTTGAAAAGGTAAGTTATGCTTCTATCCTTCTTTCCCCCCCCTTCTCTTTTCTGTCCAGGGTTGCTTCAGCTATATGTTTGACTAAAAGTACAAACGAGGCTTCTATTTATTGGTGTGGATTTTCATTAAGTTATGCACTTTTTTGGAAGGGTTTTTTTAATTTGTTTGTTTCTGTGGGTTCAGTCTATTGTTGGGTGACAGAACGATGACAGAAATGTCTAACTGTGCCTTGCTGACTCCATTGGGTTACAGTTTTACTGTGGGCTGTAGAGACTGGGCCTACTACTCTGTAACTGCGTGTCAGAGAATTTTTGGTTGGAAAAGACCTTTGAGATCACTGAGTTGAACTGTAAACCCACCTGGGGCCTTGCTCCAGCATTTGGGCACTTTTGACTCTGTTGCAAGCCAGGTTGGAATACTGATCTATCTAATAGCTCAGGCTGCCAAGTGAGTGGAAAGGATATTTTGAGGGGACCAGTGGGTCTATATTCTAAAGATTATACTGCCTATGCCAGTATTAGCCAGGTAAAACTAATTCTGTGATAAAACTGCACAACTCTTCTGATGTCTGTTTCTTTTTGTCTTCTTCCTCAATGTCCCTACCTTACAGCTTCCTACCAGTGAAAGCAACTCTTGTCCTTATGGACTACTTTGGAAACTTTGATGCCATGACTACCTTCAAAGGTCGATCAAAGAAGGAGTGAAAAAGCATAAAATTCAGAGACCAGCAGCTGTAAAGTGGATGTTATTAAAGATGGTGGTGGGAAAAGTTTGCTTCCCTAGCAGCTGTGAACTTTGGGTGCCTCATTTCTCAATAGTAACAAGATTTTTAAAAGTTGCTTTTTTACTGGCTCTTAATCAACAGCTTTCATCTGAACTATTTTTTTAATCCAGTGAATTGTTTGGTTTTCACCTCATGATGAAAATACATTGGTTGAATATAGTTGCTTTGGTTATGACTGTTTATAATACCTTAAATGTGATCCTGCATCACAAACCAATAATTGGCAACTTTGGGAGGAAGAAAGGACCAAGAAACCATGTGTATTTAGCAAGTAGCTAGAAAAGCCTCTAGTGGACCTGACTTCTTGCTGCCATTCAGTGAACCATGAGGATGGGCTGTATTGCTGGTGCCATTACCATCCTCTGGTAAGCTGAGGAATTCAAGAATTTCCTCAAACAGATTCTAACTCTTACGAATGAAAGAGATATTTTTGTGAGATAAAAATATGCAGTGTGTTGGTGAAAAAAAACAATTGCATTTATTAATTTTTGGAGGTGTGATCTCTCAACTCACAGATGACAATGGATGTTGGAGCAGGGACAAAGAAGGATGTGTAAATTACGCATTTGTGCTGCTAATCTACTTGGTGCCTAATTTATTTTAAAAGCTAATACGTTGACTGCAACTTTGTAACAGAAGTCTTTGTATCTTTTCAGTACTGTATTTTAAGAACTATTTTAAATTGTCATCTCCTAAGAAGAATAAACTTGTATTTATAAAGCATGAGAATGCCAGTCTAGATGGGCTATCCAATGTCTTGTCAACTGAGACAGCACACTACTAAAAGCAAAGGTGTTGTGTTGTATAATACGGTTTTCTCTTGGGATTATTTCAGAAAGGAATGCTGATAGAACTGAATGGTATCGTTACAGTCATCGTTTGAGTAACAGCATAATGTTTTGCTTCTCTGAGTTGGGTGACAGGTTGCCTTCTGTCTACAGAGACTCGTTTTACATTCCCTTTACTCTTAGGATTGTCCATTTATTTTGAGCATATGCTGAAAAGGCATTGCCCTTTTTGACAATGGATGCTTAGAAAGCTACCTCGACTTTTTGTAATCCAAAACAAGAAAAAGGAAGCTTACATGTACATCACTTCTGTACATGCTAAGTCCACTTCATGTCACGGTACTCTGCTAGCCATTGGTACAGCAATTGAAACAGTATGGAGAAAAGGGGGACTTCTTTAATGGGGAGTCTTTTTTTCTTCCCACGGTGGCCTAGAAACTACCCTCATTTCTCTTGTCTATACCAATAGTGAGGTGTATTAGTAGAGAAAGGTTCACATAGAACTACTTTACTACTGATGAGCAAGAAACACTGAGTAAAACAAGTGTGTTAAAAATCACCTTACCTTTACGATGGATTGATGAGAGCTAGAATTCAGACTGATGAAGAAGAGGTTTGTTCCACTCTCCTTTCAGATCTGCAGCTTTTCTTCCTCGAAATGTTTACTCATTTTACAGTACACATCAGGAAGCAGAAGTTAACCAATTAAAAAAGAGATTGTCCCAATGTGCAGTCCATATATACATTGCACTGTTCACAAATTCTACCACTAATAACTATGTGGTGTATTTGTGTTTTCAGCCTCCTCACCTTTTTATACTAACAGAACATACTTTTCCCTCCTGGCTATGAAATACTAGATATGCAGAGCTCTGGAGCAAAGGGGAAAAGTGAGCTATGCATATGAACACTGAGTACCAAATCCAGCTGTAGTGGGAGCAAGTAGCTTTTAATTTTTAGTGTCTTTGTGAACACATTCTGCTGAGGAAAATTAGAAGCAGTGAGTCTGCCAGCGGGATTTGGGGATTCTCAGCAGGTTCATGTTTGTCACATCTCTAGAAGGATTTTACCTGATAATCTGATAAATATTATCAGATGTGATATTATATCACATCTGATACTATATATATGATCAATATATATGTGATATAATATCACATCTGATAATATACATACGTGCCAGATAAATACATCTCCAAGGGATTTTACTGCTTCACAGAATCATTGGAAAGGACCTGTGTTCAGTTAAGTTCTGTATATCTCTAAGGTTGGAAACTCTACCTCTCTGGGCAACCTGTTGTAGTGTTCGTTCATGCTCTGTTTAAAAACAAATAAATGAAAATTATGTTTAAATTGAATGTACTTTTTTTCATGTCCTTTCAGAAGATACCACTAAGAGTCTGAGTTTGTGTTTTAGACCTTCCTTTTAGGTACTTAAACCCATTGGGGCTTAGCCTTTTTTTGAGACTAAGCAGTCCCAGTAATCTCAACCTCTCCTTGTATGGCAGGTGCTCCAGCATCTTAATTATCTTTGCAGCCCTTCACTGGACTCACTCCAGTATATTCCTATCTCTTAGAGACCAAGTTCTGTACTAGACTGAGCATGCATAATATGTCATACAGAGCTTCACTAGAAAACCTCTGCTTGCTAGCTGTCCTAGTAGGAGTACAGAAATAACAGCTTTTATATAAATGTGCTGCTACCACTTCGAATATCGTGGTCACTGGTAAATTGCATTATGTGCCTGGAGGCTAACAGCCTATCCTGTGGTGGTTTTTATCTCCCCCATCTCTTATGATGGCATGACAGACACGTGGAGTTGTATCCTGGAGGTCAAACAGCACACATCCTTCCCCTGTGTTCAGGAGGTCGCATGGAGCGAGCCTTTGGATCTCCAACTGACATAGAAATGTCTTGAGATAAAAGGTGGTTTACATCCAGCATAAGAATGATCTTGACTGATTACTTTCCTGATGCCAAAAAAGAGTCTTTCCTTCTGCTTTATGCAAGAAAACTCATGGAAGGATCACTGTGACACCCAAACAAGAAGATAAAACTTGAAAAGGAATAGCATTTCAGTTGTGACAGCATAATGTCTGACTGCTGGACAGTATATCAGGCAGCTCCCACAAAAGAATTGTTGGTTTCATGGCCATTGCTTGAAATTTTAAATAGTCTCTTCACAAAAACGACTGTCCCAAATTGGACTGGGATGGCTGCATTGGCCTAATAATCACTGATACGGTGATTCAAAGGCAATCCATGGTATTTTGTTGCCTATTGTATTTCTTTTCCATGGGAGTTCATATTCCTGTGGTAGCAGAAATTTTGCCTTCCCCTAATGCTTCAAAACATGGAGAACATTATGCCGAGAAAAATTACCTTGATCCTCTGAAAAAGACTGAGGAGGAAAACAAACAAACAAAAAACCAGCAGCTGAGATACAGGCTCCATTATTACTTATTTTTTGAATTTGGAAATCATACCCAGGAGCTATATGGACCTGCTTGGAAGCTGGTGTTCATGGTGGTCTGGTTTCATTTTCGGAAGAAGCCAAGCAGGTACGTCTCCTCTGATAACTTTCCTAGAGGCAGTTGATCTTATGAAGACACTGGTGTAGACTGCATACTTTGCTAAGCAGCTGTTCAAAGCCATAGGCTTTGTAAAATAAGCATTTTAACAAAAGAAGTTAGCTTCTCTCACTGATTTTTTCTTTGCTGTGGCAATCAGGAGAAATGGGTTTGGATCCACAGTTATCGGATATTCTAGGAAAATGTAGGATTACTGTTTCTCAGGTGACACTTAAAATGTGTTATTAATGCTTCAGTAGGTGGGGGGAGTACTGCAAGCAGGGACTTTTGTCCACTCACTGTATGAACACACTTTCTCTTTAGTCCTAGATGTCTCCAGCTTGACAAATATTTTCTCTGCCTGTCAAAGCCACCAAGCTCACAGCCTGAAGTTCTGCAGATAGCCTGTGGCTGAGGAAAACATAGCTCTGTCTAGGGAAGAGAGGTGGAAAAATATCACAACTTCTTCCCTTGCCTTAGGCAACATTCGCACTAGGGAGATGAGCATCCTCAGGATCGGGACAGAGATGTTCAAGACAAGGGTGTGACGAAGGCAGAGGTTCTCTGCCAAGGTGCCTTGCGGTATTGCATCTGCTGGGTCGTTACTGCTCGACTAAAACAAACCTCGATTCTTGGTATAGCTGTGTTGAGAGGTTTCACCCTCATCCAAGGTCGTGACTAACTACATCTAAGGAAAAGTGGTTCTGCAGGACTTGTAGTGGTCCACAGTCCCTACCCAGGAGGGAAGAACCCTAAGACATATTGTGACACTTGAGCCTCTCCCTGTCTTTGGGTCCAGAGGCAGCATCCCTGGCTTTGCAACAGAAGGAAGAATCAGCAGAGCCAGAACACGAGCAGCAACAACTGTCAGCACATGCAGCCCACAGCAATTACAGAGGTTCTTGCTGAACAAGTTTGGCCTGTTGGCACCATAAACTTCATGCCTAGAAGGTGCCATGGTCTAGGTTATAGAACCTGGCTGACGGTGCGGTCCCCCTGGCCAGGTATCTGCATCACCTATATTAACTGTACTGCTGTAAAGGCAGCTTGCTCAGAGATTAATGCAAGGTGATATATGATAGCTGAGGAATCTGTTGAGCACATGGTCTTTAATGATTGTTCCCCAGAAACAGGAATTCTTGTTGGAAGGTTAACATGGAAGGTCTTCTCTATATTAATTCTAGAAAATACGCTTGGCATTATTTATTGTCTGCATATTTCTGGTGTGATAGTGATTAACGCTGAAGCACACTCACACAATGCACCATGCACAGCTAATAAAGTTACAGAACGGATTTGAATCATGATACAGTTACTGCAGAATGTCCTACCTGTGCCTTGGGGAGCTTCTAAAAAATTAAGAGCTGTCAGTTCCAAGTCATCACATCTGTCAAGGGTGTTGTATCCAGAAGGAGCAAATATCACTAGAACAGCCAAGTGAGGTGATCATTTGAACTGTTTCCTTCAGGAAGTATGTAATTTCCACCCTCTGGTATTTAGTTGGTCTTTAACAGAGGATGGGAGTATTTGACAAGGTGCCTAGTTGAAATTTCTGCATTAAAATTCCATAAAAAAAGAAATACCATGTTAATTCCACCAAAAAGAAAATAGAAATACTTGAAGCAGTTAGAGCCTGCTGTAGCAATTATCTCCACCAGCAGCAAGAGGCAGAAATCTGTTTCCAACCTTGCTTCTGAGCCAAGGACTTGGAAGACAGCTTTGAAACTAGTTTACTCCATTTTTTTCCACATTGACAATGAAATGTCTGACTGCTCTCTTTCATGCTTTTAGATCCAGATAATTTTATCTGCAATGACATTTATAACAACATTTTAGGGATTATGGGTTGGTCCTTAGCATTCAGATAATTGAAAAAACAAAGTATCTTTTGTTTTTAATTTGTGTGTGATTGTAACTCTGCCCATCTAAAATGGTCAGGTTTTCAGCTTCTGTTCAAAGGGGAGAGAGCACTTAAACAATCACTCCACATTCAAGAAATAATGTCCTGACATCTGCTTTTTCCTAGATTTGGGAAGAGGCAGCTACATTTGTTGGAAAAGGACTACAGTAACCAAAGTGGAAAACCCCCTTAGGGAAGAAGATGGAAGGAGGGATGAAAAAAGTGAGGCACTTTAATTCACCAGTTCAAATGGTAGTCCACTAAATATGTGGAGAGTGCAAGAAAAGAGGGAAGGGTGATATTGGTGATATTGTTGATGAGTAATTAGTTGGTATATGGTCTCCTTGTGGGAAGTATCAGAAGACTTCCTTTTGGTCCACAGGATTCTTGAAGGCTGGATCAGTTTCTACTGTTCTACAGAACTTTCTGACCTAAAATAGGAGTAGGTTTGCATTGTGTCTTACAGACAAGGTATTTCGTAAAAAAGGATAAGCACTTTGGAAGAGTGGAATATAGGATATATATAAACACACGCACACACACACATATATATATACTTCAATTATATATATATGAAGTATAATGTTTAGATTTTGCTTTGATTCTGCATGTACAGAGGTATAAAGAGGCAGACAGGAAGGTTTCCAAGCCTATCCCCTTTTCAAAATCTTTTCAACTAGTTTTTGCAATTTGGTATACTGTAGCAGGTTTGAGATTTACATCTGAAGCCAGGCAGTGACTTGCCTGTCAGATTAAATAATATCCTATAGCAAGCATTTTATGGGGTAGTACCCGGACTGCTAGGAACGTAGACTAAGGAGACAGTGGCATGTTCACAGCATTTATTTTTGTTCAGCCAGCCACAAGCCTAGCCTTTTTAACATTATTTTTCAGAACATGGCACAGAAACAATGGATTTTTCACATCCACAGGAAGAGCTGTTGCATTATTTCCATTGTGAGAGCCTGTCCTATATTCTCTTGTATATATATGCTTTTTTTTTAATTGTATTACGGCGGAAAAAAACCACAAAGACGTACCAGGAATATCCATGTTCTCCACCTGAGTTACAGATTGATTTGTTTGTTTTTTTGGTTTTTTTTCTTTTTAATAGTGTTGTCTTAAAATCCAGAAAGCAGCAGTAGAAGTCCAAGGAGGTCAAGAGAACAGGCTAAGTTCAGGGTTCATACCAATTCCTTGTCTGAAGATTCTGAAGGAGATAGAATGCAGCAATAACTTACGCCTTTACGACCAAAAACAAATTCTCATGACTATCTTGAAGCATGTGATCTTGCCACTTCGAAATCCAGGAAATCACCCCAAGGAGATCTACAATATCCATTCTTACATTCCTGCATGTAAACCATTAGAGCTTCTGTGGTGGCTAATGAAGTTCAGGATTCATTAGGGCTTCACGCCTGTGTATTCCATTAAACCTGTCTTTGGAGACATTCTGCCACAGGACTGGTCTCCAGATTTTATACACCTACCGATATTTTTAAAGGATATTTTCACATCAATAGATCTAGTAATCTTTTAAACTGTAAAACAAATATAATCTAAATGAAGAATGGCTTCAGTTGAGGAAGTGACTTAGAAAATGTGGTAGCTAAAATAGTCTTTTCCAGAGACTGAGGTCAGAGAGTGCTGAAAGGTTGTGTTTGTTCCTAAATGGGGAAGTAAGTACCCTTTTTCTTTCCCTACTGTAAGCAGGCAAGAATTTTTTACTTTTTTGGGGATGCATTCATAGTATCTGCTACTTGGGGGCAGAATGGCCCTGCATCTTTCATCTAGCACATAGTCAGGGCACTGCGTCAGTAGTGACTTAGTAGCACTTCAAGATTTCTGGAAATTCCTTGGCTTTCATCCTATTGCCACTCCCTAGTTGGACTGTAAGGAGACTTGGATGGAAAATTTTAAGAACCTTTGTATTTTGCCTACATAGAGAAATAGAGTAGCTATAAATTGACTACTGTTACCTTAGATATTTTTAGACATTAGCAAAATGGATTGATTGTAAATGGACTATAGTCTCTTAAGAAAAAGTAATTGTCTCTTAACAAAAGTAATTGTCTTAGAAGAAAAAGGTCAATACCTATAAACTTACACATATGTTATGCTTAACTTTAGATCACAGTTAACATAATGGTAAATAGTTAACTTCAGTGGCATGGAGACTTTCAACACTAAAGTGGCTGATGATTTGGAAAGAAATTGAGGTAGAAAGACAAAAAAAAAGGCAAATCACAGTCATTACAATGCTGATAATAATTGTTTGTGTTTAAGATTTGTGTATGCTGTCATGCAACTGAGCACATGCAGCTTAGCAGTGGCTTTCCACTGAGGCTGGAATGGGATTAGAGTAGGCAGCCCTTGGAGAGGGGTGTGCAGCCTTGCATTTACTTTTCTGCAGATACTTGCATATTTGCATTCTGCATGAGGTGATGTTTTGGAACACTAGCTCTGCGTGTAAGAACCTCAAATAGCACCAGGTCCAATGTCTGCTATTCCAGACAATGGAATAGTTTTTAATATTACTAATGTGGAATACTCGCGGAAAAATACGTGAAGGAATGCCCTTGAGTAAATCCCCTGTGTTTTTCAAACAACATGCTTATCATAAAACTAGTTTGAAGGCTTATTGAGAGATTATATGAGCAAACCTGGTTTATATTGGGATTCTGCCACATCCTTGGATCTTCCCCCACAAAAATGTTAATAACATCAGACTTGTTCCAAAAATAAGAATTGATAGAAACAGACTTTTTGTTTACCTTGGTCCTGCCAGGTGATGAACCCTCTGGCTTTGCCACAATGAGAAGTTACACAGATCTGTAACTTTGAATAATCCTTTTTGGGTCTGTTTTCTCCACCCTACACAACAGAGAATTTAACCATCATTGTGCAACCATTGGTTTGCGAGAGGGTTTTGGCTCAGAAGATGCTGACAAAGATGATGATAAGAAATATCTGTTGGGAAAGGATGATCTGGATAACCAGCTAAATAGGAGCCATGACACTGCTGTTCTCCACGTGCTGGTTTTTGCTTAGGGCCACAAGAGGCTTGGGGATGATCTCCTCACAATGTCTGCACATCAGCAGGGGCAGTTGGTGCCGCTGTTGCTGAGAACAGGCAGCTGGCATATACACTGCTACCATACACTGTGCACTGCTACTACCTGTGCTGGCTGGGGCAGAGTGGCTGGAAAACAGCCCAGTGGAAAACGACCTGGAGGTGCTGGTTGACAGCATCTGAACACGAGACAACCTGTGCCCAAGTGGCCAAGAAGGCCAAAGGCATCCTGACCTGTATCCGCAATAGTGTGGCCAGCAGGACCAGGGCAGTGATTGTCGCCCTGTACTCAGCACTGGTGAGGTCACACCTCAAGTCCTGTGTTCATTTCTGGGGCCCTCAAATCAGGAGGGACATGGAGCTCTGGAGCATTTCCAGAGAAAGGCAACAAAGCTGGTAAGGGTCTGGAGCACAGGTCAGATGGGGAGTGGCTGAGGTTATTCAGCCTGGAACAAAGGAGGCTTAGGTGGGACCTTATCGCTCTCTGCAAAATTACCTGAGAGGAGCAAGGCGGGGAGTTGGCCTCTTCTGCCAGGTAACAAATTACAGGATAAGAGGACAGTCTTAAGCTATGCCAGGGGAGGTTCAGCCTGAACATCAGGAGGAATTTTTTCATAGAAAGGGTTTTTAAGCATTATAATGGAATTGTAATGCCTGGGGAGGTGGTGGAGTCACCATCCCTGGCAGAGTTTAAGGAAAGATTGGATGTAACAGTGCCATGGTCTATTTGACATTTGTCATAGGTTGGACTCAATGACCTCAGAGGTCTTTTCCAAGCTAATAGAGTCTGTGATTCTTTGACTATTAAGGTGAAGAAGATACCAACACTAATTAAAATAGTCGAAAAGGCACATTGATCACATTAGTTAAACATTTTTGTAGTAAACTAACATTGGTTTATGTGTCTCAAACAGTCTCTGTTTGTAAAAGACATATAGACTTGCCACATAGTGACAATAGGTTTTCCATGTTTTTCTCCCTAGCAGCTGGTTGGACATGTGGAGATATAGAGCCTGGCAAAGTTTTCCATGTGGTTTTTTGTTTTCCTTCTGTCTTTCTCCACCACCACCAACCTAGAAACCAGTAATTTGAAATAGCAAAATTTCAGAAGGATTTTCTAGACCTCATATATTTTTCTGGAACAATCTCCCTGGCTGGAATATTCCCTTACTTTTCATGTCACCAACAGGAAAACAGTGAAGCATCCCTAACGAGCATTTCTCCAGTTACATTGTACATGAGCTATTCACCAACTGGTTGTCTCTCAAAGACAGCTTTTGAGCAATGCCTGTGAAAAGCCCTGTCGTGAATAAGCAGTTGCATAAGGAAGTTTTTTAGCAAGCAAGATGTCAAAAGGCATTTTTGAAATCACAGTAATATCTGTGCAACCTCTAAGAGCAGCAAATCAAGATGTGCAAACACAAAAATTCTCCCAGCTGCAGAAGACTATTTTCTTGCCAGGCTGCCTCGACAGTTCACTGTTGCTTGAGGAACTGCAGCCAAGCCAGCACTTTTAGCACTTCTGCAGGTGATTCAGCGGCAGCTGAGTCATCCCTGTCCAAAGCTAGCACATGCAAAACCCAGGGAGGGGTGGACGGCTGGGGAAGGGAAGCACAACAAACCTTCCTCCACTAATTCATGCCATCTGGGAATGACAACCCGTAGGCCTGCAGCCTTGTTTGCAAAACATTGTTTACAATTTTTATTATGAAGTCCATAGGGAAGGAGACTTAATTTTATTTAACAGGTCATCATCATTACACAAACCGTTGTTCTGGGTTTAGCTTCAGAAAACAGGAAGTAATACTCATGATTAGTTAGTCAGACTTTTTTTTTGCAGGCTTTTGTTGTTAAACAATTAGATGGGAAAATTGGAATTGAACGCACTGACATGCAGCTGGAGTCTTTTGGTGTTAGAGGTCTCTCTGGTGAGCCATAGAGGATGTGAGCTGTCTTGCAGTCTTGATTTGTCACTTTGGTTGGTGCTAACCCAGGCTTACGTGGGAGGTCACTTGGCATAAATGTCCATAACTGAACAGAAGGGCAGCAATCACAAGGGGTTATCTGTAAGCAGGTAGTTCTTTGTGCCCGAGGCTCACATGTCCCAGCGCTTGCACAACCACTTTGTTTTAGTGTGAAATTATGTAAGACTAGTCACTACCCACACAGAAGCTCTTCCCTTTAAGCTGCTTGGTTAGCAAGTGTGAGCAGTCCAGTGAAGGATCCAGCAAGTGTGAGAACTGGAGAAAGGTTGAAGATGAGCTGTCCCTAGGCAATGGGACGGGGTTAAGGGAGCAAGGTCTCCTCATTTTACAATAGCCAGCTGTTAGACAGCTCAGCCCTCGAATTTGTCTTGCCTTACAATGTTTTGTCTACTAATCATGGGTACCACTTCAAAAAAAAAAAAAAGAAAAATAGTAATAATTAGTTGCTTTCCATGTTCTGCAATGAACAATTAAAACACCAAACTTTGCAACATAAAGGTACGCAGTTGATTATTCATTAACACATGGGGCAGAAAAAACAAATTCACAGACTGTGTAGAGCTTTAGAACACTTGGCTACAGTCAAAATAAGTCTCAATAATCACTTTGATCTGTAGTTTCCACACGACAGGAGCTTCTATTGCACTTCTACTCTGACAGTGCAGCCTGGGCTGAAAACAATTTCTGCCATCAAGGGTGGAGGTGAATAAAGTGGACACACTTGTCTTCTCAAAGGTAAACTTTGGGTTTACCTCGGGATAAGAAAACTGGACTAGAGCTAGGCTCCAGGTTCCCCAAAAAAAGCTGTTTCTCTAAGGGAACATGAGTAGAGGCAAAATATTCCCATATCTTTTTTTTTGCACCAACTTCTCCAGACAGGAGGAGGAGCTTGAATTTAGCACGTGGTGCAGCTTCTTGAGGGACTTGGATGAAGGTGTAAGAACATGAGGAGTGTGATACGAACAGTTAAAGGTCAGAATTTAAGATGTATCAAGTAGTTGGGCATTTCCACACCATGAGTATCGCCTGAGACATACCTGGACGGCCAACAGACACGGGGAAGAAACACTGCCTAAAATCACAGATTTTCATTCTGAGAAAGCTTATTTAAACTCATTATGTCTGGGCATGGGTCTATGACTACAAGAGTCCTGTGGGGATGCCACAGGTCTACAACAAATAAGGCACAGGCTGCACTGTGCCCCATCCATGTGCTCTAGTAGAACATATCATCATTAGTTATCGAGGCTCCAGGCTTGGCCATTTGCTGAGTTGGGAACTTCGATACTACAGGTGCATATGAACTTCTAAAAGGTGTTCAAAAGAGTAACATATCTATGGCCTAGGTCTCCATTTTGTAAATGCCTACTTAGATGTGTCCTTGTTTCCTCTCAGGTTTGGGTGGGGGTTTAAACTTTTTTTTTATTTTGGTGAGGTTTTTTNTGGCCTAGGTCTCCATTTTGTAAAAAATCCAGATTTTACATTGGCAATAAAATCCTTCTCTAGGTGTTTTTTTTTTACATAGAAACATATTTATTTTATTTCATACTAAAACAAGTCTGCAAATACTCTCAAATATTCTTTTTTCCATTCTCTCTCTGCTTGCTTGAATTATCCTCACAAATGATACTTAGCTTAATAACATTCAAGTATTTTAAACAAGTTTTAAAGACAGGAAAAATTACATTTGTACTTTTGAGAGCTATAATGTGATGGCTTCACAAGAGGGCAAACATGCACATGATCACAGACGTACAGTGAACACTGATGTGTAAATGCCTACTTAGATGTGTGCTTGTTTCCTCTCAGTTTTGGGGGGGGGGTTTAAACTTTTTATTTTGGTGAGGTTTTTCTGGTGTTTTTTAGCAGAAGGAGGCCTAGAAATCTGAACAATTAAACTATTGGCATAGGTACAAAGCACCTGTCTTGATAATAGGATTAGAGATGGCCTATTTGGAAATGCCATTAGCTGCCATTACTTGCATTTTTTTGTTTGTTTTTGTTTTTTTCCAGCACAGCTGGTAGAATATGGTCTTTGTGAAGAATTTAGAAGTTCTTTTTCTGCTTGTGGTTAATTAAATCTTAGCTGTCCTCCACAGTAGAGCAAAATTCAAGGCAGATGCATAAGAAGCACTGAGCTACTGCCAAACACCTTTTTTTTTCTCAAGAATTAGGGGTTTTTAGCACCTGAGGAAGAAAGGTACCAGTCATATGATCTGCATAAATATCACGTTTCCTTAAGAAATGCATAGGAAGAAAATTTTCTTTATATTACCCTTATTTGTAGTACAGGAACTCTTTATTATGTCCTGCTGTTTCTGGGTAGGTATCATTCTCCAGTGTCAAACAGAGCTTACTAGACTGCCAGAATGACAATTTCCTACCTTATTATGAAGGCAGGTCCTTAGCATGGCTTTTCTCAGAGTAAGGCATCCAAAAGCCCTGTGCTTCACCACCCATGATACCACTTTATTACTTCTACACCTACTACATTACCCAGTGTATGCTGACTACTGTTTGGTTAGGTAGGGTCTCTCGTGACATTACGTGAAATAATCTGGCAAACCAATATTAGCTGTCACTACTTCAGCTATTGGAATAGGGGGTTGAAGGGGAAAGGCTATGACCTTTATTTTGAATAAGTAATTTTAAGGCCATTTGGATAAACACTGTGGGAGTCAACACTATCTGTGAGCTACCTAACAGGCCACCTGTTAGGCAAAATCCAAAGCACATGATCCCTAATGTCTAATCCCAGATCCACTGTGAAGAAAAGCATATCTCAAATACCACACACATCTTCCAGTAGAGAAAAAGATACACGGAGGCAACTTCTGACAAAATAAAAATTTCTTTTTCCTGCAATCATCTTTCTTTGGAGAAATCAAACTTGATTATAAAAGGGCCAGTTTCTGTGGCTCTTGGGGATAGAGAGAGATGACTTGTGTCCAGAGATGTTGAAATCTGTATTGAATATGGACTTTTAAAAGAACTCTGCATATGCCAACACATTCAATACCCACAAAAGGGTTTATGCATGAGAATTTAGCACAGTGAATGGTTCCCCTTGTTAGAAACCCCAGAAATTACTGTGAGACTGGAAGCAGAGTCCTAGGATGCCTTCTGGTGTTGTGACAATTTCCTACTTCAGCCTCTCTCTGGTGTTTATTGCTGATGGAATGAAAAGCAGCAAACAGGCTAGCAAACAGCTCAGCTTTCTTTGGTTTTCATGTCAAATGATTTTTTTTTTTCAAGCCTCGGGGATGGGTTGTGTAGCACAGTGTCAATCCCTTCCTTAAAGACCCAGAGGAGGAGCATCTCTGCAGCAAGCACCTCTTCCAGGGGGAAACCTCCCAATGCCACCGCACCTTCCCCTCACAAACGCTGCCTGAACCAGAGAACTTTGTAAGCACCAAATTATACTGCAGTAATAAACACACATTTCTTGGCAAAGAACCTGATTTGGCTTAGTCTAGTTTGATGAAAAGAGGTTTATTAAGCCAATTTCCTTATCTAAGATTTGCTGAATTATGTTCCTGCAATGCCACATGTCAGATGTCCTTCTAAAGGCTGTGACATCTGTGAACCTCCTGTGTCAGATACATCTCATCAACCGTATTAAACCCTTACTGAACAGCAAATGTTTTTCTCTTGGGTTGGTGCACAATCTAGCAATGTGAAAGTTGAACTGGAAATAAATCATGAGGAAAAAGTTGCCCAAAGAATCATTCTTTACAAGTGAACAGCAATTCTAGACATCAAGAAAGGATGTGAACAAAAATTAATCAATTAACATTTTAAATTAGCAAATTGTTCTGACTTTAGAAACAGTGTCAGCTTCTTGGGGCTTTACAGAGGCCAAGCGGTAGCAATAATCAGCAACAAATGACCTCACCAGCACAAGCAAAAATGACCAGCCTGCATTTCCAGACCTGTACAAAATTGGGCTGATCTGTACCCTTTTGGGTCAGAGAACGAGATTTCCCTGACTCAAGGAGCAGCTGCCTGTTTGTTAACATCCAGCTTTATAGCAGCTTTTCTGGCAGGATGATCTCCTGCAGCTGCCAAACTGGAGGAGACAGAGATACTGATGCTTTCTACCAACTCCTGGCTGGAAATTTTCCCACACCACAGAAAACCAAAGCATTTTGTGAACTGTTCTTGTCTCACAGCGACCCTAAAAGAACTGAAGTGTTGAAGTATTTATTATTAAAATTGATTCTCAAGGTTTTGAACATTAAAATTGAAAGGGCATAAACCTGATAACTGCTTTTGATGCAGAGGTAGGTAAAGACCTACCAGCGAGCCTTTTCAGTGGTTTTCTGCTCCTCATACACATATGCTTGCAGCACCCAATTGCAGTGTGATCACACCTACAACAAAAAAGATGGGTACACTGTAAAGACTATTTAGACTGCCTAGCTGAAGGTGCTAGGAGATCATGGTTCCTTCTAGGTTCTATCTACTTCTAGCTGCTCACCACCTCATAAAGCACAGCAGAAAGAAAACAGTCCAGGAAATTCTTGGAGTGTGGAAGAAAACTTCCTAACACAGCTGATGAGGGAGCCAACTAGGGAAGACACCCTAGTTGTTTGTGAACAGAGGACTGTTGGAAACCATCTGGGGCATGCAATCATGAAATGAGTTTTTGATTCTCAGAGAAGGGAGCAGGTGGAGGGGTGGAAGGGAGGTGTGTCAGCAGAACTGCCACGTTGGACACCCAGTGGACAGACTTTGGGCTGTTCAGGAGCCTGGTTGATGGGATCGCTTTGGAAGCGGTCCTGAAGGCCAGACAAGTCCAGGAAGACTAGACATTCTTCAGGAAGGGTCTAGGGCACGAGTTTTATGAGCAGCAGCTGAGGGAACTGGGATTGTTTAGCCTGGAGAAAAGTAGGCTCACTGGGGGACCTCATTGCCCTCTGCACTGGCCTGAAAGGAGCTTGGAATGAGGTGAGAGTTAGTCTCTTCTCCCAAGTAACAAACAACAGGACAAGAGGAAAAGGCCTCATGTTTTGCCAGGGGAGCTTTAGATTGGAGACTGGGAAAATTTTCTTCACCAAAAGGGTTGCCATCATTGGAAGAGGCTGCCCAAGGGAGTGGTGGAGTCACCATTCCTGGAGCTATTGGCAAGATGTGTAGATGTGGCACTCAGGTACAGGGTTCGGTGGTGGACTGGGTAATGCCAGGGTAACAGTTGGACTTAATCTTACAGCTCTGAGTTTAGGAATCACAGGCCCTTCTGTGCTCACAGCTTTGACTAGCTAAGCCTGTTTTCAAGCACAGAAAGCCTCTTCTGACTTGTGAGAGCAGCTGTGACTTCAGCATTTGCTTCCTATATTTTGCTGCTTACTCAGACACCTTACATTGTCCCTTCCAGCCCAGGGATACAAGGGTGGCTGCAGCTCCGCAGAGAGGTGCTCAGAAGTCCAGCTGGGCTGAAAAGCAATGGTCATCCCATTTTCCCTTCGCTATTTGGCAGCTGGATACATGCCCCAGGGTAGAGGTCTGTACTAGCACTGATGCTGGGGATCACACGGAGGCACCTGCTGGACGGAGGAAGAAGGGACATGGAATGGCAGTTGCTGAAGGGAATGACTGCAAAGATGACCATTCAAGAAACACTTTGCAGAAAAATAAGTTTCCTTCTGCTCACCCACAGCCTAGCAGACTTCACAGTCAATCCCCAAGGCTTATTAAATATTTTTTCCATAAATCCCAGCAGTGCTGAGGTAGGAACAAACAGTCTGTCAGCACTGTCAGCACCAAAGTGCAGGGTAGAACAGGAAGCACCAGGGACTTCTAGTATCAAAGTTTCTGTCATCCACAGGCTCTTGATGTCTAAACACCACAACAACCAACAGGTGCAGAACCTTCAAGGCCTGTTCATTTCCAATCTGAGAGTCAAAGGGGTTTTTCCAACATCTTGAACTGTCACCTTTAACTTAAAAACTACTTTACCCATCACATAGATGAATACCAAAACATAGTATTCCTTAGATTATCAGTAACATCCATTCAAATCAATTCAGCAGCAGGAAAAATAGAGCCAAAAAGTACTCAAAACTGGTATTTCAGGATATGGTAAATTCATAGTGTACCGCCTACTTTAGGATTTGTCCTGTTACCTTCATTCCATCCTTTTGTAACTTATGGATTGAAGCAAGCACTGTATGACTGACATATTCCAATGCAGCAACTTCATTCAATTCCACTACTTAATAAAAATAGGAGAAGATGCCACCCTACTTGTAATATCCAACCACATTCACTGATCACTTCAACAGCTGCATGCAACTCTGCAGCCAAGGACTGCTCAGGGATCCGCGTGTTTCAGGGCAACAAAAATTTGAGATCCACATGCGACACAGTAACAAAATATTACCAGCAGGCTATTTCCATGAAAACACTACCTTTTTTTTTTTTTTTGCCAAAGCAACTGCAATCTTCTATCATCAGTTAAAAATGTTTAGGTTCTTCAAAGTCAAGCTTGAGCTGATGGCCCCTATTTATATTAATTTATCTTAGAGCTGTGAATTGCTTTTAGTATATTCAGTCAAAACTGCATTTCTATCTTGAGCATAATCTTTTTTGTCATTACAGATCACCTTGTTACAACTGTTTTCCATTTTGACAGACACCAGCTTAATTTTGTTCTACGCAGAATTCTGTTGTGTTCTGCCCAATTCACTTGATATCAGGAAGGGTTTGCAGTTTATTGAAGTAAAATAGGTAAAGAGGTAGCTCCAGGGTAGGGGGACTTTTAAGAGTGAATAATGATTGAGGATTTTCAGAACCATTCTTCCAAAAATGTATTTTGAGTCATCAAGGTAGAAACCTAAAGGATACAGAAAAATTACTTATTCACTATCTGATGGTTTGAGTTACTACATATGGTATCATACATGTCATAAAACAATTAAGTTTTATTTTATTGATCCACTGCATTTAGTTAATATAAATGCAGTACTTCCCTCTTTTTCTTCATATCAAACAGGCTGCAATAAAAATTAAAACATTCTGAAGTAGTCTGCTTGTTTCCTTTTTACTGCTTTAATACTTACAGAACTATTTCTTCCAGTTGCCTCAAATTCTTCCAAGAAAACAAAAGCCTGCAATGGTGTACTGTTTTTCTGCACATTATTTACTTCTTTCATGGCTATTCTGGAAGACCAACTTTAAAGATGCAGATACTTTTAACATGAGTTAAGGGCTGTCTCCAAATGCATTAGAGCAGCATAATATATTGTACTCCAAATTCATCCTATCTGTTCTGCAAAAGTTTTACCAGAAGCTCATCTATACACATGTTCTTGATCACTTGAGTGCAAAAGTTTCATTACAAGACCATGAAAGAGACTTGGAGCAGCAGCAGCAGATGCAACTCCCTGCCTTTCAAAAGCTTCAGCTAAATCCAAAGAAATTTTCAGGACTCTAGAGCTAGACAACTTGGACTCGATTATCCTTGTGGGTCCCTTCCAAATCAGCATATTCTGCAATTTTGTGAAGTTACTTTGATCTTCAAGAGCACAGACTTAACCCAGTTGTGGCAGCAGAAAACTCTAAGCCAAACAAGGCCTTGCACTGTAGGGTAACAGAAAAAAATGAGATGGCAAAAATGTACAGATGGGAATCAGGATATTCACCTAGACCTGGGAGAAAGCCTACGGCTGCTGCTTAGTGCCTAGTTGTGATCAAATGACCACAGTGAAAAAAACCTATCAAGGACCATATTCCAAGGCTTCTCAGGCTGCACAGAAACCTTCTATTTCCCAGCAATGATTTAGACTCTCCTCTTCTGTTTATAGAGTAGAGACAGGACCAATCTTTCCTTTCTACTGCATGAATTCTGCTACCTCTGTGGGAAGAGACCAAAAAAAGCTCTCAGACCAAGAGCCAGTAGTGGGTGGAGTGCTTCTGTTTTCAGACTGTTGTACAACAGCACCATCCAGCTGTCAAACAAAAAAATTATCAAACATTAATGCCACTATCCAGATTTGGTCGTTGTATCACAAGAAAAATGAATAATTACACCTATTTAAAAAAAAAAAACAACCAAAAAAACAACAAAACCCCAACCCACAGGTCCCTTCCCTGCTTCTTATATTGATCCACTGTGTTAGGCTTTCTGGGTTAGTATACAAGAGCGTGCTTTAGGGAAGTTAGGAATTCAGCCCAGGTTTTTTCTGTCCAGTAAGAGTGGCAGGCTACAGCTTACCTGTTTCAGTGAAGTGTGGAATGTGAGCTCTCAGGTATGAGGAAAAGACCATTATCTTTGGCTCACAACCAAAGGTAGCTAATCACACTACAAATATCAATGGGAAAATCTCAACTCATAAGAGCCAATGTTTTAGCTATCATACTTTACCACTCTTGAGCTTCAGTAGTGAAAGCAAGAACAGCAACCTTCAGCGAGGGATAAAAACAATAAAAACTCATACTTAAGTAACAGATCACTCTTGAGAGACATTATGACACAAGGAAGAAAACTCCTTGCTCTCCCAAGATTTTTCATAAACTTGGGTTATTTACCAGTAAGGCATATGCAATGGAAATAAATGGCATTACCTACAACACATGACTGATTACCTGAATTAAATCTACAAGGTCACTGCTTAAATTGCCCTCAGTTCTGCACTAAATTCACTTTTGTCGTAACATCCACAGGGAGCTTACCATGCGTGTCCATTGATGATCAGGAAGTCTAATGTTAGACTACTGTTCTTGCATTACATGAGCCTTAGCCCATCCTGTGATCCCACATTCTTGCACTGACACCTGAAAGCAGTAATGCATCTCCTTTTCTGACTTTCTGAAGACCAGTACTAGTTCTTTACAAACACTTCACAAAGCAACACAGGGTACTTATCAACGCCTAAAGATAGGCCAGTCATCCTTTAAAAGAAAGCAACACTAGTGGAAGCTTCCCAAGTAAATATTGTCAGGGAAAAAAAGTTATAAGTGCAACAGTTAACATAGGAGAACAAGCATTTCTACATGCAAAGAAAACCTGAAAGGAAATCCTGGGATAAATGAGATGACTTTAAGGAACTTGAGCTTATGCAAAGAAGAATCAGCATAACCACATCAAGAAGAGACGATGTTTTTCTTGCATGTATTTAAAATATACTGTAGGTTTTAATATAAGCCCAGAATTTAAGAGTGCAGCAACAGAAAACCAGCAAGCACTAGAATAGTAGCTAAAGCCATAGGAGCAAAGAACACATCCAAAGATACAGCAGAGGTGGCAAATGACAAACCTGTGCCAAGTAGGAGAGAAGGTGCCCTTAGACAAGCAAGGCAGCAAAGCCAGAAGAGTCTGAAGAGACAAAGCTCTAAGGGAGAGGACAACAGCTCCCCAAAATCTGCAGATGAACAAGAGGATCAAAGAGAGGCATGGTTAATGAGGAAGTGTTATGGCTAAGTTTAACTAATGAAAGCATGAAGTTCTCTCACTATGAAAAAGAGAGCAGAGAACACACGACCTTCAAAAGGAGCTTTACTTGAAAGCCATTGCAAGACTATGTCATTAGATCAGAGACAGAACAAAGGTACTAGAAAAAAAACTGCAATGAGAAGAGACCAAAATGTTAAAATCAGCCAAAAAAGAATTGGTGCCAAATGGGCAAAAAAAGGGGAAAGATTGGTATGCGGGAGGGTATTACAAGGTGGCAAGGAGGTGGCAGAAAAGAGCAAGCCCTTGAATCTAGAATGAAACGATCTTCAGCTCCACACACAGGGGAACAAAAACAAAAAACAAAAAAGCACAAAAAAACCAACCAACCAAAGACAACAAAAAAATCCAAAAAAAACAACTACAAAAAGAGGAAAATGTCAAAGTTTGCACTTTAGGTGAAGAGAAAGTAATTTGAAATGAAGAATCTTATGATCTTGATTGAAGAAAGTACATTTTCCTTGCCAGGAACTGACAAGAGAACTTGTGACCTGCTTGGAGGCTGCACAGCTTTGCTTGGAGAACTGCATACTCAAAAGGCATAGAGTTACACGCTCATTCCAACAGAAAGGATAGGATCAATCCATTTCAAAACTCAGATGTAGATGGAGAACAGAAAGGAGGAGCAAAAGCAGATTTTGTGGAGTTACTAGTCAGATCAAACAACAAGGGAGAAGGTGGAAACAGCATAAAAATCACAGCAAGCATAGAAATAGGCCTACAGTGGAAAGACACAAGACAAGCCAGACAGGAGAAACAGAAAGCCGTGAAGTCTTTCCAAAACAGTCTAAATAGAGAGACAACACTTCTACACCATCCTTCATGAGGTCAGCCAGAGATCTGCCAAGTTGATCCCAGTAAGTACTAAAGGATTTCACATGGAACTTGAGCTCATGACAGTAGTTTTTCTGTTTTATCACAGGATGCAAGCTTTTAAGCCAGGACACTGGAAGGTAAAAGGTAAAAACCACTGTTTCCAGTAGACAGCAATCTGTTTACACTTACTAGTTGTTCAATTTAGCTAAGGAATCAACCTTATTTAAGATTACAGTACCTGTTTAAACTGAGCTTTGTAGTCTTGTGTGAGTAAGCATTTCCAAACCCCGGGTTTCAGCTGTCCAGAGTCTTAGATAGATGTACTATAGTTAAACATGCCATGTCACTCGGAGGATCCGTTTACATGTCTGCAAGTCCCCCCGCCTGCCTGCCACCAAAGTATCTATTTACTATCCACAGAAATTACTATTCAGCTCAGACCTGAGGAGTTCAGTTTTTATCTTCACCAGCCTCTCTAACCTTCTAACTAGCAAAGCCGGCAGATCTGATTTACTGCAAGCTTCTGCTGTCACTGACTAGTGCAGTAGCAGACCTAATGACAAGCTTGCTTGATTTAGGATTTTAGTTTGTGAACAGTCTTATTTAAACTGGGGACACAATACCACACATGTGAAAATAGTGATAAAATCACACACGGTAAATCCGTAATATTGAGCAGAACAGCTGAGTGCAAGAAACATGTTGCATATACCAGCTTCTTATCCTGATCCAATCTTAGAACTTAGAACCTCACGCTGCAATGCTTACCAACCCCATCTTTTCAAACAGACTTTCTACAAGTCCCATTAATCTTATGTTTAGCATTTATGTACAGCAAGGTAGTTTCTACTTCCAGAAGTTTCTACACAAGTTGCACTGATACCCATGTCTTCCAACAAAGTGGCCAGGTTCCCATGACAGGAAGTATGAATAAACCCAGGAAGATCTATCCTAGAAAGCTCACACATTTCAAAATTTAAGATCTTATTTTAATCCAAGATATGGCAACTGTAAAATCCAGTTCATAAAATGGTAAATTGCTGCTGCTAAGTCGTCATATGTACGGTGAAAACAGCCAATCAGTTCAGGTTTCTAGTCAGTAGGGCTTCCCCATTGATTCCAAGATTTTCTTTCTCTCTTCTGCAGGGGGCATCTCTGGTTTCACACCATTTCTCTTCCTTTGCATCATAATTCCATGCTGAAAATAGAATAAAGTGACCATGAGAACAGACTTCGCAGAATCTCTGCTCCTGAGCTCTGAATGAACAAGATTCTCTAATAGAAAAATGCTTTATATATCAAGACCCAGGTACTCTAAGTCTGATTAGCTGATAATTAAATGTACTAGTACTTAGTTCAAGATACCTGATAGTTTATCTTGCTGCTTCAGAATACAGTGCAATCAGTATTCCCATTACACTAAGTCAGACTAGTGCACAATCATCTGTAAACAGGATTTTTTGTAATTCGCACAAGTATTTAAAGGCTAAGCTAAAACCTCCTTACTACAATGGTATAAGGAAAGAAAACAGCAGGAAACAGTTTAACTGCACATAGTTCCTCATGATACTTCTCTACCACCAAATAAGCTCTATATTAGGTTAAAGTAAACATGATCCAAGCCAGTGGGAAACCAGATAGCCTTACCTTGCCTCAGAACTTTTTCACTGCATCTGTTTAAAAGAGAACTTATTACTAGAAATACGTGACTCAAGTTCAGAGGAAAACATCAGGTACTGCAAGAATACTGACTCACAGCCTAAGAGAGTAAACTCAGAACAATCAAGTGAAGTACTTTGATGTGCATGTGCTCAAGTCTTCCAGCAACACATACTGAGACTACCTGGGCTAGTAAGTTACTGTAAAAACAGCAACAGTCAGCATTAGACAGGTTTGAAGGGTTCAGAAAGCAGCATGTCAGAAGCAACATACATAAAGCAAAGCAGGGAGTAAAATTTAGAAAGTTTACTCTGCTTACCCAGAATTGTCTGCAGTTTTTGTACTTCAAAAAATAATCAGTACACATATCCTTGTTATAGTTGTTGTCATCCATACATTTTGTAGTGGCATCTGTTTCCTTTAATAGGGGAAAATATACTTCAGAGCTGAGGGAAGTTACTGTACTCAGTGTTTAAATATTTTAATAAGTCCCAGGATATCTATGAAGATAGGAGTCAACTCTTCAGATGAAAGAATACTATCAAAGAGAGCAAAGGAACACCTATTACAAAGGATAATCAGTACTTCCAAGCAGTGATTTAATTTAGAGATAACAGAGAATAGAGTTCAGTAGACAAGTAAGTATACTAAGTATAGAGTCCACAGAATAGTTGTTTACAAGGATGCTTGGTATAACTCACAAAAGACTTCTAAAAAATAACCAAGCTTGTCTAACCAGGATTTCAGGCTCTGGTTTTAGGGACAGAAAATTTAAGAGACTGCTATCAGTTATACTACTCCTATTTATGGGGAATTACTTGTTATTTTGTGCTTGTTATAATAGATGATTTTCAGCCCTTCCCATCTTCAGACTCTTAACAAACTTTTAATGCAAAATGCTACAATGCAAGTGTGCTATCCACGAAACAGCACTCTAGAAAGTGCGTCATTCAATATTGAAATGTACAGACAGAAATCTCAATTTGATCATCTTACCGCTACACATGGATTTATATCGTGATCTCTAAGCTTTTTTGCATGCCTGGACATTCTAGACAGACACTCGTACCTTGGCTAGAAAGGGAAAATAAACAGGTTAAGTATCTACTTTTAACAGTAAATCAGGATTAAGTCTGAATTTCAGGATGTAATAAAGGCCTTCTCGCAACACAGTTTGGTTATCTTTAAAGAACTGAACAAAACCCAAGCTCCGTTTGCAAAGTGTTATTTCAAAAGCAGTAACAGCAAGACAACACCGGCAAGTTTAGCCCATCACCAAGACTGATGAATTCCTGCAGAGAATGGAGCCACTGCAGCAGCTCTCACACCAGCCTGTGTATCATGGAGGAAGTGACCATGTGTAGGAGAAATAGCTCCATCGAAGCTGTTCACAGCCAACGCACTGTAGACACTTCAATTAATAGCGTGTGGGAGGAATGTACAAGTAAAGTTTTCCAGATTTGTTCCTACTCCTTAGCTGGATCACATCTGTATCTTCACTGAGCTTTCCCAGGTACAACAAGTGCCCAACTATCTCCTGTGCTGCTGTATCAAATATTTAATAGAAAAAGCACTGGTTTCACCGCAAGGTGGGACCAGACCCACTTACACTGTGTATGGCAGCTTGAATCACATTTTTTACCATTTAGCAGTTAGACATTGACTTTAGGAACTGTAAGCTTGAGAGACACAGAGTTCAGTGCCAAGAATCTACACTGATCCAAGATGATGACATCAAGATGAACAGCAGACCCTCTTTCCCTTTACAGCTTCCTATACATTGCCTCCGGCACACATATGGCAAGGCAGGTATGTGTTCCAAACAAACACTAAATCTAACAAAAAATAAATTAATGTTGACCAGATGACTGCTTGAATCAATGCAATCCGAAACACAGGACAGAGGGAGCAAATTAAAGTACTGCTGACAAAGGACACAGCTTAATCTTGTTGTTTTTTATTTTCTCAAAAAACATTGATGCTAATTCTTAACTAAGACCTGTTTCTGTTCACATTAGCAAATGATAAATGCAAGTCTGCAGTAAAAAGCCCATTTTGCTTCATACCAGATTAAAAAAAAAAAAAATCAAATACTGCTCTTTGTAGCTCACAGAAAACCATGTTTTAGATGGAGTTTCTTCTTTGGGTAAGAGTAAACTGTTCCCAGCAAACAAGCCTTAGGTTTTACAAGCTGTGCATGTATACTTTCCTGGTGCTTGGAGTACTTTTTGCTTTCCATACAATCATCGTTTGAAAATGGACCTTTTAATGAATGGCATCCGGAAATGCTTTCACTTTCCTTTGAGAACTATCCAGTGCTTAAGTTAATTTCACAAGCTAGGCAAATTTTGGTGGGTGGAAGCGCATTTTTGAGCAGGCACTTCCAACTCAAATGGAAACACAAGCAGGTATACTAGCATCATCACAGACTTCAACAAAGGAGGAGGGAAGGGAGAAGTAGGAAGCAAAAGCAGCATACCACAATGCCTCACCTAAGTCACCACAACAGATACAAGATTTGTAGAGGTTTGCTTGTGTCTGTGATATAACTCTGCATTTCAATGGTATTACCAGCTAAGCAGACATGCCTCAAGGTGTACAGTGTTAGTCTGACTTCAGACTTAACCTCTGAAAGAATAGTTGTGAGTCATAGGATGTGCTGTCATAATCAGTGTTCCTTATATAAACCGCACTTGACACTTTCAGTTCGATTACACTACCAGAGTCTGCAGCCGTGCCCGATTTAAGGAACAGTGCACACAATCCATTAAACACCTACTTAACGAACAGGCAGTTCAGTTCTAATGAAGATGCACAGCTCAGAGCAGGCAAATGCTTAAACATTCTTAGTACTACCCAAAAGGTCTGATAGCTCCTGCGCGTGTTCCTCTCTCCCCCTCTCCGAAGCACTTCAGGACTTGAAACATTATCAGCTGGAAGGGCAGGCGGGTCACGCCGAAATGCTGCTGGGTGACTGAATGAGCAGTTGGGCAGGAAGCGAGCTTCCCCCTCCTCCCAGGTTTTGCACATGTACGGGCTTCCCTTCCTGCTTTCAGATTACAGGTCAGAGCCCAACCACAACCAAAGGCTTGTCTATTCCACAGTTCTTAATTATGCTTTAACACATTAACAGCTGTAAACCGTACCACAGAGAACCAGGGCTGTTGCTGGCACTCTTTAACCCTAGGGCTTTTTCAGTTCATAAACCATCAGGGCACTTTTCTACAGGCTCCCTCTCATTGAAACGCGTTTGGTCTGCTTTAAATGCACATACACAGATACAAATTCGCTAATTATGCTGCAATACAGACCAGCTTATTAAAACTTCGAGCCCTGGAGCCAAGGCCGTGCTAAAAATCTTAGGGCTTCTCTGCCTGTTACGGCAGGGGAGGCGGGATGAGGCGGCCGGCGGGCCCGGGCGCTCGGCACCGCGGAGCTGCCGCCTCGCCCGGCTCAGCTTCCCGGGGAGGGCCGGGGGCCGTCCAGGTGCGGAGGCGAGGCCGGCGCCCCCCGCCCGGCCCCTGCCTTCCGCCGGCGGCAGCGGCGGAGCGGCCGGAGGCGCCCGGCGACCCCTTCC
>VZTG01008821.1:112896-195020 GCA_013397845.1 Melanocharis versteri | reverse complement strand
CCCGCGGCGGGCCGGGCCCGGGGCCGCGGGGCAGGGGCAGGGGCAGGAGCGGCGCGGCCGCCCCCTCCCCTCCTCGCCTCTCCGGAGCCTGTGCTGTGAATGCAGTGACAGCGGCGAGAGCGGCGAGAGAGGGAGCGGAAGACATTAGAGACCGCGGTGCCGAAAAATGAGGGAAAAAATTAATATAAATTCGCCCACCGCCTCAAACCGGGCAAATTTCGCACAGAAATTTCCCCCGTAGACCCGGCTACCCGTGGGGTGTCCCCCGGACCTGGCGGCTGCGTCTTTGGGGGGATCCGGAGTGACTTTGGGGCACTCGACCCCCCTTTCCCGTCGTTTTTTGGACAAAAGTTTTTTTTTTCGTAATAAAGAAACGAATTTGCCTGCTCTCCCCCTCCGAGTAGCCCAGGAGCTTTTCCCTTCCCCATCGGTGTGTGTTTAGAGAAAAGTGTGAACCCAAGTAAGTGCTGAGTCGTGTTGCATTGGGGAGGGGGGTTTGCTAACTGAAAGCAGGAGAGATCCGGAGAGAGAGAGAGAGAGAGCAGGGACAGCTTGTTGTCAGTATCATAAACAACCAAAATGGAGGGAGAACTGAGGCATATAACAAAATAAAAATCAGAAAAAAATGCCAAAAAATACCTAAAAATCGGGGCTGCTCCCCCTTTTCTTCCTCAAGGTAACAGAATAAAACCCGTGTCTTCCCGAGACCGTTTTAAGGTTTCAGGGAGCAAGGAGTTAATATTTATTATTTTTTTTTGTTGATGAATTCTTTGGAAAGGCAAAAGCCTCTTATAACTCGCCACCGACAATGAGAAAACGTGAAAATCCCTTTCAGGACAGAGAGGTAGGGGGAGATGATGGTGCAGAAAGTGTATAACTTGGGGGTAATGTGGAGTGATCCTAGATAAGATAAATGCTCTGTGTGGTGCTTTATAACTTCCTTTTTTAATGCTTTTTTTCTTTTTTTTTGGTGTGTTTGGGGGATTTGGGGACATGGGGGCTCCTTTCTTTTCCTCTGTCTTTTTCTTTCCCCTTTTTTTTTTTTTTTCGGACCGGAATGTAATGCCTTTGTAGTGTCACTTTCCTGATCTAATTAGGATGTGTGAGGCAAAGAGTAAACCTTTCCGGTTTATAAAGTGCATTTTCGTTGCCTTTGAATTTCGAGTTTTCTTGGTGGCTCACTCCTGTATTTAAACTGGATTCTTCGGAGTGGTGTGGGGTTGAGCTAATGCTCCATAGGGAGAGCAGAGAGGGCTCAGGGGCAGGGCACCTCTTCTGCGGGTGGTTGCTGACTTCCCTGGCACATTCAGTTCACCTGTTTGTCTCCTACAAAGAATGTATTCTGCAGTCTCCTCGTTTTATTTATATAAAATAATGATGCCTCATCTCGCCTCACATTGAAGTTAATGCGAAAGTGCTGCTGATGTTGGTTCCACGTGGGATCAGGGACATAGCAGGGCATTTTAAAGAGACAGCTTCTCTTTTCCTGGGGTTATCATCACCTCTGCAGCACCTCTGCCTCTAGCAGAGGGGTGGTTCGTTGTTTTTTTTTTTGGTGGAAAGGTGTCAAATCGGCCCTAGTCTGATGAATTAAGGAAGGATAACAGGGGGAAACGTGCAGAATCGTTGGGATCAAAGCAATTCTTTTGTGTGTAGCAGGTCTTCAGGGGAGTTTTCTTGGTGTGTTAATTAAAATGCTGTGTTTTGGAGAGTGTTTTTTGGAATGTATGTTGCAGCAATGAAATAGTCTCAGGTTGTTTAATATTAAGATCTAGTGCTTTTCTGCTAGCTATGAATTCTCTGGGAGGAGATTAATTCCCTGTGTGTAGGGCAATTTCACAGACATTTTGTGAAAGTTGTGAAGTGCATTATTTTTACTTTGCATACATTCAGTTTTGTTGGGAATGTGTGAGTTTGTTCAAAAGTTTGTTCTGTACTTAAATCTCCTAAACCATCCCCAAAGGTTTTGAAAATAGCAAAAAATAACAGTAGGTTTTAATTGGCCAAAGTAGGGGCTCTTTACAAGTACACCTTAGCTGTGCAGTTATAACATCACTTGGAAGAATTGCCTCTGGCTTTGTTTAAAGAAAGAAAAGTCATCCTAACTGTGGTCTAGTGTCATGTATATGTGCGCATGTGTGTATGCATGCATGCTTTTAGCATGGATTCTGGCTGATACTGGTTTTTTCCTTAATTTTTAACTTGTAAATGTTTAACTGCAATGATGCGAAATGCTCTGCTTGTCCCTATTATCTCCTATGTATCTTAGTTTTATTTTTGAATATCTTATTTTAAAAAATTAGCATCGCCTCTTAACATGGCAATTTGATACCTTTATGAGGAGTTGCGATGTTTCCTTTACACTTGCCTTGTTTTTGTAGTTTTTGTATTTAGTTCTAGATTGAAAATTGAATGCAGGTATGTGGTTCTTGAGGGGGAAGATGGGGTACTGAACTTGGAGGGAGGCTATTGCAGCACGTGTTTTCTGTGAATTTGTGGAAGTGGAGCATGAGTTGTGATAGCCCTCTGTGTTGAATAGCATGTGCTTGCAAATGATCTGTACCCTTTCTGCAAGTGTGACCAAAGAAACTTGTTGCCTAGGATAGCCTTGTGGTTAAAGATTTGGGAAGAAATCTCAAAGTTTTCCAGTGACTCACAGTTGTGAAAATTTAATCACATTAACTACTCCTACGTTAGAAAAAAGGGTCATTAAGGAAGAAAGATTAATCAGTTTGTATAAAGGAATGATATTGAACATTTTTCCAAAACTGCCTTTTATGGTTTAGAGATCTGTGTTATAGTTAGTAAGAATTCAGACTTAAAAGTTCCTTTCTGAATATTTCTTAAACTGATCTATTATTTTTATTGACTGAAGTAACATTACCCTGGAATGCATAGAAATTTGATAAATTAATAGCAGTTCACCATATGTTGGTAGTTTTAATGTACCAGGGTAGATAGACAGATGGTAGTAGATGTGCAGAACTAACTTAAATAAACCAGTTAATGGTACTGAGAACTCTTCAAATGCTGTGTCTGTGACCATCAGTATGAAGTGCTTAACATGTTACTACATTTTTACCTAATTAGGAGCTTTTTAATCATTAATATTTTAATGCTGAAAATAGGTATAGACACTGGTAATAACAATGTGAGAGAAGCAGTGTTGTGGAGTATCTTTCTTGACTTACAGCTATGTATCACAAAGCAAATTTGGTGTATCCAACCATAGTATAAAATTCAGGATTTAGGGTGGAGAAAGAGGAAAGGGTGTTCTCTCAGAATTTGATACTCTTCTAAACTGGATTTAATTTTAAGGTATAATCCAGATGGAGATAATAATATCAGAAAAAAAATGTTGATTAGGACTATTTTTTTACAAACTTACTCTCTTGTAGAAAACAGAATTCTTCTTACAGTGATGAAGTGTTTTTTAAATAAAAATATAGAGTAACTTTCAAAGCTTCCTTAGTTCTGAGAGTTAAGATAATCTTCTGTTTTATGTGTTGGTCTGATTCCATACATGATACAGTTTGATTTTTTCAAGATTTTCTAAAATTAAAACACCTGAGGAAACAAATACCTTGGGCTGTTGTTGGTAAAGTTATCCTACTTTTTCTAGGTAAACTGGAGAGGTGTAAATGTATTAAAATCCTTCTTAGAGACTTATCAATCCTATTCAATAGTGTTTAATAATTAGTAACTACAGTATTCTACAACAGTACAAGCAAATACAGGAATCAAAAGTGACATGCATTCAGCTTTCCTTGAATGCTTAGCTCAAATGTATCTCTTGGTGTGTACTTTTAACTTAGTAATTATCCTGAAAAATTAGTTTTCAATGTAGGACTTTTTAGATTTAAAATAAGAAATCTTTAAAAAGTGTGTGTAATTCCAAAAGGCACTGCATACAAAGTGCAGCCACTTCTAATGGTTGTCCATCTCTTCAGCTGGTTAGTCAAAATGGTGCCCTAAAGTCTCCTCCTTTCAGGGTATTGCATATGTTTTAAAATTAATGGGTTAAGAAGGGCACTACTTGTGTTCTAAATAAACCACTGTTTGTAACTGTTCAAGGTTATTTTGTTAAAATAGATGTTTTTACTTCAGAGTCTAAACCATAAGTTTTTAAAATTTTCTATCTATAACCCCTTATGTTGTTAAAACCAGTTTTTGTGAACAAATACTTTTTAGTAGGGTTCTTGAACAAATTTATGTGTTTATGAAGGGGAAATATTCTGGAAAACATGAAATCTGTTCAGGTGCTTAGACCATTCTCAAATCAGCACAGACTTAAAAGGAGCTAACAGTGACCACCACTGAAGTGATAGAGAACTTGCTTTCAAGGAGTTATTCTCCAAATATCTGCTACTTGTAAGGATTTAGCTTGCAGAGCTTTTGAAAGAAATGTGCAGTATTTATCCACTGAACTGCTAAGCATCTTTAACCAATTACCAAATGTTTAGGTAGCCTTAAAAAACTATTTAAAAATAATTCAAATATTAGAACAAAGTAACATTTGTATTGATCAGATACAAAATGTTTAAATTTTCTGAAGCATAGGGGTGTTTTTTGCAGTTATCTGGGTATTTTGACAATAGGCAACTGTGTATTTTTCCTCTAAACAAAAAAAACCACATCTAAAATTTAATTCAATTTATATTGATTTTTAAATTGTGTGATCTCGTAACTTGAATGTAAAACATTGATTAACTCTCAATATAATCACTTACACAGATGCTTTTTTTTTTTTTTTAATTTTCAAGGAATATAGTGACCATTTATCTGCAATTGCATCAATTGCAGTTACTAATGCATTTTGAATGAACAGTTGTCCACCAAATATCAAATATAAAAGATCCTAATTGTATGCAAGTTCAAAAACCTAATATTAAACAGAACTGGTCACCATTACTGCAGGTTCAGGGGTTTTTTTTATTTAGATAGTCTTGTTAAAGTGTTTTCTGTCTACATCTGTATCAGTGTTCACCTGTTATTGTCTCTTCTTAGGACAAATAGCAAAAATTAGTAGAACTAGAGGGAGTTTTTTGACTTTTGAAAAGATAGAATGTGCTTTTAAGAGTAGTTGTATGCTAACAGTTTCAAAGGATGGGGCCTTCTCATAGGATGTATTAAAATTTTTAGTATTTAAATGGACCCTGCATGTCTAGTAAACGGTTACTGTAGGATCATGGCATTAAAATTAACCACCGTATATGTCAGGGGTTTGAGATGACTGTATAAGTACATACTTGACAGTGAAGAGTAGGAAAGGATATATAGTTGTTCTCATGTTGAAGGAATAAATCAGTTTCTATTATAGCCTTCTCTGTAGCCTTCTTCTCTCCCCTTCCTGGTTCATTGTCTGTCCAGAGTGTAGAGATACCTTGTCAAATACATTAAAATACATGGCCAGAGTGATGGGCTATTTTATTCGTGACCAACCCTAGTGTTTTTTGTAGATTTACAGGGGTGCACAAAGAAAATAAAATGTGGCCCAATGTGTATTTGTTTAGAGGAAAGGAAAGAGAGAAAAAAAAAACCTCACAGGTCTGAACTAGTACAAAACCAAAAAATGAGATAGAAAAAACGAATGCAGACAAGTGTGGCTATAATGCATACAACAGTAACTCAAAACTATGAAGTAAAATAGCTCAAATCAGATTTGAGAAAGTCAAGTGGGAATCAGGAAAGTAAAACCTAAGAATTGCCATCAGATGCAGTTAAGAAATAACTATGTAAAGAAACTTGGAAAAATGCAAAAAGTGTCTGTTACAGTAAACTGAATTGCTCTAATCTTCTTTTGCACTTAATGTGCTAAATTCCTCTCTCAAGGAGAATATCCCTAGAAATCAGATTAGAAGGTGTTTAAAGGGAATTATTTGTCAAAGTTGTTTTTTCACAGAAGTTAGGATAACTACTAATAATCTCTTCCATATTGCTGTAATAATACTTTGTTTGATACAATTTAGCCATACAGATTGCATGTAGATTTACTTCTGTATTGTGCAGGTAATTTACCAGTAGCCTGACACTGTGTATCTCTAACCCTAAAAACTGTTCTTTATGGTTGTGAGTCACATCAGATTTGGCAGTCTGGAAAGTGTAAAGTATTTCTTATGAAATAAGATGTAGATTGCTGATTTTGCCTTATGCACATTTACTGTGAATTGCCAAATAACCAAAAAGGAAGGAGGATGTCAGAAAACTTACCTTCCCTCTTCATGTGTTGAGTATGTATTTGTGTCCCATGGGGTACCAGATTTGCTAGTGTTTTCTAAAAAACCCTGCAAATCATCTGATTCTGAATTAATGAGATCTCACTATACTACGTGTTTGAACAGCAGAAAGACCCTGTGTATGCAAATCAGATTTTACTGTCTCAAGTGCTTGTCACTTCTGATAAAACTGTTTACTGTGTGTTGTATATATTTATCATGAATATTACATTTATATGAAGGATAGATACAGACATGCACACATTTTAAGGAGACATTTAGGGACAATATCATGTCTTTTGAATCAGTTGTGGTTAGGAATATTTTTTTTAAAGAGATCTTCTTGAAAGAAAGGCAGAAAGAGTGATTCTGGCAGCTTGCTATTAAATTTCAATCAAGCCAGTATAGTTCGTAATAAAACATTTACAAGTTTGTAAATGTTAAGTTTCTTCAAACTCTTACTGTCACGTGTGGAATTTTCATTTATACTATTTTGCATTTACTGCAGCTGCCTACATGCAAGGCTTAGTAATACTGCATTTATCACATGCAAGTGTAGATACAATATAAATATATAAAAGTAGAAATTGCCTGCAGCTGTTCTTATATTTTCATAAGACAATACGCTACAAAGGTGTAAATTTATGGTGTTAGCTACCTGCTATCAGTTACTGGTGCTCTTCTCCTCACAAGTGCTTAAGAAGAGTATTAAACTAAAATAAAACAAACATAAAATAGTGTCAGAGTTTTGTGTTCTGTTTAAAAGCCAAACACAGTATTGTTCAAGCTTGTTTTGTTCACTGAAAGTTACTGTAGTCAATACTTGGATAATTTGTTTCACTTGGATAATTTGTTTCACCTAGGACACTAGGAAACATCGAACCACCTAGATTAGAGAAGAGTTTAGATATAAATGCCAGTTATTTAAGTCTTTAGGGGTTTTTTTTCATCTGTGATTTGAAGTTTTCTTTTATTCTTTTGAATACTAGGACTGTGCTTAGACTAAACCACTCCTAATTATGCCCCAGCACAAACATATTGCTTATGGCTATATTTTAATCAGTTTCAGAAAAAGTAATAAAAATATTATTGCATCTGTCAAAGGATGGTGTTGCTACATGCTATTTTAAATGGTGTTTAAGTACAGTTATAAGCATACCAGTACAATGAAATCAGCTCTATTCCTAAACAACAAAGTTACATGATTTTTTTACTTAAAAAGTTAACCAAGAATCCTAATATGTTAATTATCCTAATTATTCAGGCTGGGTTTAGTATGTGTTGAAATTGCTTTAAAAAGTATATGTGAAATATTTATATCAAACTTGTTTAATTTCTCATTACTTGTAAAATGTAATGTTTTCCCGGTTATAATTTTAAAGGGTTTTTTGTCTCAGCTGCCTGAGTGTATCTTTTTCTTTTGGATACACTTTTCTGAACCCAGCACTTCTTTAACTTATTTAAAACTCTTGTGTTCTCTCAGAATCAATTTGTGTCCCTTTCAGTTTAGCTATTGATAATTTTGGTACTAGAAAAATTGTGCTGAGGAATACTGTGAAATTAACTTGAGCTGGTGATGCTACAAGTAGAAAAACTGGGTGCAGAGTAACACAGGAAACTTAATCATAATAGTGTTTGGGTGATGGGAATAGTCCCTAACTGGATGAATGTTAAACTAATCTATGAGGAAAAGATGTCAGGTCTTGTAGCATTAGTCAAACACATACTATCACTGTTTCTCATAAGAAATACTCAAACATATTCCTAGTATCAATTGCTGTGGAAAGCAAACAGAAATCTAGATTATACTTTCAGAAATGTTAAACTGTGAAATAAATTTCTTGGGAAACAAAATGGTTTTAGAGGTCTCCCCTGTAGTGTATTATTTCACCTTTGAAAACTTGGCCACTTCAGAATATTTGAAAACAAGTAAGTTAAGTCCATCTTAAGAAATACATTTTGGTTTCTAGTACAGCTTTTATCTATGCATCATGTAAAACAAACTTCTTGCTCTTCATTATGCTTAAATACTTGTACTGAAAGGAAAGTGCATTTAATCAGGTTTTAACTGCATTGATTGCTTGTCAGTTTGATTGGAGTAGCAAGATACTTTAGTTTGGGGAGGCTGTGTTATTATTTTCAGTTCTTCCGTAGTTTGACTAATAAAACAACTGAACATAAAAAGAGACTGGATCTTTCTTCAAATCTCAAGTGAGAAGACAGGTGTGGTCAAAAAGGTGCTCTGGTGACTTAAATCACTGCCCCTCAGTCCTTTCAAAGTATTTAAATCATATGAATTTGTGATATCAGTCACATAGTCGTATTGCAACCTTGAAACTGATAATACATTCAGTTATCTTGAGATGAACTCCATAATTCTTCATTAGCAGATTAAGTTTCCTAAAGGTTTTGTCTGAATAAGAACTTGAATATTGTACTGCTTGTTCCATTTTTCATCAGGAACCAAACAATAGAAAGTCTCTCAACTCTGAGCAAAGCCTCAAAGACTTAATAGATGCTTTAAATGCCCCCTATTCTTGTCATAGTTTTAGGTGCTAAACTGTGGTTGAAGGTCGAATAATCTGTTCTGCTAAGCATCTGAATTTCATCATAAAGGAGGTAGTTTGGTATTTGGATGTAGTTTTAGCATGAAAGTTTCATGTAGGCAGCTTAACAAAAAAAGCTAAAAGGCAGGCAGAAATTAGCTGACAGGTTGCAAGTGCTTCGTAACTGCTCTGTGAAGTACTACTTAAATCCCATTTCTTACTTTGGGATAGTAAGACTCATAGTTTGAAGAAGAAAGAGCTTAACTAATTTGTTAATTCTTCCTTCTCAAATATATGTAAAATTTGCCACCACTTTGGCTGACAACAGCCTCTGGAGAGGGACTTTTTATAAGGGTGTGTAGCGATAAGACAAGAAGTAAAACTGACAGAAGGTAGGTTTGGATTTGACATAAGGAAGAAATTCTTTACTGTGAGGGTGGTGAGGCACTGGAACAGGTTTCCCAGAGAAGCTCTGGATGTCCCATCCCTGGCAGTGTTCCAGGCCAGGTTTGGTGGGGCTTTGAGTAACCTGGTCTAGTCAAAGGGGTCCTTGCCCATAGCAGGGGGTTTGGAACTGGATGATCTTTAAGATCCCTTCCAACTCAAACCATTCTACAATTCTATAATATAGCCAAACTTTTTGTAACTTAGGCCTTTGTAGGAAGGTTATGTGTTCTCCTGGACAAAGATAATACTGCCTTTGTGAATTAACTTATGAATTAACTGTTACTTAGCAACTTTGTAATTTTGTGATGCGATTTCGTGTTTGGGGGTACATCTGAGAGAGGACGTAGTCAGAATTACTTAAACTTCACTCCCTGTGCATGGCAGAGCTCTGGCCCGAAGAGCCGAAGAGCACGTGTTCTGTCTTCTTGCTTTGAGTATTTTTAGACTGGTTATATGGGGTAAAAAAATTAATCCTTTTTTAACTTCTACTTTTTGCATTTGTCAGTTGTTTAGGAAGTTTGTTTCTTGATTATTTTTTTTTTTTAGTATGTTGCAGTGGCTGGCAAAGTTACTGAATGATCTGAACTATAGAATTTCTAGGTGGAAAAGGGAGATGTTTTTCCCATCTGATCTTGACCAGGTTGTTTGAAAGTTTCCTTTTCTTTTCAACAGTGCTTTGCTATAAATGAAAACAAATTAAACTGAACAAACAGTTAGTAAAAATGCATGGACCAGGTTCCTCTTGCAAAGTTTATTAAAATCTAGTTGGATGCTAACAATTCTTTTCACTGTGGACCTTTGAGATATGAAGCCTCTATTTCCTGCTTTCCAAACATCACCATTTCCATCTATCAAATTCTAGGTAGGTTGTTAGTAAATGTATAGTAGTAACTGTATGGTCTGTAATGACAACATAATAAACCTGTCTCAGAGAGAGAGATCTATGTTAGAGCTGAAGTACTTCTTGGGGAGCAAGTGGTATTTCCCCATGACCTTTTTTTTTTAATATTATAACGTGGATTTGAGATTGTTTCAGGTGGCACTCATTGAAAGGGGTGGTCTTTCAGGTTGGCAAGAAGCCAGCTGTTCAGGGTTTTTTCTAGTGAGTTAAAACCAATATTTTTGTAGATTCATTCAAAAGCTGGTGGTCATTGAGGGTACATCATGGAACAGTAGAGTCATGTGCTTCTCGGCAGGGGATGCTGCTTAATGATGGAACTACAGTGTCCTGAATGTGGAAGGAGCAGACCAGCAGTGAAGGATTGGTTGCTTTCCAAAGTGTGAACAGGGAACTGCTTAACTCTGGCTTTTAAAAATAAATTAATTATTTGGGATAAGATGCTTCCTTAATGCTTACTGGCATTTTTATTTTTTCCTGCCGTATCAGAAATGGACACTTCAGGAGGATTTTACAAGCCTGTCAACTTGAAAGGACAATTAATGTAACCACAAATGAAATTAAAGTGTTTGAAAAATATTAAACGGTCTTAAAAACAAAGAAAAATAACTACTGTACTAATCTGGTGATATTTTTCAGTGAAGTAAATAATACTTAGGTGTCATGAGAGATTCATTTAGCAATAGCTTGGATCCCTCTATAAGAGAATGTTGGTATATTAATGTACTTGTTAATATAATACATCATGTACACAATTTAGAAGAATGTAGTTTTTGATAACAAAACCATCATAACTCAATCAAAGAAAAAATTACATTGTATCTGTATACATCCAGAACCTAGATATGCATAGGTATTCAGAGCCTTCCATGATGCTTTCTGGAAGCTGTACAAACACAAACCTCTTCTGCTACATCCAGATGGTGCATGATAAAGTGCTTTCTAAGGTTAGTGAGTGTTGGTTTTGGGGTTTTGAATTCAGAATTAAAACTGATACATAGAAAAGTGGTACTGTGCTGACTTAGTAGCACAAAGCATTTTAGTCCAGTGTTGAAAGTACATAATACAAAACCTGTATGTGAGTGTTACATGGCACTGGAGTTGACTTTCTAGAAGTACGGAAATTGCCTAGGAAAACAAGTGTTTTGTTTTGTTAGAACTACAGTTTCCCTCTAGTGGATTTGCCTTTAATTGAATTCTGCTCTGTGATTATTTTTTTTTATTATTATTATTTGCACAAAATTGTGCTCATGCTTTTTCCTCCAAAAAAATACAAATAGTATTATATTCCTGCTGTGATTATTATGCATAACATCTCTGACTCAGCAGATCAAAAGTTATGTTTACTGGAAAACAGAATTAACATTTTATAATTTTTTAAAGAACGCTTAAAAATAGCTGTGTCAAAAGAGATTATGTTTTTAACATGCTAATCCACTAAGTCATCATACATCACTCTGTAGGCAATGATTTTATTCTAAGCAGCTACCTCTTACAAGAGCCCATCTGAGAGGTTTCAGGATAGCACAGAAATATACCCGTGAAGTTGAGTTCTTAAGGAGGGAAGCATCAATAGAATAGAAGAAGAGAACCTCAGTAGAGTGCATAATACCTTCATTATCAAATTGCAGACTTTTTTTCCAAGAATTGTTTTATATGTCAGCATGTTTTGGCCTGCTCTAAGGCGTTCTGGCTATTGGGGACAAATTGATGATTAAAACTGGCATACATATGCAAAAAATTTTTTTTGCAGTGGGAGGGGGTAGTAATTCCTAATTTTGATGGAGAATATTATGTTGTGATAACCAAATACCTGAATAGAATACTGTACTGATTTGGGAAAAGATAAAGGAGTATGAGAATTTATGCCAGCTGGATTGGAGACTCTCAGATTCATCTGGATTAGTTGTTTCAATTGCTGATCTTGCCCCGTGTTCCTCTGCCGCTTTGTTTTCTGAAGTTGTCTTTTCAATGTTTGTAATTGTATACTGTTGCTGAGTAAAGAGTCACACAGACGTGGGAAACGGCAGTACTGACTTGGCAGAAAACTCTGTAAAGTGCAAAAAATGCAACAGAAAAATAGAGTTCTGTCTTATCTTTTGACTACAGAAATCTTAAATGTTTCTTCTAAGAACGGTAGATATATGTGTGGTAATCTGAAATTTACCTGTAGGTTGACTGGCTCTGTTTACACCAATGACTAGAATTTTTTAGGTAATAAATACCAATACAAGGAATTTGTCTGCATTTAGCTGAATTACAGTGCAAAGTTTGCTGAAACAGCGTAGAAGTAACCATTTTCAATTCTTTTTTAAATGCCAATTCGGAATGGTACAACATGAGTGAAAAGTTTTGTTAGTTGTTACTATGTGATACTCTATTCTGGCTAATTATGGAGTTCTATTTAATGTTATCTGACAGGTAAGAATATTTAACTTGAAAATGTGCGACTGCCTGACTGGCAAGTTGGGACATTGCCTACTGTGATTTCCTACTGGCAAGAAGTCTGTTTTAAGGCAAGCTTGGCCATACTTGAAACTAACAGAGTTAGCTAAGGTTTGATATGCTGCTTTCTCCTTTAGGCCCACTGAAACATCTTTTGGAATTTGTGCCAGTGTATTTTTGGACTGTGGAATGTGCAATGTGTGTAGAATGACTGTAGAACGTAGAAGTGTGTTTCATATAATGTAAGAGTGCTCAGGTTTGGTGGCATTAGCCTTGTACCTTGAAGTGATTCTGTGGGGGTTTTGTTGCTCTGATAGTCAGTATGGCCAGAGGACAATCTGTTTGGGCTTTGATCATGTCCCTGTATAACCATCTGCAAAGAACAGTGCTGTAATGAGACACAGGGAGAATATGGGGAAGAAGGTATTATGTGATACAGGGGAAAATGAAACATCATCAGGCCTGCACTGGCGATGTAGCAATAATCCAAAGAACTGTCTCCTCACTGTGCTTTCCTGTAAGGCACTGCACCAAACAGCATGAGACGGTACTTCCTACATAACACCTACAGATTATGTTAGTAAATAAAGTATTTTCCACAAGGAGTTATATGTATTAGTAAACCGAAGTGCTGCATAGAAGCAACTATGCCAGTCTTTATGTAAATTGTTTTTAAATAGACTGTTGAATAAGGTGGTGTTCCAGTCACAGTTTAAAATCCTGATAAGGAAGGAATTGTTGTAAAGTGTTTTGTTCCGAAGCTGTATACTGAGTCGTCCTGGCAGACAGAGTTCTTCATTCTTCCAGGGCTGGATTTTCACTGAACAATTAGATGAAGTTACCTACATTTCAACTGATTGCTGAAGTTAGCCCAACTGGCATGAGAGCGATAACACTGAAAACTGGTACATAAATCACTTTGTGGAGCTGGCTTGTTAACTGCATTAGTAAAAAATATGTTCTTTGACTCACCGATTTAAATATAAAAAAACTAAAAACAAACACCTAGAGAGTTTTATATGTAGTTAGGATAGGGTATTACTCAATTTACATGTATGGCCAGTGCAGAAACAGAGAATGTCTCTAAATTCAGCAGGTGGTGTGTGTTGCTCTAAAGGCAGCAAGTGACTCATGTGACTGTCTTAGCAGCTGGGCAGCAAGATTAGAGAGCTACTATGTACACATTCCCTTACTGAGGGGTCCAAACTATTGCTAAATGAAGTTGTATTACTGCCAGAAAGTGAATAACAGGCATAAGAAAATATAATAAATAAGTGTGTCATCAGGTTAGTGCAGTAGTTATTTCAGACAGTCGTTGAAGTGAAGGAAAAAAGAAAACCAAACGGAGCTTTTCCAAGATTCGTATTTAAAAGATGTTTGTCCTTTTTTCAGACTCTAACTTCATTTGAGATTACATATGAAGTGTCCCTTTCAATTTAGAGATTTGGAAAAGTCATCTTGAAATGGCTGTTGCTGACACTGCAAGGAAAAAAAGTGAGAATGTTAGTGAGTGAATAATCTTATTCCAAAGAACTCATTTATTTGTAAAAGTACTAAAAATATGCTTGTATCATGAAGTACTTTGATTTGAACTGAAATTGGCAAAGTGTGTACTTCTTGGTCACTTGCTAATTTGAAGACTTATTCATGATGTTACTCTCATGTATTTCCTAATTGTAAGAATTTGTGAAGTTTGTTCCAAATTGTCTTTAAGTTTTCCTGGCATGCCAGTATGGATTAGTGGAATATGTATTCTTTTTATTTTTTCTTATGTTTCCCTAATCTAATTTTGGGGTTTTTTGCCCAGATACTTGCTTTTCTTAAGAGAGTTGCAAAACATTTGTGAATGCTTTGTTCTTTGTACATAATGTGTTTACAGTTACACATTGGATTTTAACTATAATTTATGGATTTAAACTGAAAACTGTCAGCCTGTCAAACTTCTCTTCAGTATTAACCCTCGGGAGAACTCCTTTGAGTCTTGAGGACCAGGGGACGTACACTTGACTGTTGCAATCGAGTAAATTGATACAGAAATCAAGAAGATGTGAATATGAAGCTTCTTAGTGCTATTTTTAGTGTCAGCTTTCAAACCATAATTATGTTTTAAAGATGAGAATGTATTTACTGAAGAGGAGCTTTTATATTTAAAAAGCCAAATCGGACAAGAAGTCGTGCCCATGATAAATCCCTTATAGTGAAAGAGGACCAGAAGAATGTGTGTTCCTAGTTATCATAACTGCATCCCAGCGTCCTCAACAAGGTTAAACTGTTTGTTTGTTATTTTGCTTCAGGTTTTCTGGATTTCTGCTTTTTCTATTTTTCTGTCTAGCAATGACTTGTTTTTCATCTTGTTACTCTTTCCTGTTTATTCCAAGTTTCTGCAGCTTTCCTCAACAATGGTTTTCACTTATATCTCTAAGAAAAGATGGAGAGAGCATAAAATAAGATTGTCCAGAGTAGTCAGTGTGTCTGAAAACTACCTTCTCCGGGTAGTTCTCTCATTTTAATAATACTTCCAAATACCTTCATCTGACCTTTTTATTTTTGCACATTTAGATTTCTTCACAATCGAGTCTCATTGTTTAGTATTTTGAAATCTTTGATTTAAAGGAAAAGTTATGTGTGGGTTTTGTTTTGATTCATTCTTTCTGAATGTTTCATTACTACTTTTTTTAATGTACCGTTTTTCTGTACCAGATTTCTTTTCTATTCTGCTTTCATTTTTCACTCCCAAATTACTCATTCGTTGCAAAAGAAAAATTTCTGCAGTGCTTAGTCTGATGGTGGTCTGTGACATAGGATCACTAGGAAACGGGAATGTTTGTGTATTGACAAGTAGTTTATAGATAAAGCACTAGCAGATTGTGACCAAGGATATACATACCTGCAAAATATGTCGATCCTCTGACTACTTGAATGCTTCGGTGGATTCTTATGTGCTGTTCTTAACACATTCCTTGAGATGAACCATCTGAAATATCCATCTGCCAGCGGGGTTTCAGGTCCTGGGTCTTGCTGCTCTCTGTTGTGTGCCACTGCAGCTTCTCAGGCTTGGACTTCCTACCCCTCCCACTCCTCCCCACCCCGCCTCCCTTCCCCGGGGAAGAACTCTGCCGTACTGCAGTTTCGTTGAGCTGTTATCCTTTCTTCTGCAGTGTGCTTTGTTTTTTAAGAGCACCTTTGCACAGCTGGAATAATTATACAAAACAAACAGCTGCCCTGAGAGGATTTTTGCATGAACTTGGGCTTCGGCTTGTTTGTCTATACCTTTCAGAATTACACTCAAAATTTCTTAGCCACAAGTTTGTGCTGCTCCACTGAAAAGGGAAATATCTAAAGAGGGAAATATCTTCTCATGGATTCTAAGGAGGAAAATTCTTAATCTACCTCTAACCAAAAATACAGTATTATTTTTAATAAATTTGGTATTCAAATGTCCAAGGAGAAACAGCTGAGCAAGATCAGACAAAAATATCTTGTATTTGTGTGAGATTGCCTCTTGTAAGCAGTCATGCTTTAAGAAAGGAATAGGAAAGATTCTTTCTTGATATAGTCCTCCTCCCCCTCCTCTCATGCCATTCCATTCTTAGGATTGGGAATTATCCTGGTATTTGCTTCTTAGGGCTGTTAGAAAATCATGGATATTTTGAAGGAAGTTGAGATGCTTTTTCTGGTGCTATTTGTATCTTTCCGGTGAGAGTTTCGCAGTGTCAACTTGTGGTGGTGTGTGCCACCTGCCCAATATGCTTTCCTTTGGCAGGAAGGCCTACAAATAAGAAGAAAAAATTGTTTTGGGGAAGTTGGTAGCTCTTTTTTTAAAAAAAAAAAAAAAAAAGCTCGACCTGTGCTCTGTGACAGCATTTCTTAGGGCTAGAGTTGCAGTCTCACCTCTTTCCTTGCACCGTGGAGGCCTGGCAAGTTGTCTGGAAGCTGTAAGTCGATCAGAAGTGACTCTTCAGCTCTTCAGTTTCAGATGTGATCATGATATTTGAGTCTCTTAAGAGCTGACGACGTTCCTGGTGAGGAGAGAGAATTTTAGTAGCTACCTTTGGAAAGAGAGAAATCTTGGTTCTGGTGTCCTCGGAGAGAGCAAGCCCTCTGGGGCAAGCTGAAAAGTAAAGCATGGGAAGGTTTGGAGCCTAGATAACTGAAACACTCTTCTCCAGTAACTATAGATACTGTGGTCTTTCACAGGAGAGCAGTGGACAGGAAGAATGTTTGTTTCCAAGCACCAATGACCGGAGAAGAATAAATAGAACTAAAGGAGGCTTTAGGAGTTGTGTTGCTTTGTTAATGTCTTAAAAAAAATAGCATCCATTTTTAGGATTCAGTGTACTAGAGGCTGAAAAGGAAAACACAGCAGGCATCTGTCCTTCCCCTGACAAGCTAACAGTGTTGCTTGAAAGAGGAGAACTGAGACATGTGGAAAGGGAAGGGAAAAAAGCAGTTAGAGTACTTGCAGTTACATGTGTGCGCACTGTTTAATTTTGTGTGTTAATTTAACAACGTGGCACAACAGTGGCTGACAAAGCCAAATTATGCTCCTCTCAGTCATCACCATGGGCACTCCTCTGCTATCCTGTTTTTCAGGCCGTGGATCATTGAAGGCAAATACCCAGTGAGATGCTAGTTCTCAGAGCAGTATGTATCCCGCAGATGGGAGTTCACAAGCCAGTTTTCTGGCTGGAAACTTATACATGGATCTTGACAATGGAACATATTTATACAGAGTTCTGGTATGCTCTCTAGCACGTTTGATGTTTTGCTTCAGGCTCTGGATACTTGGAGAAAACCTGCCCTAGAGGCAGAGTCCCTGCCCTGGTGAAATGCTGAGCTGCTTGTACCTTGTTTCTGACTCTTGTGATGGAGAGACACCTCTTGCCCAACCTGCATCATGATACTTACACTGTAAAGCACCTTGATTCCAAAGGAGAGCCTGCAGTGCATGCACAGGATAAAATGCAGTGAGATTACAGTAAATTACTCTTCTGGGGTTTTTTCTTTAGTTGTTTTTTTAAGAATCAAATTTCTGTGGAATTTTTGGAAGAACCTGTTCTGAGATTGCTAGGCAGAGTTTTTCAAAACCATTGTCTTCATAATCTGTTTAGAATGCAGCTTTCACTGCCTTTCAGTTCAGCTTCAGGCACTAAGTATTTCTGCAAATCACTCCTTGTAGACACATGCCAAGGACTGGGAAAATTAATGACCTTCTCTGTAGCATTTAGTTTAAATGACACAGAGATCTCTAGTAGAATCTGAATCCTATAGGACAGCTTTCAATTATCTGACTCAAAACATTGATTTCTGAGTTACTAATGGGATTGTGAAATAAGTAATTAAAAAACTGGCTGAATTTTGGTAGAGTTCTCAGGAATGACAGCTACACCACTATCCCTGTCTAATTTCAAGTCTTCATCTCAAAGGAAGGCGTTCAAATGAAAAGTAGGAAAAGTGTGCCAGAATTTTTTGACCCAGACAAAACTTTTTTTTCCTATTAACCTTTATGTTCCTGAAATGCACTGTTTTGAATGAATAAAAAGTGAAGAAACAAAACAGGGAAGCAGGCACTAATTTGTAAAATTTCGGCCCAAACAATGGCACTTTGGCAAAGTTGTAGGTTGGCTTAAATAGAAGAGTTTATCGTATTATGGCAAGCGTTTGGCAGCATGGTGAAATGTGATCCTACTCATTCTGCGAATAGTCAAATATACTGGATTTGAGTTCACATTTGTACTTACTGACAATGGTGTTGGTTCTTGTGTAAATTAACAGAGGAATTGTCCTGCTTTGAAATCAAGGGCTGCTAGAGAACTGTTACTGCAGGGCTTTGCAGCCTGATCGAGGCCAGAGATGACAGTACTTTTATTTAACCTGATAAATGCTGATCAAATTCTATGTTTGCATTTTATTTAGTAAGAATAATTATACCTGTGTGCATATTGAAACCTGGTGTTCTGTTCTGGCACTGGCAAAAACGAAGTTGTCATGAAAAGTTAGAGGAGTAGGGATGATACTCTCAGAGTATTCTCCTGATCTTCAATAATCCACTTGTCAAAGGCTTCCTGAGCTAAACATGATGAGTTTGTATTTATTAACCTTTCCTGGACTTTTTCCATAACTTTTTCATGTGACCTCTTGTGCTTTTGTAAACTCCAAAGTGTCTAAACACACTGTTGAAGGAGTTACACTGCAGAAATGTGTGAAAGGCAGGTGCATTGCCGTCTCAAACCTGTGTCCTTTCATTTAATTTCACATCTCCAGTTCTTTCGTTGGAAGAGCTGCCAGTCCGTTCAGCTTTCTGTCCCTCCAGCCACTTCAGTTCAGGTGTACTTGCATGGTATTCATTTGCATCTCCCTTTTCTGCACACGTATTGATTCCTCCAGAGAATTCCACTTTCTTCATGGCGCTTGACTTCCTTTTATAAGTTATGTTGCTTCTTCACTGATATGTTTTTGTTCACGTGTCCTCCTACCACACCCCAGTTGTTCATTGAAGTTTATGCTTTCTTGCCTGGTGTATGGGTCAAGCTTATTGTAGTACTTCACTGCATATTGGGAATTAATTGTTAGGAAAGAAATCAAACAGGCAGCAATATGTGGTGTGTGTATGTCTCCTCGATACTGTACAAGAGCTATGTAGCGTGGCAAAGATACAGGACAAGGTGATAAATGAAAAAAGTAGCGAAACAGTTTCCATGCAAGGAAGGCTTAGACTTTTCAGCTCTGTAAGAGACTATAAAAGGGAGAGTACTGAAAATAGAGATTTCATATCACAGACACAATGATAAAGGGACCATGAGTGGTATTGATGGGATAAAGGATGAGCAAAATCATTAGCTAAGAGGAAAGAGAAATAGTGGGAAATGGGCTCAGAACAAGCTAATAGAAAGCTGTTGTTAATAAAATGTGAAATTAAGCTGTGGCACTCCTTGCCATGGGCTGTTGTCAGTACAAAAGCTTACATGGGCACAAGAGAGGGCTGCCAAAATAGTGAAAAAAGGGGGATATTAAATCTGTCTAGGTCTCTAAGTCCCTAAATCACAAGTGGTGGTACTTCCCCAAAATACAACACACTTGTCTTCCTCATGATCTGCTGTTGGCTTTTACTGGAGCAAGGCTGCTGGGCTGATGGACTTTTGCTCTGGCCTGCAAGGACCATCGTTGTGTTGCAATGAGTATTCAGGGACCCCGAACCGGAACAAATCACCCAGAACTGGAACAAATCACCCTGGCTGAGCCAGATGCCTCGCTGTCACAGAAACCGTGTCTGTCTCTGTGAACCTATATAGAGCCACTTGCGAACTAGTGAAGTTTTTTCCATGTACACTTAAAGCCAAGGTTTTGTTGTCTAGAAAGCCTTTTAATTTCTAGCCTAAACTTATTTTGATAAGCTTACACTTACACTTCTTTGTTACAGCCCTACTAACTGTCTCTTTGGTGTACTTATTAAGAACTCTGGTCTTTTTTTTTTTCCTTTGGTCAGATGCTTCAGATATTTTGTTGCACTATCCCAGATAAATTTTTTGTGAATATGTATTACCAGATTTATACATGGTGTTCCCAGCAAGATCTTGGTAATTCCCTGTAGTAGCATCTTTATGTCCCTTCCTGTGCTGAAAATACAGCTGCTTTTTTGAATCATTATATTTTTTTTCCTCTGAACCACCTCTCTTTAGTGACTTTCACTAGCTGCTTATAGGAGGATTATATACAAATTTTTTCCTTCTCTGCTGCTTCCAACTAACAGTTCATCACTTCTCAGCAGAAACCACTGTCTCTAAGACCATTACTCTGTTCTTTGTTGTTACTTTTCATCCTGTTTCTGTCCTTAAGATTGTTACCATTTTTCTTGTGTGTTGTTTCAGTCTGCACTGTACTTCTGCTGCCTCCTAGTTTTCTGCATATTTTTGTAGTGCTCACTTAAAGGCATGAAAAAATTCTAACTGAAAATGTTGAATCAAAAAAGACTAAAGACCAGTCTTGGCTGAAGTCCATAACTAACATCCTTCTACCTTTTTCTGAAAGAAATCTGTTGTCATCTCCTCTTGATCGCTGCTTTTCCTGTCATACTATTCTTGAACTAGCTCCTCTCTTCTCAGCTCAACAAATTACTGCTCAGGTGGTAGTGTAGCAGATTCCTTATTGAGTGAGACTAGAAGTGTTGGGCTTCTTTTGTATAACGACTATTTGTAACATTGAAGAAAAGCTGGGTGTGCTTTTAAAAGTTCAGCTTTTAAAAATCATGTGACATTTTGTTTCATTTTCTCTTTACCTTCATGTTTTCATTCTTTCATTGAAAATGTGCTCCAAGCAAGAGGCCATGCTATCATCATTAGTTGTATGTCCAGATAACTTTTCTCCACCTTTCTCAATATTGAAATGAGGCAAAAAGTGTGTACTTGGATTTGATGCTGTTCTGAGACTGTTCCATCTCATCATAGCCTTGCTTCCTGTTAAATCAGAAGATAGTATTTCAATATGAAAGGTAAGATTATATAAGTGTGGTAGATGCTTTTTTTTTTTAAATTCACCTTTCAGAAGGCCGTGTGTTGGTCTCTGTGGTTGACAGCCATCTTTGGTGCAGAGAACTGTAAACTTCTACATTGTTTTCACTCTAGTAGTAGTGAGTTCAAACAGTTGCCCAGTTGTGATTGTAGATGTTTGGTAGAGTTAGACCGCACCAGGTTTATTCAAGGAGATCTATGCCCTGCGAATAATAATATGAACTTGGTCATTTAGTACCTTTCTTCACCCCAGCTAAGGTGAGAGCATCTCACTGTGCCATGATACTCCATTAGTCTGCTGTGCTCAGTCTGTTCTGTCAGGTTGGTTCCTCTTGGATGTTGGGTCTGCAAGACAGAGCTGCTGCCACATCCCCTTGTTCAGCAGGGTGCTGAAATTGCTGCCCTTCCTGACTCTGAATGGCTACTGAGTACAGTTAGTACTGAGAGACCACAGGAAATCTGTGCATGCTCTTGGGGCTAGAGATGTGGGAGTCCCAAACTGCTCGTCCCTGTTCGTGAGGTGGCTCTTCTCTGCCTCCTCTTGTGCTGGCACAAAACCACTCCAAAGACCTAGACTGCATGGAAATGGTTGGAATTCTTTCTGTAGGGTTAATTTAACTGTTTTAGCTCTCTGTGGTTAACTTTAATGTTTTAGGTCTCTGGCCTGGCACAGAGTGTGGAAAGGAAAAAGGAAAGGAAAGGGAAAGGGAAGGAGGAAGAAGTACTGAACTGTTTCTGTGTGGAGGCATGCTGAATATAGCTAAGCTCTGGGCAGACTAACAGAGTGCTGACGTGTGCTGTCTTCAGCATGACAGCTGGACAGATGTGTCCATCTCCAATCCCAAAGCATTAGCCAAGATGCTGTGCCAGAGCTGTTACCCCTGCCTCTGAGCTGCTCATGGATGAAAAGCTGAAAAGCTCAGCTGCTTTTGCTGCGTGGTCTGGCTTCCAGCAAGGAGGTGGCTTGCATCCGGCCAGCTTGGCATGTTGGCTGGGCATGGTTGCCTCTGCCTATGGCTGACCCAGTAAACAAGGTGCTTGCTTAGGCAGAGTTACCTAATTCTGGAGATAGCTGCTTTGCTTTTGGGATTGGATCCAGAGATGAGAAAGTAACTGCTGAAGTTGCTTGCCAAGGCAGCTATCAAATCTGATGATGGATCAGGCCTTGAGGTTAACTAACAGCAATTATCTTTACCATAGCTATATTTATTCTGAGTGATTTTTCAGGGGGTTGTTTTGTGTTGAGTTTTGTTTTGTTTTGAAAAGTTGATGCCTCAGAGTGCTGGTTTGCATGTTATTCAAGGGAAATATCAGCCCTCATCGTGACAAGTACAGCCTTTTTGGTACAAACTTGAAAGTTTTGGTGACAATTAGGGTAGCAATGAGAAATTAAAACGTAAATATCTGATATGTTCTTGTATTTTCATTTGGGAAAGGCTCCTCCAAAAGCATCCCCCTGCTTTAGTAAGGAAACAAGTGATTTCAGAAAGAAACATGTTGAAATCATCAGGCCATTCATTGTACCTGTTTTGGCGGCGAGTCTTTTTTCTTAGCCATTCATTTGCATAACCTTAGCTCTTTTTGACCGTTTTGTACCCTTTTCTTTAGCAGATGTTTCCCCCCAGCACGAGTCATGGTGGCAGCTTGTGCAAGGTGGCGGGACTGGGTGAGCTTGGGGAGAGGGATGGAAGCTACAGGTCATAAATAAGTGTATTGTGTGTGGTTGATGATATGTAGCAAGTGTGGTTTAGTAAGATGAGCTTCCAGCTCTTCCTGCAGAAGGGGATACACACCTTCCTTTACTCTGGCACATTTCTATGAGACGATAGGAGGCAGGAAAGAAATGTAATTTCTACGGCCAAGTTTCTGTGTCTTACTTTTTCATGTGTTCTTACTGATAGAAGGCTTGGGTGGGTGCCCTGCTGTCAGACTGTATTACCCAGCGTTAGCTGGTCATGAATCCATGCTTCGTGTTCACAGGTATTGCTTTTTTTCTTAAAGACTGCTCGTTTGGGCAGCTACAAACACTGATGGAATGAGCATGAGTCTCCCCATCTCCCTTTCCTCCCTCTGCTACTCAGATTTCAGTAAGCAGACCATTTGCAGTTTGAAATTTGTGATTGTAACATTATCTGTCAGAAGTAAAGGAAAAAAAAGCCTGCTAAAATAAGTAGCATAGAACACACTAGATTTGCTTCAGATAAAGCTGACCATTATCATGTGCAATTAAAACAAATGTTTTAAAGGATTAGTAGATAATATATTTTAAGAGATTGGTTAGTGGTAGGAAGTAAGGCTGCCAGTGAAATTTTTATTCTAGAGTCCAGATGCAAAGATCTCTTATTAAAATTTATCCAGTTGTTTAGCTTTTCTTAACAGAGAGTTCATAGGTCACAGAAACAAGTGCAGTATGAAATTTCATACTCAATAATCACCTGCTTTTAAAGAAAAATAGTCATATTCCATAATTTTAGAAGACAACAGTTACTGCTTTTTGCTGTCAACAAACAACCTGTGTGTTTACATTCATGTGCATCCTAAACTGTTTCGGTTTTTGTTTTGTTATTTTTATTTTTAGCAGTAGAAGCTCTTACAGGCTCCAAAGGATTTCACTGGCTTTCCTTCTAGCCGCTTTTTCCTAAGAAAAGGGGGCCATACCAGTGATGTGAAAAATCCTCTCCCCAGCATTGCCTTGCAATTCATTAACACTGCTGCTTTGCCTCTGCTTGGCTTTGTTTCACTTTTTAGTCTCCCTTCTCTTCACAGGAACCCCTGCTTTGGGGATTTTTTTTTACCAACTTGTCTTCTGCCACATAAAGGAAGGGGTGAAGGGAAAAGAGGGCTTTCTTATAAGTGTTTTATTAAGAGAGCCTTGTTGTTCCTAATCCACTGTATTTTATCTCAGTTTCCTCTTCTTTAATCTCATTTTGCCTCTATTTCCGAACCTCCTCACCTTCGTGCTGATGACTCCTCCCTCCCTGATCTTTGGGTTTGGAGGAAGCTGGGAGGCGTGGTTAGACGCCAGAAGTGCTCAGTTATTACTGACACAGGGAAGCTTCATCCTGTCTGACAAGCATACTATTCGTAGCCTTGAGAGATATACCTGAAGGGCACTGAGTTTGCACTCAGAATTTAATTAGATTAGATTATGTATACATATTTGTTGTGACTTGGCGGGTATCCCAGCACCTGAGGTCTTAAAACATATACTTTGCTATACTCGAGGCAAGCTCAACTGCATGTTTCAAAAGATGCTCTGGGGAGATGGGAGGCTGCTGCTTGGAGTCCACAAAAGTGTTATCCTCTCTAGATCTGGTACAACACAGGAATTCTGACTACTGTTCTGTCTAGTCCTGTATTTTGTCTTGATATTAGGTGCTATCAGATGCCTCAAGGGGTGGTATAACTGTAAGATACAGAGGAAAAGATCCTCTCTTATTTAACTCTCTGCTGATTTGTATTTTGTCCTGGAAAAAGAGGGTTGCTATTATTTTTTCCTGAAGCCCTCTTGAAATGATATTATAATTTTGGAAGGTCCAGGTATCTACATAAATGTTGTCTGTTACCTTCTATCTGTCTAATGCGACCTTCTGGCAATTAATCTCACAGGCTAATACTTTGCTGTTAAAAAAACAAGTTGTGGTGTTTATTCATTTAAAATTTGCTGTGCTGTGGCTTTATTGAGTGTCTCTGTCACAAGAACAGATGAAACCTGTTACTCTGAATCTGAACAAGTTACTCCATTGCCAATCATTTTAATAGTTTTATCTTATTATCTTGTTTAAAAAACAAAAAAACAACAAAGCAACAAAGACACAAACATAAAAATGTAGCCCCAAAATTCAGGTGCTGCGGATATGCTGAAGAGAACTGTGAATTTAAAACAGCTGTATTTTATGAAATTCTGTTTGGTATGGCACTTTTCCTTATAAGGACCAATGACCAATTGTTTTGATTATTTAGAAGGAAAAAATTTCATGAGAACTGTTACTGAAAATGACTAACTTGGCATTTGTGATCTGTCGCTTTCTTACAGCATTTGATGCAATACTGAATTTAAGATAGTTGAAACATCCAGTTAGCCACTCAGTGCTTCAGCTGTTCCTGTGTGACCTATTTATTTCATTTTCCTGTAAATTCCTAATGATATCTGTAAATAAATACTCCTCCTTTTTGTAGTGGCGTTTCTTACTATCCAGGCCATTGTAAATAAAGAACAGCCTGTGCATCTGATAGAAATCTCCAAGACGCGGTTTGCGATGCACAGTGACCTACAGGCTTTGGCAGCAAGCAGCTGAAGTGATTCCTCAGGTTTTGCCACCAGAGCAGGGAAGCCTTGGAAGGAGGAGTATGGCTCTGCAGATGCTCATGGGCAGTGGAGGCTCTGGAAGAGCACAGTGGTTAGGGCTGCACTTAGAAACTAGGGAGGGATGGGTCTCGTTGGAAGAGGAGGGAAGACTTGACAGAGTAGGCTGAATTTGGTTAAGTAGTTTTGTTTCTTTCTTTAAGCAAGGACTGGAAGTTGATAAAAATGTGTAAGCTGATATGCCTTAGGTATGAGCTGCTTTTCTCAAAATTGCAGAGGGGGATGTGAGAGAGATGGGACGAGGACTTAGCAGATCTGAAATGTACATATCCATCTGACCCATTCCTTTGGTGTCTTAGTGGCTTGCGGAAGGTGCTTGAATACAGTTACTACAAATCCGTTTGTGTTATCTGTTGCAGTAGTCTCTCAAAGGTAGAAGATAAGGAATAGCCCATTGTGGGGATTTTTCCTTTTTTTGTTTTAACACTGTGATATTCTTCCCATATGCTGGAAAAGATTTTTCTCTAACAAACAAACTGCATGCAAAATTCACTGTGTTTTCCATTCTTTACTTCTATTTTCCTTTTCTAAGTATGGAAACATAGGATTCACTCAAGCAGACAATAGGTAGGATTGTCCCTTTGTGAACTTTAAAATGGATGAAGTGAGAAAGAATGTCTAGGCTGATGATTACTGAGAAATAATTAACAAATCCAATTCCCTATGGCTTAGTCCACAGTAGGATGTTACCTTGAACACGGTGCAGTTCCTCTTACAGCACCATGTGTCCATGCTGAGCTGAATTTTCAATGTTGCATCACAAAGGGCTACTTACTGTAGTAAATGCTTGTTGTGGTGAGCTGGGTTCCACTCAAGGTTTCTTTGGGTTGATTGCTTATAATGCGCTGGAGTTTTTCGTTCTTCCCATCTGGCTCACTACCCATGTCCTGCTTTACTCCAGGATCATCCTGAGCAGAGGTAGATGCTCCATACATGTTGGCAGATAGGCAAGAGCGCTGCTTTTTGTGGTGAAGGTTGTAAGAAAGTTGGTTGTAATAATCAATTAGTTTTGAAGAGTCTGCCAAGGCTCTGGTGGCCTCCAGTTCATATATGGCTGAGCCTACTTGAATATGAATTGTTACGGGATGGACATGTACAGGTCACTACCCACATAAATAAAAGAGAGAAAGCACACCTGGACCTGGCCTCGGGAATGAATCAGCACAAGGCACCACAAAGGATATAGCAGAAGACAAAGAAACTCAACAGCATTCTTGATTAGTGCCCTTATATGTTCTCATGGCTGTGGTTTTGCAAGTGACATTGCCACCAAATCCAGGAGTGAATTATTTTTTTTCCTCTCAGATGGTGCACAGTGCCATAACAGTGGCCTGAGGTAACTGGGTTAAAAAAAACCAAACAAACTGGCAAAAAAAAAGTCAGTAGCCTCACCTATGCCATAGTGTCCTCCTGGCCTGGGCCTGCTGCAAAGCACTGTGTCTCCTCAGCTGTGAACAGTACCCAAGAAACGGCTAAAGGATCCTGTGGAGGCTGGAGGAGGAAGCTGATCCGGTAAGTATTGCATGCCCAATTGAACAATAACTTCACAGGAGGGTTTAAACTACTTTTTCTGGGGTGTCACTCCATCGCTCAGGTAGCAGCCTTTCCCTTGCCATTTCACTTAGCCATTCTCAAACTTCTATCAGACTCCTGTTTTATGTGTTGTGAGCTCCTCATCCACACAGATGTGCTATCACTCACTAGCCACCTCCAAAACTTCTGCACTCCAGCTACTGTCCCTCCATCCTTTCATTTCTCTTACTCTCTCACCCAGAGTATCAGCCTTTGCTGTCGGTATCCCCTAGCCCTCTCCCTGGTCTTTGCTCCCTAGCTAAGCCATACCTACTTACCAGTCCAGCTGTACTGAAGCACTTCTCAGAAACTTTACTGTATCGGATCCCTGATACCTCCATGTCTTCTCCTTCCCCTTGTTCTCCATGCTCTCTACCCTCTGTGTAAAAGACCCATTTCATGAGGAATAGCTTTAAGTTATCTCAGCTGCCCAGATCAGTTATCCTCACTGTCCAAATCTTTGCAACTCTGTCCCGCACCTACCTTGCCCTATTTGGAGAGCCTGGAGATCTCCAGAAGAAGAGTGTTGACCCTGCTGTTGGTGCTGCTGCCCGCTGCTCCCTGCCTTGGGGGCCCTGAGGCTCTGGGGAAGGCACAAAGCAGCCCAGCTCCAGCAAGGAGCTGCCTGTCCCAGCTGAGCTGAAGCCATGGCATGGCTCACCTCCGTGTTCCCTGGAGCTCTGCTCCTCATGTTGGGTGCAAGGGGAGATAGTTTGAAGGCTGGAGGGAGCCGTGTGTTCAGAGGTGTGCACAGACCCAGACCTAGAGAATGGATGGTGTTGTATGGGACTGCTTCCTCCTGCTGCTGCCTGCACCCCTGCCCATGCGACATCCTTCAGCTTAGCAAGCGTTGGTTTGCCTTCCTCCCAGTCAGTGACTGTCACATCTGTGCTGTTGACTCATGTTTTGTAGTTTGTCCAGTACCTGACTCCACAATTACAAGAGCTCTTGGTCATACTTTTTGATGCTTTTGCATTTTTTTCTTCACTCTTGTTCCCTTCAGTGAGATGTCATCTTCTCATCAGTCTTACTTTAAAGCTTTAATGGTACATTTCTTTGCTGTGCTAAGTCCCAGACATGATTCACACTTTTCTGCCTCCTTTCTCTACTGATTTGATCTCCTCTCATTTCCTCCTCGCTAATCACAGCCTTCTCCAGCTTTGGTTATGCTGCCCCCCTGCTCCAGACCTTAGTCATGCTCAGAGTGTTTATTCATCCTAGAGCAATCTCAAATATAAAGCTGTGCTGTCACGGAGTTTCCTTACTGTGCTCAATCTTCACTCAGGGTGAAGTACACAAAGAATTTTGAACTGTGTTGCTGTTCTAAATCTTCTGTGTAGTAGAATGAGCTTGTGTAGATCTAAAAGCTGCTACAGAATTTTCTTACCTTCACAGTGTATTTTACAGTCATTTTCAGGAGCCATAAAAAGAGTGCAAATAGTGTGTAAGAGGGAGGTTTGACACTAAAAGTGCAAGTAAGGGAGGTGTCAGGTTGTTGGTGCTGGGGGGGGTTTTTCACCTTTAAGGAAATGCTCCTCTAACGCTCCTGGATGAAGTTTGTTGATAGGTAACCTTGCAAGCTTATTGATAGGTGACCTTGCAGTGCATTATCACAGTTTGCCTGTTATCTTTATAGATGGGGTCCTTAAGTCTCCCAGGAATTTGTTTGGGAGTGCTATCCTTCAGCATAAGGACAGCTAGTTTCCCATGTATGCAGCTAAATATGTAATGTGTATTGGTTTTTTTCTTTTAAAACAAAACAAACAAAAAACCAACAAACAACCAAAAGCAGAACCCTTTATACTCAAATTCCCTATCCAACAGTGTCTAACCATTTCAAGTTTTGAAACAATAGCAATCAACTTACCCCATTACGTATGTCTCAGAAAAACCTACAACAGCATATGTAGTATGTGGAAGTAATTTGGAAAGCATCTTGCAGTTTTGAAGGGCACACGGTGAAAAGAGAAACTGGGAGAAAAGAATATAAATGTGGTCACGAGGGAAGAAAATAGTTAGCAGTATTAAAATAGACTTTGTAATGAGTGGGGTGACGAGTAACATCTTTATTTTTTTTGATTTCTCTTAGCACATAAAAAAGCTGCAGCCCATATGAAGAGGGGAATTAGTAGCTAAAACATAGCCATCAGATTTCAGAAGATAAACAAAAGGTGGATCTGAACCTTGAAATTGTCAGCTCAGCAGAGGCAGAGTGGTGAAAGGAGGGTTTCCTGGAGAACCCCCAGAAGATTGTGATGGATAATGCGTTTCTGGAAGGGGACAAGAAACAGGCAGTACAAAGGTGCTAAACCTAAACAGTTCTAACAAAACACTGGTCAAGCATTTTACCTCCAACACCCCGCAAAATATAGAAGGTATTTCAGGTTGAGACCACTACGTCAGTTGAGCTGAAATGTTTCCTGACTACTCTGATTCTTGTGTATATCATCTGGAGAAGCACTCTGTGCAAGACTTGCTTTGTTTTTAAGGTCATCATTTTTCACTGAAAAAAAATTCACTATCAGCTAAATCAGTAAATAAATCCACTTGTCTAAACACCTGTCTGAAAAATTAATTGAACACATGACTATTGTAAAACTCATCTCTTCACAACTTTTTAAAAATAAAATTAAACTAAAGATACCTTTTTGATTGCAATTTTTTTGCTAGGCTAGAGCTGCTTTCCCACAGCGTGAAAGGAGCTCAAGCATCTTATTGGAGAGCACTTTAGAGGAAGACATTCTCCGGGATTCACAAAAGCATCTCTATGTCATGTTTCCATCTGCCCTCCAGGATTTTTTCCCATAACATGCATGAAACATTGATGCATACCATACAGTCATAAGACTATTTTTATTCCATCTTTTTTGTCACCATCTTCCTTCCACCTTTCTGGAAGCCTGCCCTGCTAGCAGTCTGCAGCTGTTCAAGGCAAAGTCTTGCATGTGTTTTTCACACATCACTTAATGTAGGCTTGAAATCAGGGAAGCAGAGTCTACTGAGTTGCTCTAAAGAAAGAGAGAGCTTATAAGTGGCCTGGTGTCTTAGACTGTGGAGAATAAAATTTAAATTTCAGGACATCAAGGTCTTTCATCATAGATCACCTAGTGTTGGTGAATGCTTACTGTGGTAAATGCTGTCCAGCAAGACTGAGAAAGTCTTAAGCCAGTTTATTTGGGAGGTGGAGCTGGGACAGAGTAGGGCAACACATATGCATTTCACAACTTGCTTCTGTGACAGCAGGGAACCCTATCCTTGTCCCTTGACACAGCATGGAGAAACCCTGTGCTACTGTCAGCCTTCCTGACTTAGTTGTCCTGCCAATAATATGATGATTACCTTGTGATTTAATGGTAAAGTTGTTTGGTGACCACATCGTTACGACATTTCATCAGGCTGACAGGAGCTCCCAAAATGGTTTTCTGTTGGTGCAGCTCTGGGACAAAATCTGTGTGGACTTCTGGCAGATTCTGGCTTTGCTGCCTGAAGCTAATCCAGTCGTTGCTGCCGGTCACCTGAATCTGAATAATGTAATCCAGATGGCTATTCTGGATACTAACTACCTGCCTTATCTCCCACTGCAACGTTCAGTTGTGTAGCTCTAAATTATGCATCACTGCTTTTAGTTGTTCGCTAATCTGGCATCAAATCTCAGAATTCGTATGGATTGAGATGTGCATCCCTAATTGCGTTGCACGGCATCACAGTGCTCTGGAGCAGAATACTGAACATGCCAAATGGGAAGTGGGAACAAATGCAGAGCTATGTACTTACCTCATTCACAAGGGTGCTCTCATAGCAACAGGGCTTGTGGGGACTCTGAGAAGTCACTCTAGTCAGAGTAAGATGTTCAGATGTGTGCTAACAGCATTGCACAAAGCTGGTACATGAAGAGTCAGAAATACATTCGGTGTCTGTGCTGTGCAGCTTCACAAAGGCTCGGAGGTTACAGCTTTGAAGAAGGATTTGCTTTGGTATTACCCTAAGTATTCTGCATTTTCAGTTAACCTTCCCTAAGGCTTTTGTGTTTTAGCTCATAAGGTCATTGATACCATCATCCAGCATCACAGTTGTAGCAGCAGTAGCAAAAGCAATCATGGCTAAATGTAACATGTTCTATTTACTGTAAAGCTACAATAATCTATGAAGTATTTTCTTTTCAGATAGAACAGCAGCTCCTTGACTGTAGGTTGTATTGGAAGTGACTGCTTGGAAATTGGGCACTCTTTCTTACTTATTGCCTTTCTTGGAGGGCTGGGATAAGAGGCAGAGGAAACAGGGCAACCAGGATCAGCATTTTAGTTGGAATAGCTCCAATAAATAATATGAAAATCCAAGGTTACAAAAAAGCAGAGCTAAACCCTGTCACAACTTTTGCCCCCAGGCGATGTTGTTCAGGCAGTGTGACTCAGGGCAGGGCTGGGCTTCTGCTACGGGCTTTGCACTGCTGCACGGTTGCCACCTATACCCGAAATGTGGTGTATGGACTGGGGAGACTACCCTGTCTCTCAGTCACTTTATATCTGTCCTGCACAAGTTGTCTTTTTGTTCCAAAATTGATCTTCCCAACCATCATGTAGCGTCATGAGGGGAAGCAGCTCCTGTGGAAAGGCCTTGTCCTAGTACAGTCCTTGCAGCTTCTATGAGGTATTGAGATTTTTTTCAACCACCAACTTGCCCCTCTTATTCAAGCTCGTGTTAACTAGCAGGACTAGAGCACCAGAAACCCTTTCACTTGAATGATAGCTGAAACTGTTAAAAACATCTTCAGTTATGATTTGTTAGGTGACTGTCTCAACAAGCAAAACTTGTGACTTCCTATTGAATCTATTTGTGCTCGGCAACCTAATTATGTTGTCTAAATGGTACATGCTCAAGCATTCAGGTTTGGAAAAATCTTCTGAAGTGCAAGTATGTAAAATCATGGTTTCGGGAGTGTTCAGGGCCAGGCAGGTCTGTACCAGGCAAATCTGAAATCTGTATTTGGTTGGTAGCTGCTGTAATAAAGCATAGAATTGGTGGCCACCTGCATAGGAGTGATAATTTGAGAAGAGTCAAAGAAGTGTTTGTAAGGAAGTCCTGTCTTGGGGGATTGGAGTTCTTGGGAGGCATCAGCAAGAAGTAAAGGTGTTCTGGTTCAAGAATCAAAGTGAACTTTATCAAAAAGACTTTTTAAGAAAACTAAGAAGCCATAATGTAAGAGGGGAGGTCTTTTCACAAGTAAATGACAGTTTCAGAGGTAGGATCAAAGGGTAGAAGGTCAATTCTCAGTTAAAGGAGGGTCCCAGTTAAGTTCCACGGAGATCTGTGGAAGGTGTTTGTGAATGGTATCAGTAAGGGGATGAGCAGTTGGGTGAGCAACTTTGCTGTGAAGAAGAGAGCCAGCGGTGGAGAACAATGGAAGGAGATTAAAGTGCTGAGGGCTATGCAACAAAATGGGTGATAAAATTCAGTGTAGATAAATGATTATGATAACTGAAAAGGATAACCGGGCAGAACAATCCCCATTATATATTAGATTAAGAGTTTGAGCTGAGTATTACCATTGAGGAGTGAGATCTGGGAATTGTGATTGGCAATCCTGTGAGATCATGAACTCATTGCCCACCAAAACACAACCCAAATATTGTAGTAAAAAAGTACAGAATAAATTTTGAGAATGTCATTACAAGAGTGTAAGTTCCAGTTGCTTCCAAGTGCTGTGTGTGTTTCTGGAGCTTTCAAAGGTTTATTAGAAGTGGAAGAAGCTTAGAGAATGTCAGTAAGGATGATGAGCTACATGGAGTGGCTTCCATTAAAGAACATTTCTGTAAATTGGAACTTTGGTCTGGGAAAGGAATTAATTGAGGGCAATGTTGTGGACATCTGCAGAGGAAGGAAGATGAAGACTAACCACTGCCTTTCAAAACAAAAGCATCAATACACAGTTAGGAGGGAAGGCAGACTCAGAGCCTTCGAAAAGAAGAGGTTCTGCATGAAATCAGTAGTGGAGAGACCTGTGGGATGACTTGTCAAATGTATGTTGTAGATATTATAAAAAAATATATGGTTTCCAGGAGAATCGTGGACTGTTGCTTGGAAGGGTGATGTGCTGAAAGTTGCTAAACAGAAACCACATATGGTTCAGAAAGTCCCCAGCATCGAAGGAGTGGGTGGTCTAAAGAGAATCAGAGAAATATCCCACATCTGTGACCTGTTCTGTACTTTTGGCTATTACTGAAGATAGAATACTGGCCTAGATGTATGGCTGATCTCACCCGCACATCCATGCTCATTTTACAGTGTCTTGTGACAAAGGAAAATACTTTTCCTTAAAAATATCTATTAGTTCCTGACCATATTACTGTATAATCTCATGTACCTTTAGGTTGTGTGTTTGTGCTTACATGTGCATCTACAGGATTTGCGTTTGCATTTTATTATAAAAATGGCATGATCCTATATGCAGATTAAATAGTAACCAAAGTTTGTTTTCACAGAAACTTTAAAACTTAAAACTTCATCACTTTAAAAACGGGTGCAGATTTTTCTTGAGGAGGGGTGATGGTGATGTGATTCCAAAACACATGAAAACAGTTCTGCAGGTTTTAAAAATTTTAACAGTAATTACACTAGCAGTGTTATTTGTATCACAGTCCCTCCAAAGTTTTTAGAAAACATCTATGCAGTGCCATAGAGATTCTTAAAAAGTCCATAAAACCACAATCATCAAATGGGTTAGCTCTAGGCAGCTCTTGTTTCCTTTAATTTAGTATATAACCAGGAATCCTTTGGAACATTTAGTAACCAAAACTGAGCTTTCAAGATTTAAAGTGGACCTAAGTAATCTGAAACATGGAAAGCCCACAAAGAGATGCTGGATGGTATTGTGACTTATTTTTTTTTTTCTTTAAATTACAGACTATTAGGTCATGCTAAAATAAACATTAGTAAGTTCATGTTCTACTTTTCCAGAAACTTAAGGGGAAAAAAAAGGGCAAGCATGATAGAATTTTTCTTCTATATTCTGAAAAAAAAGTTATGTAATCCTCTTTCTAGTGTAACATATTATAAGAATGAGTTACTTTCTAAAATTAAAAAGCTGGTTGTCCAAATTTCATGACTGTAGTACAGCTCTCAGAATTTCATAGAGTTATGACCATGAAAAAAAACATATTGAACTTAATAGTCATATCTTTATAAATACCTGGGTTTTTTTATGATGGTTACTGTCCCACAGGAATCTAGTGGGTTTTTTTCTCCAAGTACTTGCTTTATTAATTAATAAAAGATATGTCTATTTAACAGATGTTTACTGCTGAAATCTGTGTATGTACTGGACACAAGAAAAGAAATGTGTTTAATAATTTTAGTGCATTTGTTTCCATTGCTCCCCAAATTTCAGACTAGTTTGAAAGAATTGAGATTTTTTTCCTGCTCAACTGCCTGCAGTTTCAGTAGGTTTCTCTGTTTTGTGGATGTTAAAAAAAAAAACAACCCAGCAAAGCCTTAAATAAAATCTAGTATAGATTAATCTTGTATTTTTCTATCTTCTATATATAATATTCTTTGCAGCATAATCATCATTCTGCACCCAGCAGATATTAGTAACGTGCTGTCACTAACAGTAGACTACAATGGTTGCTTGGTTTTAGTTTCAGTGGTTATGTTATTTCATTGTTTTCTAGATGTTAGGCTGTTTCCCTGAGGGGTGAACTCTTATGTGTTATTATCTCTAAGTCATTCTTATGTTTATACCTAAGATCGCTGGAGAGATATTTTCACTGTTTTGCCCACATCATTCCATTTTCCTGCAGCAGCTTTTGCAGGCAGTTCTCCTGCTGCACGCTTGGATTTGGGGATTTGGTTGTGTCTTCCTGCAGCCTGTGCGTGGTCTCACTGCTGTCCTACCACGCTCCCTCAGCCACCCCTCTACACTGTAGGCTAGGGCTTGAATCCTTGGAGCAGGATTTCCCTGAATTCAGCTGCCTGCTTTAAGCAGGTCCTCAAGTTCAAGATAAGATAAATACAGCCTTGTATATATTTTTAAAAAACCCGCACAGCAAAACTAACTGTTCTTTTGTGAATAGTTTGCATATGTGTGTGTGCTCCCTTTACATGAAGCACCACTGGACCGTAGGGCCAGTGCCTACATCTTTGAATGGTTATTTGCAGTTCCTGCTGTCTGAAAACGCAGAAGGCCAAGTGGCATCACTCACCTCTCAATGCCATCTTCTTCCACTGGGGCCTCAGTGTTGGACCCCTTTGTCTTTTCACATGTCTGTCAGCTTATGGGAGAAGAGGAGCTGTAAAACCCTGGCTGATTCCCAGCTGCTCTCAGGTAGGGTACCTGCCAGCTCTCCCCTCTCGCTCCTTGCCATATAAAAGGTCACAGTGCCAGAGACAGGGCTCTGCAGGCCAAGATCTGTCCCTCCTGCCATTTGGCAGTGCCTTATTTTTAGACAGTTATGCCAGGTGTCTGTACATGGTGCTTGCTGTTCAAATCTCTTCCAAATTACACAAAAAGCAGACAGAAAATTAAATTTCACTTTGTGAAAGTGCAGGTGTGAACCTCCCCTGGCCTAGGCAGACTTCATGGTCAAACTCACTTTCTGGTTGTCTCACCCTAGCAATGCCCATTCTTCCTCCTTTCTGTCATCCAGCATCAATGCCTCAGCTTGAGTTTCCAGATGTAGGACAACCATAGAGAGACCTTTGCTGCCCCTTTCCCCCTCCACCCCCAATCAGCCAAGAACAAATGGGAGAGGATCAGCATCTTCCTACCAAAGCCAGGATTCTCTTTCTAAATATGGGCAAAGGTGAGCAGGCTCCCTCAGCTGTTTCTTTTAAAAGAGTGACATGCTGTTCAAATAAATGTAGACCAAATGGCCTGCCAAGCACCAGCAGGGATGTAGACCCCTGAATCACTCAGAAGACTTGTTTTTAATTCACTCTAAAGTCATCAATACTTCAGCATCTTTGCATGGATTTTTCTTACCTGCTTGACTGTTTCCATTGGTGGGATCAGCTTCTCCATCTGAGATCCTCCCTTACGGAAAGTGAATTCTCTGTAAGAGGGACCTCTGAATCACAGGTGGGCAGCTGTATCTTCTGCTGCCTGCAACTACTCTGAGGTGAAGCTTCTGCTGCAAAAAATCTAGTGTTTTTCTACAAAGCCAGTCAGACCTCTTGCTCTCTCTCTCTCTGAGGTCCGTACAAGTGTGCAGTAGGCACGCTGATCCTTGTTGATCCACAAAGGGTGTCTGAGCCTTGCAGGGCTGCAGGTCCCAGCATGCTGGCCTGGAGCAGTGCAGGCACTTTGCCACTTCTGCCCTCAGCCCCTTCCAACAGCTATATCAGCAGGAGGATTAAAGCTGCTCCCCCACAAAATGGAACTGCCGTGTGAGAGGCTTGTGTGTAAGCCCACAGCACAGGGAAAGCCAGAGAAGGCTACATGGTGCTCTTTCTTTGGTTGCCTTAACGTGGGGTTAGATTCCTTTATCTTCAGGAGCTCTGGCAACATTTGTGCCATTTTAACAGCCCCAGCTGAAGGGAGTGAGGTTTGCAGTTGGAGTCAGAACAGTTTGGGTTGGAAGAGACCTTAAAGATCGTCTAGTACCAGCCCTCATGCCATGGGCAGGGACATCTTCCACTAGACCAGGTTGCTCAAAGCCCCATCCAACCTGTCCCCTTGAACACTTACAGGGATGGGACATTCGCAGCTTCTCTGGGCAACCTGTTCCAGTGACTGCCTCTCTACAAATAGAGGTGCTGTCTGTCACTTTGGCTCTTCTGAGCCACGGTGAGTGGCTACATCAGCTGTCTCTTGCTGACGCTTTCGCCAGCTCAGCTCCCCCAGCTATCCCTGATTGCTCCAACAGAGCAGGTTTCATTTGTCAGTACTTTTAGTCAGGTGACTACTAGTTAGTGCTTTTTAGACTCTTAGTCACCCGGTACAGAAAAGAGGAAAAATCATTACTTACGCTATGGTAATGGTAGCTCTTCCAGGGACATTTGCAGTAGGGGCACCAAAAGTCATCTACTGTTCTTCACTCTGAATGGGTCTTTACTGTTGGCAAACCTGAGAGAGGTTGGACTGGGGCATCCTGAGATTAGTTTGCTCCATTACCACCCTGAGCAGCAGCAATGCCTTGTTTCCTTGGGTTGCACTTGCTCATCCTCTTTTTTCCTCAGCTAGGATGCCAGTCTGCATTTCAGCTTTCCAAACCTCACACCACACTTCCAGCTAGGACATCAACTCTTGCCCATGTATTTCTCTCCCATGCCCCTGCTCCTTTCATCAGCCACAGCAAGCCTTGCCAGCTCAATTCACATCAGCACCTAGACCACTGAGATGGGAGCACAGGTTTGGGAGCAGCAGGGGAGAGGGAGGTTGCCACTTGCCGAAGCAGCGCGTTGGTGGCAGTGGCGCGTGCGATTGGATTTGTGCCACAGTGGGGGTGAAGAGCAGAGGTGGGAGCTGCCGCTGCTGCCGGCCGTGTTAGGTGGGGTGATGGTGAGCGTGGCGCTGCTGGGGAGTCCTTTGCCTTGTGCAGGGTTGGGAGGGTTCACAGGCACAGCCTGGATGGACATAACTGACTTCAGAGGCCTTGGTCCTGTCCGTGTGAGTACGTGCTCACCTGGGATCTGTGCGGACAGCACTTCTTAAAGAATCACAGTTTCCGTAGGGTAAGTAACCGCTTTCCATTTTGTTTCCTTAAAGAAATATTTAAAACCCACGATGACTCTAATGCTATTAACTCCTTACTGAGTTCTACCATTATTATGACTCTGATATTTCTAGGACCCTTCCTTTGGTTTAAAACTGATTGGTTTCAGGAATCGAAACTAGATTTGCTGTTTTATATAAAAGGCAAAATGACACTGTGTTCTCAGTACTGTGTTCTCATTATTGCTCTTCTGTTTTGAAAGAAAATAACCATGAAACTGTTGTTTTCCTTTACTGTGCTTGAACCCTCTTAAGTATGAAATGCAAGTTAGGAGGAGGATTATTGGTTGTATTTCTGTATTGTCTTCATTATCCTTTTAGTTGAGATGTCAAATGTTTTAAAATATTTTCAAGTGTAACTATTTTCTCAGATCTTTAAACAGGAACTGTGAATTTGGGAAAAAAGGTGTTACTCTTTTTTAATATTAAAAAATAATAGATTATTTTGTATTTATGTTTTATATTATTTATCTTCCATGTAAGGGTTTTGGGGCACTTTTTAATGGTTGAAATTCAAATATTATCTAACCTGGAATTACCAGGGGTTTTGGAGATTTAGCAAAATTAATGCTTCACAAATTCTGGAAGATCTGGTAAATTGTAAGAATTCTAAGAATTCTGACAAATTAGAGAAGTTGTATTTTGTTACTAATACTCAAGTGGGCTTTGGGTACGTGCATTTGACAATGCATTTTGCAGTGTGACTCTTCTCCGCTTCATGTGGAGAATAATTTGAACTTCGTTATTCATTAAAAATTCTTCCTACCTCATCTAGGTGAAAAGCTTAATAACACTATGGCTATAAGCAGTTAAAAGGAGAACGGGACATCTTTGTCCAGTAGTCTTCCTCAGAGATTTTCTAACACCAAAAGCTTCTGAGAAAAGTGGTCTAGAAATCAGCATTATCATGGACAACTTTTGTCTTTTGCACATAAGGAAAAGTCTTTTATCCAGTAGCATGCTTACTGTTGTGAAACATAGGAATTATTTTATCTTTTCATTTAATCCTGTTAAATGGAGTAAATGTTTTCATTATTCATACAAACGTAGCCCCTTTTGTGTGTATGTTGTTGAGCTCTTTACGTGATAATGGCCCTGTAGAAACTGAGATCCCACTAATTGCAGGTGTAGCATTGCCCTCACCTGGATCCACTGCATTGTGATTTTGCAGTATTTGTAAGGTAATGAATGAGTGAGAGTACGTGACTGTCCTCCTTCGTTCTCCTCAGCATTTTAGCTACATCTCCTGTTTGTCTTCTTTATTTAATTGTTCCAGTTGCGTTCTGTTCCCCTGATTCAATAGTCTTTCTGTGTCTCTAGTGGCCTGTCTCTGAGGGCATCTGCTTTTTGCTAGAGTGACTTTAGATATGCAGTGAGCATTGAGGACTATAAACATTTAATATAAAATGTTAAATGCCACTTTATAATATTTTAGACAGGATTTGTTGGTTTTTTTTTTTTCCCAAACAGGAAATAGTCTGTGAATACGAAGAGTGAAGGAACTAAGTCCATGAGGACTTAGTCCATTACATCTGTATGTCTGTCTTAAATATTGTCTACTTACAATAGTAGTACATTAGTAGAAACATCTGGGGAATGAAACTTTGTGATAGGGGAAGATGTTGTGATGGGCATTGCAGGGGAACTGATTTATAAGGGTCTTGCTGGGAGAGGAGGTAAGGAGTCATGAGCATTTTCTCCCTTAAGCAAGGTGATTTGGAGACCCCAAAAAGTGGAGGTGAGGGTTGTACTCATTAGTTGAAAACAGAACCTTTTCTTTGAGTACAGGAGCTGTTTCTGCCTCCTGCCTGTATGTACAAAGCCCCACATGAATGTTCCTCAGCCATCAGAGAGCTTCAGTTGGTTGCTCTGAAGCACTTCTGACATTAATAGGTGTTCAGAGACACCTGTTTGCTCACATTCATGCTCACCAGCAGAGGATGCTGGGGCTGTGCAGAGCTGAACTCGCTATCAAAAGGAAGAATGATTTCTGGAATGAATGGGAAGCCGGAAGGGAAAACGTTTTGTGTGTGGGGAAGTGTTACATTCCTACAGGGCTCCTGCCAAATAGCTTCAGCCTGCTGTGGGGTACGTGCACTGCACGGGGCTTTGCCCGTACACATCTGGTAGAATTGGACAGGATAAACCTTCCCATTACAATGAGGCACTGAACATGTTTTCTGTGTATACCTGTGTCATCCAGGAGGCCTTCTAGCAAGAAAAGGAAGACCTGCTGCAAATTTACAAAAGGATGATGGCAGGGGAAAGGGAGATGTAAGGGAAATTCCAAAAAGGCCCTCTCAGTTTGCTCAGGCATACCTAGACTTGCCCTCTTTTGGGATTTACCTGTAGCATGTTCATCATTAAGAGGTTTTATTATTTTTTTAAAATTAATTTTATTTTCCTTTGCAGGTCACCTTTTAAGCTGCTATTTCCTGTATAATTAGGCAGAATGAAGGCATTAGGTTCTAGTAAAGTTGGGCCTAATCCAGAATCTTCTCTTATTCAGACCTTTCTGAATAAGAAACTCAAGTCTGGGCCCAGCATTTCACATGTTTTGCTGTTACATCTAAATTATTTGTGGTCTGTGGATTTTTATTTTTTTTTTCAACGTTATGCAAACTCTTTTGCTTTTGTCTAATTTTATCTCTTTATGTGTCACTGTCCAGCATAGCATTAGTTGAAATTATGTAAGTATACTGCAAATTGAAGTGCATAATTGCTACTGATAATGCAAGAATGATTCCTACCGTTTATAATTAACAGTATATAATGTTCTGTGCATGGGTTGGATCTGTCCCTTTTAACTTTTCCTTTCCAATTCTTTCCAATCCCTGGTCTTGCCGCATCACAGCCTTTATGAATGTACTGGTTTTGCTGGAGTCTAGTCCATTGTTCCTTTTGTTTTTCAGACCAGTAAAAATGGGAAGTACTGGATTCTGGTTTCCTCCAAGAAGAGTCAGCGGAACTGGTTAAGACCAAAATCTGAGGACTTTAGTGGGCAAACATCAGGTGTGCATTGAACAGAGGCTGCTTTAATCTTGCTTTAAGTATATGCTTTTTTAAAAATAGTATTATATATAAGCTTTTGTGTAATGCGTTTGTTATATTTGATACTGCATATAATCATTCATCTTGCAGTTGTGAAAACACCAGTAAGAATGTGGATTTTAAGTGATAATATGTTGAGACACAAGCAGGCAATATTACTCATAAAATTCTTTCAGCTGGTCTTTGGAAAATTTAATATTTGAGGATCAGTGGTTTTTTAAAGTTTTATCTCCATTGCTCAGTCTATATATCCACACCCAAAAAAAGGAAAAAAAGTGGTTATTTGCTGTTCAGAGATCAATTCTGACGTTCTTAATTGCCTCACCTATTGAGAAGTGATACTGAGAAAATAGTGCATACGTGTTTTTTAATAAAACGCTGTCATTGTCAAAGATTGGATCCACACTATATTTGTTCTAATGATGAATTTTTAAGGACACTTAAACACAGTTCAAAGTCAGCTTAATTAGTTTTGATCGTAGAGGAGCAAAACCCGAGTTCTTCGTCCCTTTGAATGTTCTGACTGGTACAGCAGCTACCTGAAGTTACCTGAAGTTTTGGGGAAGATAACAGTAATGTTATATTGGCCTGAATATAGGATGGCCTCCAGCCTGAGGTGTGATCTTTGCATTGAGAAAACGAGTGAGAAGTTGTCAGATGTTAATTTGTTAAGCTTAATATGCTGTTTCACAGCAAAGGCTGCTTCTGACATCACATCAGACTCTGCAGAGCACCCTTCTGCATGGCCTGATATCCTGCATCTCCCCAGCCTGATGCACGTCCAGTTCCTTCCCACTCACCCCAGTGTTACCAGCTCACCTCTATCCTCATGTCCTTAGATATTCCCGATGCCTATGCAGTGCTCCCTGAGCCTCCCTAGCCCTACACCACCCTCATCCTGGTTCTGTCCACTCTCCCTCCCTGTGGCAGCTCATCCTCCTTCCCTGTATCTTTCCTGCTGTCCCTGCTTCCCTTGTCACTGTCTGGGCACAGAGTCCACTTGCTGCTGAGCTCGGGACGCAGCGTGGCAAAGCAGTGCCACTCCCGTGCAGCAGGCTGTGGAGGCTGTTCCTGGCCCTTTCTGCTAATCCTGCCTGCCCTGTCTCAGCAGGGCTGTGGGTTTGGCAGGGGGCCACAGGGGCTGGGCCCTTTGTACCCCGGTGGGGCTGTAAGTGCCCTGGCCATGCAGTGAGGGCTGTGGCTGCTGTGCTCTCAGCTCTGTGTGGTGGGTCTCATGCAGGTGCCTGTGTGGTATAAAAGTACCCTGTGCAAGTGTAGGTCAGGTTGGAATTTTTTCTCCCCCCTGAACTTCATTTGTCAGGAGAGATTAAACTAAAACAAAATTTCATTCTACATTCAGGCCAATATGCATTGAAGACCAGTGTGTTCATTAGCAGAAGAGCAAAATCAATTTTATTACCAGATTCTTATTAAAGCTTATATTAAAAAAAATACCTTTCAATCCACAGATATATCACAACCTTGATGTGAATCAGACTCTTCTTTTGATTACATTGGTGGCTTCATTGAAGTCTTTGGAACTGGTCTTCATTTACTTTTATTGAAGAAAATTATTGCTCCCAGGCCTCCAGACAATATGAACTAGAATTAGTGAACTACACTGTTGATTAGGAGACAGAAAATAAAATTAAGCTGATACTTTGAAGATCTGTGCATTTTCCCACTCATGGAACTGATGTCTCCAGACTTCATCCCAGGAGTGGGAATGAGTTTGAGACAAATCTGAAATCAAGAGAGTCCTTAAAGAAACGCCTTTTCTGTCACTGGGTATCTTTAAGAGAAGTTAGTGTTTCCTTATAAAATTTAGGGGAATAAAGGTGGCCTTACAGAACTGCTTGTTTAAAGGAGGCATCGTAGTTCAACCTGTCATTCAAGGACTTCAGGGTTGAAAGGAATCAGGTTTCCATCTTGGTGTGCCAGTACTTCTCTCCTCCTCTAAAGACAAGGGAAAATGGGGAGGAGGGAGGAAAAGGCTTAGGCAAAGGCATACTCTATATACAGATTCCAAACGGAGGTCTCAGTCTGAGGAGTTCTTAAAATGCAGACATTAAAAAGGCACTTCCCCTTCTTCCTCTCCCTGCTTCTCCTGTCCTGCCATGCATTGAGGAAAACACGGGCTCTCCTTCCTTCTTGCTTTCTTCCAGGACCGCGCTGGGGCACTTGCTAGGACCGTGTAGTTTTCCCCCCGGCACACCTGGGCGCTGCTCTCCGCTCCTCTCTGGAGCACTTGGCTCCCTCCATCTCTGCTGAGCTTCAGCAGGGGTGAGAGGACAGCTACGGCCGGGCCCCGGCTCCCTCCCAGCTACCCGGCCTCCCTCGCTGCCAGCAGGGAAGAGCGCGGTTTGTTCTCCGGGGAGGTGGCGTTGGGCTGGAGCAGCTGCAGCCTGGTGGTGCCTGCCCGGCTCCAGNGGTGCCGCCCGGCCCGGCCGCCTCTTGCGCAGCTGCCCCGGCAGCGACCGGAGGGGACAGCAGCTGCCAGCCGCCACACCGGGGCTGGGCGTGGGTGGTGGCACGTTCGAGGGAGAAAGGCTAAATTTTGGGGCTTTCCAGCCCTCCCAAATGCTTGCTGTCCTGCTGTCCTCCTTGTCCCCGCTGCCGCAGACCGCACGCTCCACCCTTCCCACAACGGGTAGCACAGGATTTTGGTATCTATAGTAGCAGTTGTGCTCCAAGGATGAAGCAAAGCTGTCAGCAGCCCCTGACAAAGGAGGGCTGTTGAGTGCCCTGTGATGGCAGGTGCCCAGTTGCCACTATATGATACCAGATGACGAATTTAAAGCTGCTGACCCACAAGTCAGACACAAGGATCACGTCATGCCACTCCTGACCATGAAAGCCTCCGGTTTAGTTCACATTTTGCTATGCCTCTGGGGCAGGACTAGGAGCCTCCATCCTGAGCTAGCCTGAGTCTGAATGCTTACAGCCTTCATGTCTCACGGGATACATGAGGAGGATGGGGGTCTCCAGCACTGGGCTGATAAAACCCTGATCTATCTAATCTATCCCTAATCTGTGGGACTTCTGTCATACATAGATCAAGTCTCTGTTAGCAGAGGGTGAGTTTACAGGAGAATTTCACCTGCTGTTAGGCATCATTGGCAGCGCATGCATTTTGCTAGAGTAGATGTGTAGATAGTCACAGGGGAGGAGGTACATCCGAAAGGGAACACGAGCTTTGCCCTCCATACTGTCAGCATGGTTACTGCCACGTTTTGTGCAGGTTTCAAACATTTTGAGGCTTACAGACTTTCGCTTCCATAGTTGCATGTGTGTGTGTGTGTGTGTGCGTGCGTGCATGTGTGCGTGGGGATGTCTGTGCAAACACCACAGGCGTGGCTGTAATTCCTTTGAAATCCGAAGCTGCCAAAAGGTGCCTGGGTAGGTAGGCTCTTTGCCTGATGCCTCCCGTAATCTGACAGAAACTTTGCTGTTCTCCATCAGTGCTTGAGGGGAAAGTTGTGAGGTGTGATTTCAGGGCATATGTGGATCTGTTCATCCTGAGCAATGCGTTTTAAGAGTTGCAGCAAATAGTATAAAGAAACCTGTAGGTATTACATTAGACCAGCTGAACCTAACTTTATTTTTAAGTTTTATTCAGAAGCATCACATAGCAAGTAAACTTCAAAATCTAAGTTTAGTTACAAACTAGTTGTTTCTTATTTTTTTTTTCCAGTCCCCTTTTGCTTTCTTTTACGACCACATGAAACTTGAGAAGCCATCTAAAGCTAAATCATTTAGTGGAGTTGGGCAATTCCCAAGTGTCCAACAAGAAGGCCTGGTTTAGGCTGCGATGGCCACTGTCATTCCTGGTGATTTGTCAGAAGTAAGAGATACCCAGAAAGTCCCTTCAGGGAAACGTAAGCGTGGTGAAACCAAACCAAGAAAAAACTTTCCTTGCCAACTGTGTGACAAGGCCTTTAACAGTGTTGAGAAATTAAAGGTTCACTCATACTCTCACACAGGAGAGAGGCCCTACAAGTGCACACAACAAGACTGCACCAAGGCCTTTGTTTCTAAGTACAAATTACTAAGGTATTAAACTCTATTTATCTTTCAGATTATATTATCTATTTTATGTTGGCCGTGTTAAGCCGTGTAAAAGTATATATTTCTGTACGCCTTCAGCTGATTGCAGAGAGGATGTGTTAATTAAAGTAGCCATTGGATTGTTTCTAGAATTCTAAATTACCTAAGTTTGCAAGCTAATGTCTTTGATTTTGTTTCTTAATTTGTTTTCTGCTTTTGTTTTCTGTTTGTTTGTTTTTGTTTTGTTTTGTTTTGTTTTTAATGAGCGTAGAATTTTCATTTGTATAAGGAATTGTCACAAGAAAAAGAGTATGGACTGAAAGTTCTTTGGCTATGGACTTTTACACGAGTACTTTCATACTTGCCCATATACCCCTGTTACAGTAGCTAAAACCCACCAAAACTAAAGTGTCAATTTAAGAGAAATGGCTCGCGTTTTGCTATATTTAAATTTGTCAAACTGTCTTTGTAGTGTCATGCTTTCAGTTAAAAGGTTCTGTTGCAAAGCAGCCTTTAGTGTAGTATTTAGCTGCCATTAAAAAATGAGCACGTGTGTTTTTTGATCAAAATAATTACTTACAGAATATATCTGTGTTTAAAGGCATATGGCTACTCATTCTCCTGAGAAAACCCACAAGTGTAATTATTGTGAGAAAATGTTTCACCGAAAAGATCACCTAAAGAATCACCTACATACACACAATCCCAACAAAGAGGCCTTTAAGTGTGAAGAATGTGGAAAGAACTACAATACCAAGCTTGGGTTCAAACGTCACCTGGCTTTGCATGCTGCAACAAGTGGTGACCTCACCTGTAAGGTATGTTTGCAGACTTTTGAAAGCACAGGAGTGCTGCTGGAGCACCTAAAAACTCATGCAGGCAAGTCGTCGGGTGGAGTGAAGGAGAAAAAGCACCAGTGTGAACACTGTGATCGTCGGTTCTACACCCGAAAGGATGTCCGCAGACACATGGTAGTGCACACTGGAAGAAAGGACTTCCTCTGTCAGTACTGTGCACAGAGATTTGGGCGGAAGGATCACCTCACGCGCCACATGAAGAAAAGTCACAACCAAGAACTTTTGAAGGTCAAAACAGAGCCAATGGACCTTCTAGATCCCTTTACCTGCAATGTTTCTGTGCCTATTAAGGATGAGCTGCTTCCAGTGATGTCTTTACCTTCCAGTGAACTGACATCAAAGCCATTTACAAACACTTTGCAATTAAATCTCTACAACACTCAGATTCAGTCCATGCAGAGTTCTGCATCTGCACACCAAATGGTTGCCACATCGTTACCATTGGGAATGCCTTGTCCAATAGATATGGAGTCTGTCCACCCTTCTCACCAGCTATCGTTGAAATATCCGCTCGGTACTACCTCATACGCAATTTCTATGCCTGAAAAAGAACAGCCATTGAAAGGGGAAATTGAAAGTTACCTAATGGAGTTGCAAAGTGGTATGCCTTCTTCATCCCAGGATTCTCAAGCATCTTCATCAAAACTGGGGCTGGATCCACAAGTAGGGCCACTAGATGATGGGTCTGGGGAAGTTTCCCTTTCCAAGGGCTCCGTTCCTATTAGCGAACCTCTAAACGCCCCTTCATTGGACTTTTCTCAGCTGTTCAACTTCATACCTGTAAATGGCCCTCCCTATAATCCTTCCGTTTCAGTGGGAAACCTCGGGATGAGTTATACGCAGGAGGAGGCACACTCTTCTATGACTCAACTTCCACCACAAACCCAGGATCCACAAGATCCTAGCAATAGTATAGGTCTTGGGTCTCTGCACTCATTGTCAGCAGCTTTCACGAGCAGTCTAAGCACAACCACCACCCTACCACGATTTCATCAAGCTTTCCAGTAGGATGTACAGAGCTGGCTTGTTAACTGTCTATTTGTAGAAATGCCTTAGGTGACCATTTTTAACTTAGTGCCTACTATAAGACATTATAAATTCTCTGCTTTTGTACAGTACCAATCTCATGAAGCCAGTAAGAAATTTAAATTAACTTTTTTTAAAATGTTTTGAAAGTGTTTATTCTCAGCTGTGTTTACTTTGGTTTGTTGTTTTTTTTTAAACAGTCTCATTGTATTGTTTTCATTTTCACTGCCAATTTACACATTTAAAATGTTCAGTAGAAAGTCAACCCAAGCAAACTCCAAACACTCATCCTGTTTTTAAAACTTTTTCAACCATACCAGCTATTCTGTTTTATTGATGTCAGTGGTAGAACTGCCACTTTCACCTTTTATTATATTTTACTATTTGCAAATAATCCATTTAAAATATGTATCACAAAAGTTCCTGAGATTTGGGAAAAAAATTCTCCAGTTTGTTTCCAAACAAATCCTCTTCCCAAATGGTGACACATCTGACCTGTTCTATAATGACAAATCTAAATTTTTAAAATAAATATAGAATTCAGATTTTTCTGAAAACTTGTGTGTGTATATATAGAAGTCCATATATACACATGTACATATATAGCATTTTGACTTGTATTGAAGTCATTATAAAAGTTGTTAAGAATTTTGCCATTTTCTGGCTTAAATTTTGGTGGCCTGTTATGGATAACAGAAGAAAAAAAATTTAGTTTAATTCTCTAAAATTAGGGCTGAACAGAATTTCGACAGAGAATCTCTGCTTGCCTAAATGACAGATGTTTCAAGTTGAATTTGGAACTGTGTTGTTGTGCTTTCGTGACTCTGGTATAGGGAAACAGGCAAAATTAATGGCTGATCTTGAAATATAAAAGTGTTGTAACGTAGTAATGCAGAATATTTTGTCGCAGTTTTTGTTTTAATTCTTAATTTGCTGTTTTTTTTCTCTTTAGTAGCATAGAAGGAGTACTGCATAGGAACCTTCCAGTAGTGTGTTCACATTTGTAGGCATCAGTCTTCTCCCCATTGCCACCGCCAAGGGGTGGATCAAGTCCAGCCAGAAAGTGTGTACCTGTTTTCAGTTCAAAACTAGTGTGCAGTCAGAAAGTGAATGTAAATTTGCAACTACCAGTTTGTTTTGTTTTGTTTTGTTTTTATTGGAGTGATCATTTCAGTTGTGCTACATGGTGTGTTATGTCCTCCTAAGCAACAAGTTAGATGTTAATCACACTTTCTACACCTGGGTACTTGGTTAGGGACTTTTTGCCCATTGCCAAGATTTAAAGACAGGACTCTTAGGAGTGAAGTAAAAGCATATTGCTTACACCACTTTTACCTAATGCAATATATTCTATTCCCCAACCCCTAATAACCAAAAGAGGAAAAAAAAAACCTAAAAAAACAACCAACCCTGTGATGCATAAAAGCAAACTAGATTTGCTGTAATTCAACAATAACATTATTTTCCTTGTCATTTTTGTACAAGGAACTAAAAAATGGAAGTCAAGTACATTAGTATCTCTCAAACAATAATGAGGATTCTTACAAGGTTTTAAGTGGTTAACCTAAATATACTTCACAGAAACAAAAGTTGCTCCCATTTAAGGAGCTCATGCTCCGGATGTTTTATCAGTAGCTCTTACTGGTTTTTTTTTAATTCTAGGAGCAATATGCAGGTGTAGTTTTACTATTTTATACATACATGTATTTAAATTTTATTACTGAAAAATAACATTTTTATAAATGTGTTTGTGTTCCAAAGGCATTGAAATAAGGATGTATTAATAAGGAAAATACCTTTTGAAATTCTGCAAGCTACTCCTAGATTTTGGGTTTAGGAGCACGTTATCTCAAAGTGGGCATTTAGCTCTGCTTCACAACTGCTTCCTCTGGTTTCTGTGAAACAGATTGCTCGCTTACTTACATCTTTAGTTGAATGATTTGTTCAATATTGCTTTTTTTCCCTTCACCTTTCTAAAGGAAAGAAAAACACAGATGAACAGAGCACAAGCTGAATGCAACCGAATGTAACTCTAGTTTAAATAAGCAGCCATAACGCATCTAAGAAAAACTTGGGTTTATTCTGAATCCTTTTAATCGATCTGAGATGAAGATAAATGGACTTAATTCCTCCAGTGGGTTGTTTCCTGCGTGGAGCCGAGCATCTGCAGCTCTCCCTGCAGCAGAGGAAATCTGTGAGTGCTTGGCATCCTGCAGCTGGCCCAGCAGTGTCGCCAGGCAGCACTGCCCTCCCTGGGCAGCCTCTGGCACACAAATTTCCACTCTGGAGCCACTTGTTATCAGCCCCAGCTGCTGAAAGTCTTCATAAAAAACAAAACCCACAGACACTTTGCCAACACCCGTTTCTTAGTGCGTAGCCAGAACCATTACTACTTTGTTCGTGCCTTAGCTTCCTGAAAAGGGATTGACATTTCGCTTGGAATTAGATGTACATTTCACTTGAGAAATAGAGACCTCAGACAAGATATTGAACCTCATTCAGTCAGAGTTTCAGTGGGTGGCTGCACCCAGTGTTTGCAGCTGAACTAGGATGTAGGGTAACACGGAAGCAGACTGACCCTTTAAGCAATACCAACACCACCAGAGTGCTTTTGAGCATGGCTTAGGCAGAGTCAATATTGGCCACTACTAAACCATCAGTTTTCAAACCCCGTTTCCTTGATTTCCCATGGATTCTTGGCGGGAGGGGGGAGGGCTGGCTGATCATGCACCACTCTTTGTGCAACTTCTAAACTTCTAGTAAGGTTGTTTTGTTGTTGGTTTTTTTTTTTTTTAAATATATATATTTTTGTGTACTTGTTGCTTGTGCTTTATTTAGTAGTAAATTGTGGAATAGAGTGATTTATTGTTAATTTGGCAGTAGCGGTTTTTAAAAACCATATACTGACTGAAACATGAGCCAGAGCTGATTGCTTTATTAAGCTAATAATGAATGTTAAGAGTACATATTTTCAGGATCATTTGCCTAGTGAGCTAAACTTGTATTATAGGCCAATATTTTTTAAAATAAAGCTTGGTCAACCTCTATGTTACACATATTACAAGATATAGCACTTTCAAAAAGAAAACCTAAACCTTTTAAGAAAATTTCTTACAGGTTATGCTTTTTATTATAAAACCTTTTATTATAATTTGTTTCAAGTGCCATTAGATTACATATATGTAGGCCTTTGGTATAATGCTTTGTGTACAAAATGGTAGACATTGTAATTTTAAACAGGTACATTTTTACAGTGTTTTCTTATCAATTTGCTATATTGCACAGAACCAGTGTGTCTTTCTTAAGGGTTTTACAATGGTTTTTACTAGGTTTACATGTTTCAAACTACACTGTCTTCTACTGCCATTTTGAATACCAGTCAAAAACAATTAGGAGTTTGTCCTCACCATTTGCAAACTGTGTCTTCTGGAGTTCTTGATGGTAAACTTTGTAAAAAATATTTAACATGCAGTATTTGATACAGAATTTTTTTACCACATCCTATCATCGCTATGCTGCTGTCTGAAGTTAACTTTGGGCCTGATTCTGCATCCATAAATGTTGAGGGGATCCAGCATCCTTTGTTATGTCTGTCTCATACACTGGTTTAGCAGCTTCTCCTGTATTCTTCTCAGTCAATAGATAAGCCTCTGAAATATATGTACTTATCTGGTATGTAGTAAACCATTATAGGCTTAGCTGCCCGTCCTGCTTCCCCCCAGTGTACAGTTTAAACCACAGCTTACTTAGCATCATGCTCGACTTACAAGTAATGCCACAGTAGTTCAAAATGTGTTTGGGTAGTCCCAATGCTTTTATGCAATAAGGGTGTCTTACTTTTGTTGGAAGGCAGTGTCTTTTGATAACAGTTATCTAGCCCTGGAAGTGACACAGAACTATTGCTAATCATATGTAAACACTTTTCAGTATAAGCTTCAGTGGTACAGTTGAACCAGAGTGAATGTTTATCTCCTCAGAAACACTCCTGCAATATTGTTATATTGGATCATGCTGCTAATGTAACTTGGGATACAACTCCTCTCATGGTGCTACAAACCTCCCTGTCTCATTCAGATGTATTTTTACCCATAGAAAAAAAAAGGACTATACTAGACCTATAGTTGTATGATATATTTTTATACTGTGACTTAATTTGTCATTAATGAACTTTGTGCAACACCACAATGTATTCATATGCACTTGCAAAAGTAAAATTTTGGACATGCAAATTTAAACGCTGACAAGCCCAGCTCTTGTTCACAAAAATAGGTGACTGCTAGTTAATGTTAAATGCGGGCTTTTTATATGGTATGGAGTGAAGAACATACTATATGTTACTAAAAGCCTTAGACAAAAACTGGGAAGAGTATATTGGTGAATGATGTCACACCCAAACCTGACTCGGATTGCTGAAATTATATTTTTAGCTAGTGGAAAAATTGTTTGGACTTGTATGCTAAAATGTTTTTAATGATAAAAGTTTTGAGTCAAAAAAAAATATAGAAAAAAAGAAAGAACACAGAAAACCCTGCATTCCAGACTGAATTTGTATATGTTTCTTGCATTTAAAATTTGCTATCCTGTGATATGGGAAATTGAGTTGCTTATCATGTATATGTACTTTAAAATGTATTCACAAACTACTGTTGTATTTGTATAAAATATAGACAAAAAGATTGCATATATATTTTTGTGTATAAGCTCTGTAAAATAGCAATCACATTATGAAGCTGCAGCAGAACTTCATTTTAAACATTCACATCCAAAGAAACAGACTATTTATTGTCCACATACCCTGATTATAAAATATACCTTGCTGCTATTAAACAATAGTGCTGCAGCTTCTTGTGGCCTACAGTGTTATGTTTGCTGTACAAAAATATGTGAACTCCACAAAATATATCAATAAAATTACAGAATGGTTTTAGTTAATGAATAACTTATGCCTGGCATTTCAATAGATAATCTTGATCTGCATGTTTGGGATTGCAATAAGTAATTACAGAGTACATCCAGTTTTGCTGGGTGTAGTTTGCAAAGGCATAACTGTCTTTATAATTTATGACTGGTAAAATGTCAGTTTTTCAGAAGATCTTAAGGCATAAATACCTGCGTTTCATGATTTCACCAAGGAACAAATGGGATGATGCTACTGTGTCTGTGACAAGACAGATCTGAACTGAAGGAAGCAATTGAGTTTGCCATCAAATTGCACTTTGAAACGCTGTGAGACACTGGAAGGTGAGTATGGGGTATCCATAGTGGGACCATTCCTTTGGGAGACATAGGTGAGTGATTCCCCATCATTTCAGATTAATGCCAGTCTCATACATCGATTGTTGTAGTTTGCAGGACGAACTTCAAGGGTGTGGCACATGCTGGACACAGCATGCGGGTTGTCTCTCTGCAGTACTTCCAGGAGAAACTCAGTTGCTTTGATCCCATAGACGTCCATCTGCCCGTGGCACTGGCTTCTGAAGAAGCCAGATTAATGCCTGGGGAAGAGGTGTCTTGCAGCCAGATGAGCAGCCTGCACACAACTGCAGAAAGTTGCCTCTGCTCATTCCACACAAGTGTTCCCTAGCATAGACTGTTTGCCAGGAAAGTAGAAGACTAGCATTTTGCATTTCACATTTCATTGCTTTTCGGAACATATTTTGTTAACATCTTTAGCACTGTCTGTGTTTCCCCACTTTTGAGTTCCTCTCTTTTCCCAGTCTTGGCTTTTTAGGTTCCTTGCTGTAACCCAGTTGGAGAGAAATGATTGTTAGAGAGCTGTTGGCTTTCACCTTCTCCATATGCAGACATCTTTCCTTTCTTGTGATCCCTACCCCTTTCCTCTGAGCTGACTTATCACTTCTGTGCCACAGGTTTCTAACTCGTTTGAGAGGGTTGGCCTTGTTGTATTGAGAGTTGAAAGCTCAACAGATGCTCTATGATATGAAATACTCTGCAGAGCAATTTATGACCACCCACATCCCATACCCCCCACACACCCCCTTGAGAGAAAACCACCCCATTCACTGTGTTGCTGTCCTAGCTGGTGTCACCCACCCTTACTGATTTAACATGTCCTCCTTCCAAGCAGATGGCCTCTAGAAATTCCATCAGCCTCTGCAATAACTGGAATGTGATTGCACAGATGACGTCTGTGTTTTATCCAGACATCTCTTGGTGCAGTCTCTCCTGAGTTTCCTTGTTAAATTCAGAGCCACAGGCATCTTCCCTTCTCTCTCTCCTGTAACTGCCTCTTTGCAAAACTTGCATAAGTACAGAAAAATGCTTCTGTAGTATCCTCTATACCTGGTCTCACTGTCCTCCAGGAGTGGAAGAGGAAGGCGATTCTGGCTTTTCCCTTCACTCTCCCTCACTCTACACCTTCTTTTCCTTTCCACATACAAGCATGCCCTAGGATGAAAAATGTTTTTTGACAGAGAAATCCAGAACTGATGCAGAACTACTGCTGGATGAGCCAGAACTGAGCAGCTACATGCTGTTGGCTTCCTTGCTTTGCAAATCAAAACATTGTATAAAATCGGATAGAAATTAAGTTTTCCAAAGTGGCAGCTGCCATAGTTGGCACAGCAAGGATTGGTGATCACAAACAGGCAGCAAGTGGGACAGCAAGATAAACTCTGCTACAAAATTTAGCTTGTACTTAATAGTTTGAGAAGTATATTGGAAGATTAACTGGTGCTTATCAGTGTGAGCTGGTGCCTTTAGCAAATAAACAGCAACACTGTATTTCTGTTTTGAACAACACTGGAGATAATGGTGTTGAAAATGACAGGCCCCAGCAGTAGTGTGAAGTTTCGAGTTCCTGCTTATGTACTATATCCCAGGTAATTCAGTATAAACTTTCTCTACTCCTAATAAAGGTGTAACAGCTTGCCTGGTATTTTTATTTTTCTATAATTTTATTTATTTATTTATTTATTTATTTATTGTAATGGTCTGCATGTCCTCAAGAAATGAACATTTTCAGAGAAATAAGTGTAAAAAATATAATGAACAATTCTGTTCTTCATTGTCATTGTCATCACTCAGCCTTGTCTCATTTGGGGATATTTGTATCACAAGATCACCAGCTACAAAGCTAGTTTGCCTCAGAGGAGACTGAAGAGACATCAGCTGTCAGCTGAGCACTCTGAAAACAGGCCTATGGTGATGCCTGCTGTGGCTGAGCTGGAAATCGTTTGCATTGATCCCTTGATAGTTTACCCATGGGACTGACTCCCACTGTTGCACTGAACTGCCGCGTTCAAGGAAGAGTGGTTTAGTGTCACTTTCGTATGTCAGATCTCTGCTTGATGTGTGTTAAGTAGTGCAGAGAGCCTGAAGAGTCACAGTTTCTAAAAATCAGTACCCTGCTTAAACTCTGGTGAATGTTTGTGTACGCATGTATGGATGGATGCATGGGAAAGTAATCTAAGCTGGAGAAGTTGATAAATTAGTTTTGGGGTTTTTTTTCATTTTGGTTTCCTCCAAAATATTTAAGCCTAAAGTGTTTGTGTTTTGCAAGTCCAAAGTGAATCATATTGTTTGTTAAGGTATCCCATAGTTAACACAGCATGTGGTTCCCAAGCAAGCTGGATTAATCTGTGAGAGACAGCAGTTTATCTAAAGGGTGCACAGACTCCAGTGAGGAAGGTGTTTGTCAGCTGTCCTTGTGTAGTCCTAGATACGATTTCAGCAGAAAAGTTCTATAGGCTGTGCCTCTGAAATTAGGCTCAACCCTGGCTTACTGGCTTTTGTGTTACATTGTTACACACATGGTCATGGGTAAATCCTTACAGTTCCTTCACAAGTACTTATATTGAAAATAAAAATAAAATACAGGCTTTGTATGTTTTAGGGGAATGCCATTAGTGAGCAACATCTGAGCTGTAACATAAGACTATCAAATATCAAACATTCATGGCAAATAAATACAGACTGAACTCCCAAACTTTCTGAAGTCTACCCTCACCTGAAAATTGTCTCTTTTTATTTTGTCAGCGTTTGGCTCTTTACACCAATAAAGTATTACGGGGTTGCCCCATAGTTTATATGCTCTGTTCAGCTTAGGCTGAATTCAGCAGTATTTTTACAAGAAGCTTCTGCTTACTCACTGAAAGCCTTGCAAAAATGTACTTGAACTGTATGACCCATTTTCATGTCAGGCTTAAAACCCTTTAAGTTAAGGCAACCTCTGAGAATTTGCTGTGCCTCACCAGAGTACTCAGGCCATCGCTTCGGAGCCACCAAATTTACCTGATCCTCTCGCCTCTTCCCCTCCACAACTCTCCAAAGAGGTGGTGTTTGCAGGAAGCCACCACCTTTGCTATGGCAGTGTATTTAATATACATCACAGAGCTGGGCGTGATCAGTGTTGATGGGATTGTGCAAGCTGCTGGGAGAGACTCACCCCTTTATGCATCAGTCTAGGCATCAGCCTTAAATCCAAGTACCTGGGAAAGCAGCAGCCCCCCAGCATTAGACATAGCACTAACATTACCCCTCTGGGTCCTTTACTGTATGTGATTATTTTTTCTCATTAAGTACTGAAGCTGTTTCCTAGTCCTTAAGCTACAAGTCTTAAATTCCACCACTATATTTGGAATCTCCCTGTGACCCAGCAAAGTCAGCTTTGCTCCAGGGGCAGGACTGCAAAACCAATCTTGGACAATTTGGCTGAAAATACTGCATAAGGTGCCTGCCATGTGACAGCAGTCAACCTGCCTGGATAGGTATCCATCTTTGCATGGGCAGAAAATACTGCTGTGGGTGAGAGCCTGTATTTTACATTTCATTGTCTTTATCCCTAAGTTTGGATTCTTTTAGCTTGTCACGAGGTGCTCTTTTGAAATTGTGGTATTAATCTGCAGCAGCAGGTCTCAGAGTGCTATCCCTGGTTCACCTTGGTCACTGAGACCCCTGTAAATTAGCTATGAAACCTCTCCTGCCTTTCCAGTGCCTGCAGTTAAAACCTCAGTGCATTCAGGTAAGGAGAGCCTTTACTTCATGCTCTTGAACACATGGAGTAACCTTAGTGTGAAGGAAAAAAAGCATCAAACAGCTGTTTGGCAATGTGTGTTTGAAACTTGATCTTATTATTTATAAACTAGGGTTTAACCTTTTAAAATGTTTATTATTATTATGTCTCAGTAGTAAAACAGCATCACAGTTTTTGCAGATGTATTTTTTCCTTGCATTTGGGTTTACCTTTCACTGCTTTAATGAAAACTTGCTTGTATTTGCGGTTCCAAGGTGTCATTTGTCTCACCAAAACAGCCAAAGTCTGAAACATGAACTGGATTCTTTTCTGGCTTGTGCTTGTATTAAAAAAAAAAAAAAGAAAGAAAGAAAAAAAAAGTGGTTAGTCAGTGGCCTATCTTCAGAGCATGCCTCTGTAGGGACTGGCTCCAGACAATGCTATCACTTACACCTGTGCAATTGATCATATCAGAATTCCTTTCAGGCAACTCTGAATATCGTTTGAGGTCTATGAGGTGTTACTGGAAGCAACACTTGGACTATGAAACACTGTGCATGAGGAAAGTGTAGGTTCATCGTCAAATCCTAAACTGAGATCAGAGGGCCTAACAGTAAAAGGAGAAAAAAGAAAACTCTTGCTTTCAAACAGAGAAAAAAAGCTCTCAGAAGTCGCTAAGCCACAGGCTAAGGAGCTGTCTTGCTTTGAGTAGGACTGTAATTTAAGTACTGAAGAGCTCCATTTGGCTCCTTTAGCAAGGCTACAAAGTAACCTAGTAGAAACACAATGCTACCTCTGTATTGTAAGGCAGTTCTTAGAAGCCTCTGGATAGCCAAGCCTTCAAGGGATTGTTATGTGGTACAACCGCCAAATGTACAGAGAGAGAAAGTAATGATTGAGAACAAGTATATAACTATACATTCCTAAACTCTCTGAAGTCAGTTCCAATCACCAGCCCTGTCCTCCTGTTTTAGACAAACCTGGCTACTAACCACAAGAGTGATGCACCTTGATGAAAACAAAACTGGTGTTTGGTACGTATCCTGTGTTGTGCTGGGTTACATCATACCAGCCCTTTAAGGCCCTTGGTTTCGGGGCTGACTTCTCCTGTCCGGTGACCAAACAAACAGCAGCAGTAACTAACAACAATGGCAAACAATGAGTTTCTATTTTCCTGATATGCAAGTGAAATATGAATGGGGGAACCGAGCGAGGTTCTGTATTCCTTCTCATCCAGAAGCCCAGGTTAGGTTGGGCTGCTGGTGCAGCATTGCATGCACAGGTACGTTTTACTTGCAGAAATACAACGCACAAGCTTGGAATAAACCCATTGCTGCTGCAGTTTATTGTAGCTGTGACATATTGCAGCCCATGGGACACAGACTCTGCTTCCCTCCTGTCACTTGTGAAAGTTCCTGTTCCTTTCTGTGCTGATGCCTTCTGGCTCCTATAGCTTCCTTTTCCCTCATGGAAAAGGCAGTGCAATGGGAACAGTGTGGTTGGAGGTTGCTGAGGGTTGCCCTGGGGAGGGGTGGCTCCTGGGAAGTCACTGGGACAAATCACCAATGGATTACAGGAAAATAATGTTCACGAAGAATAAAAGCCTGCTTGCATTTAAATCCAATTTAATCGTGTTCACATTGAAAGACTCTGGATATTCCCTTGCTTTGGTCCTCAGCAGTAAGCTTGAGGCAGGACAGTAAGTTACATGGAGGCACTTTAGATGCCAAAGAATGCCCCTCTTCCTGTTCAAAAATTCAGTGTATTCCCCAAGAACAATGCAACAATGTCTACCATGGCAGGGCAAAACAGAGAGGTTTCTGACAGGAAAGGGTAACAAGAAAATTACCTGAAAAGGTAACAGAAGGACAACTGACAGATGTGGACGTGGAGTTTGGAAATAATAATATGGAAGGTCTGATATATCCTTTCGAATGCCATTTCAATCAAAGAAATTTGGAAACAGACCTAATCCTGTCTGGTTTATGAACATAGATTTTACTGCTGTTTTATAGCATTCACAATCATCAGATAGGCTGCTATAATTGTCATCTTAACAGGTCCACTCTCAGTCTCTTCATCCACACATCCTCCTACCTGTGCCTCTTCACACCCAACTTTCCCTTTGAACTTCACTGCCACCCTAACCTGGTGACTACAGGCTTGGAGAATTCAGAGCAGAAATGTCTTTTTGGTGCTTTTATATGCTAAATGGCACAGAAGCCCACTGAAGAATTGGCGCCCTAATAGCACACAGAAAACAGGCAATAAAAATCTTTTCCCACTCCCATGTAGCTTCATCCATTTTCTGCAACTTTTCATTTCCATCTCAACTCACCTGCCTAGAAGACATTCTTTGCAAAGATTGGAAATGAAGACTTCTACGTACAAGCATAAAATCGTAGTGCTGCTCAAGAAAGGAAAGTTAATACCTCTTGTCTCCATGGCTTATTCACTGCGTATTTAAAACTGCACTAAAGATCTTCTGGTCCTCCCCCACCCCCAAAACATCCCTGTGTAAATGATGGTGAGCCAGAGAAATGCCCCAAAGCGGGGGTAGCAGTAGGATATTCCTTGTCTGGCTCGTGCTGTACAACGGAAAGCTCACAGGGCGTGGTAGCACCTGACGGGTCCAGGGGCCTCTTGCACTGCCAGAGTCCCTTCTGGGAGGGGCCGGGAAAGAGGAGCCGTGTGTTGTCAGGCAGTCCCATCTGCAGGAACTGTCCCACCCACGGCCGTTGCGAGGTCTCCTGGCATCCCTCAGTCTGCGCTCTCACTTATTAACGACTCTTATGAGCACCTGTTTATCTAGATCTTCCCCAGCCTGTTTCACACTGTCAGGTGATAACCCAAGTTCTCCATTCTCCTTCATCTGTGGTCCAAGTTTGCTTCCCTGTGATTTGCTGTGGCAAATTTCTCCTGATTGTCCTAAATCTCAGTGCTGGGGAAGGTCTCCATCACTGATTCACTACTGAGTGACGTCTCTGAGACCCTCTGGTCGAGCTGATCTAGAGTTCAGGGAGGGTCAGAAGATGACTTTGGGACATCGGGTTTGTGTGTTAAGGTGAACAACTGAACCCATCTCAGGGTGGAGAACACTCCAGTTCTGCTTGCACATGGTCTGGGTACCCTTGAAACTCCCCCCTCAGCAGCCTGTGCTGCATTTTACTCATCCAGAGGGAAAAAAAAAACAACACCACAACAAAAATGAAAAGAAAACAGCAGGAAAACTCTGCAGGAGTTCCCTGCAGAGCCGGTGCTGCCCACAGGTAAACCCAAGAGAAAGGCACTGTCAGTCTGAAGTCCCATGGCAGAATCTGTACTGAAAAATCTGACATCCAAAGGAAGGTTCTGAAGAGTGAGGAGGTAGGAAATAGGGTCCAAGCTTTCCAAGATATTTGTCAACATGTACAGAAAGATACTAGAATATTCAAAAGTCCTTAACTGTATAGGTTCCATAAGGGTGCTCTACTATCTGGGCAGTACAGCAGGTACCAAGTGCCATGGCAGTTAGCATGAGCACTGCAAATATGTGAGAGGGTCAAAATTCAAAAAAGCCCTTTGAAAAAACACAGGGACCACTAACACAAAATTATATTTCTTTGATTTCTGCCAGAACAGCTCTGTAAATCCAGCAATAGTTTTTCTAAGAAGGACCCAGAAATAAAATACACACCTGTAGTACTGCATGGGGTGTGATGGGAAGATGACTAAATACTTGTGTGTAATTCTAGTTACTATATCCAAAGGATGATGCAGAACAATCATTTGTCTTTATACAGCCAATAAGGTTGCAGTCCTGCATGGGCAAAGCTGAGCACCCAAACCAGTCCCCTTGTCCCAGTCATGTTTAAGTGGTAGGTTCCTACAAACACACTTTTATATTTATGCCTGCCAGAGCGTCATCAAACGTTAGCACTCACCACTTCAGCTGCTTCCACTGACAAAGTGAAGCTGTTTAATGCACCTGATGCTGATCATTCCTGCCAGGAGCCATGGTAAAATGCATTCACCAGTCACTGCTTTATTTACTCCTGGGGCATTTTGCTAGAGGCATTCAACGGGCAGAACATATTTCTTTTTCTTTTGAGATTAGAAATGATGTGGAATACTTATGAGTTAATAATTTTTTAGTTTTAAATCCGTTTGCCTTGACTTTCTAGAGATTTGCTTCAGAGCTGGAGAAGAATGTTTCCAGGTGAACCTGATTTGGTTCTGACAGTTGTGACAGATGCAGTTCATTTGGGGGAGGGAGGGAGAGTGGTGAAGGGAGGATAAAAGGCTTTGGAAGCCAGTTTAGAGTCCTTTCTGTCAGGGAAGCTTTCCAGTCTTCTGTCTTAGTAACTGCCTGTTGTTTTCTCCTCCGTATTATGCCATCACCTATTCCTCTTAATTGTTTTCTTTCTTTTGAGTATTCCCCCTCTGCGGATTTGCGCCCCTGTAGCAGCCCTTTAGTTATCCCTGGCAAAGACAGCAAAAGCTTTTTGGGGGGAGCTCCTTCAGCCAGGACTCGTCGCTTGCCTCCACGCCTGTCTTGGTGCTCCATTGACTGGGAGCAGCTCTGCCTCCTCCAGCCCTTAGGATCGGGGGGCTTTGGCTCTGTCTACAAAGCCACCTACCACGGCGCAACTGTGGCTGTGAAGCAGGTGAAGAAGAGCAGCAAAAACCGGCTGGCATCGCGGCAGAGCTTCTGGGCTGAGCTGAACGTGGCCCAGCTCCAGCACGATAATGTGGTACGTGTGGTGGCTGCCAGCACGTGTGCCCCGGCCAGCGAGAACAGCCTGGGCACCATCATCATGGAGTATGTGGGTAACATCACCCTGCACCATGTAATTTATGGCACTGGGCATTCGTGGCGACACGGGGAGGATGATGAAGGAGGATGTGGAAGGAAGGCCCTGAGCATGGAAGAGGCTGTGTGCTATTCTTGTGACATCATGACAGGCTTAGCCTTTCTGCACTCACAGGACATTGTGCACTTGGACCTGAAGCCTGCCAACGTTTTCATCACTGAGCAGGGAGTGTGCAAGATTGGAGACTTTGGGTGCTCCCAGAAACTGGAGAAGGGCTTGTCCCAGAGCGCCCATCTTTGCCAGCAAGGGGGCACGTACACGCACCGTGCCCCCGAGCTCCTCAAGGGGGAGAGGGTCACTGCCAAAGCAGACATCTACTCGTTTGCCATCACGCTCTGGCAGATGGTCATGCGGGAGCAGCCGTACCTGGGTGAGCGGCAGCACGTGCTCTATGCCGTGGTCGCCTACAACTTGCGCCCTTCGCTGGCTGCCGAGGTGTTCCACGAGTCACCGGCGGGCCGGACGCTCCAGGGCATCATTAGCTGCTGCTGGAAGGCCAATGTGGAGGAGCGTCTGAGTGCAGACCAGCTGCTTCCCAGCCTCGGGGCCCTCAAGCAGAGCCTCTAGGAAAACTCAGGACTCTGTATTTCTTTCGTTGACTTTTCTTTCCCTCCACCCTTCCTCTGAACATAATTAATTTAGCCCCTGTGTGATCTAAAGGCTTTGTTGCTGGTTTTTATACTTTAAAAAAAAACAAACCCAAACTGTTTTGATATAAGAAAATTAAAAATAAAGAGATTTAATGAAATTGTGGGGTTTTACCCTGGAAGGGGATAGAGGCAAAGATAGTGATGTTGGCAAACACGACTTTTTCTGGCTGATGTGTTGTGTGCTGCCTAGCTCACTAGGAAATGTGATGTGCAGAAAAATTGTTGGTTGTAAGTAAGTGGAGTACAAATAAGGGTCTGCTTTTGGAAGGTTCTTTATCTATAATACCTTCTGGTATTTTCAAAATGTCAAACATGAGTAGTTCTTGACACCAGCTAGGGTAGTGCATTTGAGCTTTTCCTCTTCATTTACCAAGGAATGAGTATGTATCACAAATCAATGGATGCAGAAAAATAAATACAGAGTGTCAGTGGTCTATTTAACTTGTTCTTAGATGTACTTAATTTCAGTGAGTATGCTGCTTCTGATATGGAAAATGTGAACTACTCACTCCTTGAAATAAAGAACTTTTTTGTCAGTCTAAGGCTACTAAGAGTAAGAAGATGCATTGACAACCTGTCCTTTTTATAAGGCTTCCCTGCTACCAGGTGTGTTAGTAGCAACTTGCTAGTTGGAACATTGTAAATTTTGGAGTACTGTAAGAACATTTTGTGCAGAATAGAGTTTTAAAAAAGGGGGAAAAAAGAACGGTAAAGGGAGGATTATTTGTGCTTCATAATGCATGGCTCAGTACTCGACAAGATACTGGAAGTACTGAAAAGGAAGTTTGCTTACAGCAGTGGTAATGTTCCTCTGCTGGTGCTCAAAGCATACACTGTTGAACTACCTTCTGCACTGCTTATGTCTTATCTACTATCTTTCCTAATCTGGTTGTAGTGTGTCTGGGAAAGGAAGTGCTGTAAGCAATGCTGAAGACAAAAAGCTCTGATCCCTGACTTATCAGAACTGATAATTGTACATCTGAACCCTTATCTGGAGCTGCCTGCTGTAGATGATATTGCCATTCTGCTCAAAGCCTCTGCTTCTTTTTAAGACAGAGAAAGAGTGATGTTTCAGTCAAATTGTTTTTCTTCTTTACCCTTCCTCCCCCTTGCTTCCATTCTGGAAAAAAAAATCCCAAAGGAATTGAGCCAGTTTCCTGATTTCTGACACACATCTGTTCTTAGCCCCGTGAAATCCTGGAAATGAGCAACTATGTGAATTTGAGATGATTCTGTAGGTCTTTATGGTATTTGGGTTGGTAATTGAAATTAATGGTTTATAAAGCATATCTAAGCTTAACTATTTCTTGGTCTTCTGTCCCCTGTAAGTGGAAATATAAAATCCTGGCTGGAATAAAAAACCCTGAAGTAAATTCTGGAAAATATTTCCTGTGTTTCTCTGTCAAAATAATTATGCTATAGAAGCAGAACATTTTTTGTGTGAGTGTTGCATAACTTATTTAATAAAGAAGTTGTTTTATAGACGTTATCATAATAGGTCAGTTACCTTTTGAAATGATTAGCTGAGGGCATGTAAGATAAAATTTTAGATAAAGCCATTGACATGCCTTACCTTAACATCAAGCTTTAAATAAAAATGTGGTTTTCAAAAGAATAAAAAATGGAATTAAATTTTTTAGTGGTTCCTAAATGCTTATGTGTTGTATTTATTTTGTCAATCTAGGAAGCTTATTGCTTATACTGCTAGAAACCTGTGATTTTTTGCTTAATGATACTTTAGCATCAACAAGTGCTACTTGAGCCTCTGTGAAAAATCAAGCACCCTTCAAATTCTCTGTTGTACTTGACAGAAGGATACTGAATGGCCAAGATCTACTCTTGAAGTATAATCAGCTCTGCAGATGTTTCTGTCAATTTTATGGGGTTCTCTTTTGATAGTGTGAGAGAGAACTCTGCACAGCACTCAAGATGTAGGCACATCATACTCTGCTGCCATAATGATGGTCTCTAATTTTTTTTAACTTCTAAGGCTTGTTTTGGTTTTGATTGCTAGTGAGCTCTGAGTTAATACTGATCAAGAAATATCTCAAGCCTAACAGCTCAGAATCCTTGGTTCTATGTGATGATGATAATTTTGCCCATTTGCATCACTTTACACCAATATACCTTGAATTTCTTTCTGCCAGCTTGTAGTTGGCTCTTGCAATTAAATAACTCCACCATCAGCAAATTTGTTTATCTTCTGGGTCCCCCTCTCGCACTTCATTTGTGGATGTGCTGGGCAGCAGAGGATCCCCTGAAACACCAGTGGGCACTTTCTCCTGCTGAGAGAACTGACGGTTTTACCCCCTACACCTATCTTTTGACTTATCCAGTCCCAGGTTTTCTCTCCCAAATGTGGCTGCTTAGTACCTTTCAAAAGTTTGCAGTGAAAGATTTTTCAAATACTTTCGGAAACCCTAAGGGAACATATCAATCAGTGCCTTATCTACATACTGTCAGTGCTCCTAAAGAATTCCAGTACAATCCAAAACAATTGTGAAGTGTAATTCTTCCAACGAAAGCAATATTGGCTCCTTCTAAACAAATCATGTCTATGTATCTGTTATTTCCTTTAATATAGAATCTGCTAATGTGTCTTGTACAGATGTCACTCATGTAATTAGGATATTTATTTTTTAAAGACTTCCCTGGGATATGATCCTGGAGAGAAGAAGGGCCAAGGACACCTGGTTGATTTTCAAGGATTGCCTTCTCCAAGGTCAAGATTGGTCCATCCCCATGAGCAGGAGATCAGGTAAAGGTGACAGGATGCCTCTAAGGATAAACAAGGAGCTCCTGATTAAACTCAAACATAAATAATAAATATGCAAAAGTCGAGAGACCAGTGTGGGGTCTGAAGCAAGGGAGATTTACTCTTGGTAAAGAAGGATCAGGTTAGAGAACACTGAAACAGACAATACGTACGGAAGTTCATAGGCCCTGATGGGATGCATTCACAAATGCTGAGGGAGCTTGTCAATGTCATTGCCAGGCAACTCTTGGCTATCTTTGGAAGGTCGTAGTGCTCAGGACAGAATTCTGAGATCTGAAAGAAAACAAATATAACTCCTGTCTGCGAGATGGCCAAGAAGGAGGATCTGGAAAATGTAAAGCCTGTCAACCTCATCTAAATCCCTGGAAAATTTATGGAACAAATAACTCTGGAAATCTTTGCCAAACATACGAAGGACAAAAAGGTGATTGGGAGTAGTCATCAGGGATTTATGAAGAGGAAATCATGCTTGACCAACTAAGTAGCCTTTTGCTATGAGATGCTGGAGGGCAGCGGTGGTTGCTTATCTTGACCTTAGGGAGGTTTTTAGCACTGTTTCCATTACATCCTGATAGAGAAACTGATGAAGTACTGACTAAATAGTGGAAACTGAAAATTAGCTGAGCTGCCGGGCTCAAAGGGTTGTGATCAGTGACATGAAGTCCCGTGGGAGAGCAGTCATTAGTCGTGTACCCCAGAGATGGACACTGGGCCCAGCGCAGGCTCACATCTCCATTAAAGGCTTGGATGATGGGATGGAGCACCGTCTGCAAGCCTGCAGGTGATACAGGATTGGACGGAGCAGTCGATACCTTGGATGGTTGTGCTGGTGCGCAGAGAGACATTGCCAAGCTGGAGAAATCTGCTGATGGCAGCCGGGGCAGGGGGCTGCAGTGTCTGGCAGTGCTGGTGGATAACCCCGTGCACCAGTCCGCACCCGGGGCCAACCGGCTGGAAAGGAGCTTTGCAGGAAGGACCTGGAGCTGCTGGCGCACACCGCGCTGAACGCGAGCAAGCAATGCACCCTTGCGGCAAAGGCGGCCAACAGCACCTGGGGTGCACTCCAAACACTGCTCCCAGCTCTTCCAGAGCTGCTAGAGGAGATTATTCCCCGGTGTTCACTCAGCCCTGCTGAGACGCATCTGCGGCTCTGTGGTCGCCTCAGGACTCTGCCGGAACAAGAAAGTCACGGATGTACTGGACCAGGAGTGCAGCAAAGGGCCATTAAGTTGATCACAGGATTGGAACCTCTGCATGTGAGGAGAAACTGAGAGATGGGACTGTTCAGCCTGGAAAAAGAAGGCTCAGGGGGATCTTACCAGTTTGTAGAAATACTGATGGGAGGCAGTAAAGATGGAGCCAGTCTCTTCTCAGTGCTGCTTAGTGACAGGACGAGATGTAATGGACACAAATAGAAGGACAGGAAGCCCCACTGAAATGCAAGAGAAAATATTTTGACTGCGAAGATGGTCAAACACTGGAGCAGGCTGTTCAGAAGGGTTAAGGAGTCTTCATCCTTGGAGATACCCAGAACCCAACTGGACATGGTACTGAACAAGCTGCTCTAGTTGAGCCTGTTCTGAAGAGGGGGTTGGACTAGACAGCCTCCAGAGGTCACTTCTAACCACAGAAGTTCTGCATATAATTGCAGAATGTTGTTATAATGTAACATTTGTAGATGTTTGAATTTCAGACAGCTCCCGAGTTCTCCTACAAAAATCCTTCTAGCTTGAGCCTATTTTGTGTTTCCTTCAGGGACAATGTACATGCAAGAATCACTCTGCTTCTTTGCAATGGCTTGGTTGTCTTCGGGGAAAACAGGTTAAAATGTTTAGGTGGGGGTTGTCTTGATTTTTGTTTTAGGGTTTTTTCTTTGTTTGGAGTTTTTTGTTTTGTTTTTCTTTTAAAAACCTGACATCAATAGATCTGACAGAGTCTTGGCAGATTTCTTGTTCTTGATATTGTGAAGATGAAAAATTATGGAGTTTATGTTACTTCCTTGAAGGTTTTTTCCCCCTCTATTTTTATATGTAATCCACCAGACTTTTATCCTCTTTGTTTTCTTCATCGGGACCCAGCTTCAGGTTTTTTAAAAGATTCCTTCCTGCTTCTAAATCTGGAATGAGCTAATGATTGTAGCTGCACTTTGCTCTTAACTTTGTCACACTTGCATACCTCCGAATAAAGTGTTAGTAGAAGGCACATGGTGCTAGCAGAGCAGTTGCAGACAATTGTGTCACAACTCTAAGGGGATTCTGTTCATCCCGATTTTTCCCTTTCTATAAACTGGTTTTGTCCTTTATCTCTCCTTCCCTGTACATACGTATGCAACACAGTTCCAGACGGTTAGCAAGACATGGTTATAAGCTATAAACCTTAAGGGCTATTTGTACCTAGGTTATTCATTCTCTTTGTTTCTGGAACTGATTGCCAGTAGCTTGATCAGCCTAAACAGAAGATTTATTGAAGTATTGCACAGATTCAGATGATGCAGCACCAGTGTAAGTCTGGGAATGGTGGTATTGGAATGTCTTTGTCGGCCAGGTGTGCTCTATTCAAGGCATGGGTTATCTGATGCTAAGAACATCAAATAAGAGTGTACCTCCTCAAATAAGAATCACCGCACATCTTGACTGTGTTCCAAGGAAGGAACAAAGCCTCATTTCTCCCAACTGGTAAATGTCAGATCTCTCATGTCTTACTATCAACTGAGTTTCACAGCTTGATATAATTACTTTCCTAGGAAACTCAACTATTCCGGTGCTTTGCTTTGGTTTTTTGTTTGGTTTTGATTTTGTTTTTAATAGCAGCAACCTAAGTGCTGTTTCTGGGACCCTGGGATACCATGTCACAGTAGCCAGTTTCTCAAGGTGAGCTGCTTTTTGTTTTGTTTTATGGTCTCTGTCCCTAAGTAGCACAAGCTGCCTTTCAAACTTCCAGCTCTGCAGCACTGAGAGCTAACTATCCAAAACTGGGTGGGCTAGCTCCTGCCTCCTAGCAGTCTGGGGTAACCACAGCCTCCGTGGAAACTTCAGCTATTTCTCATTAATCTCCCAGTACCTAACTACCAAACCTGGCTGCATTTATTAATTTCGGAAAGTACATATGAAGAAGATACTGTAAAGTGCTTGCATTCTTATGGGTAGTAATAAGCAGCAGTAGCCCTGGACATATTAACCATATTAGAGTGTTATATTTTGTGCTTTCTTGGTTATACAGATAGTACTGTCCACTAAGGGAAAGCATGAGTTAAAAGTTCTAATTCTGGCCTTTTTTTCTTTTATTTTGTAACGAATGGCATTCACCATCCCAACCTCCCCTGACACGTGTCCTCTTCTTCCTCAAATGGACATGTGTATAAAACTTGACAGGATGCTGTTAAGAGATTTTATCTAATTCAAACGGAATCCCCAGATAAGAGCCAATACTAATTAGTGCTGGAATGGTTTTAGGTCAAAATTAATTTTTTTATGCCTTACAATGAAAAGCAACTTCTACATGCTATGCTGAGTTCTGTGAAGTGCAACAATTATTTTAGCAGTCAAGTGATTACAAGAAAGAGAAGAAAAGATGGCTAGAAGCATGAGAACTATGCAATTGTAATAAACAGTTTCTAGGAAGAATGAGAATGAAGGAAAAGAAAAAGCATGGGAGTTTATCATTCCGTATTAATCTTCACTTACTATAGCTATTACTGAAGGTTTAATGACTTTGGATCCCAAGTAGAAATATCAAAAGAAATTTCATAATAGGTCTTAAAAGAAGCTATCATAAGCCACAATTCTGATGCTATGCTCTTTATCTGGCTAGTTCTGTTGTTTGCTGCTCTTTCTTTTCTTTTTTTTTTTTTTTTTTTTGTGCTTTATCCCAGAAAGGAAGTGGTAACATCATCATTTTCAAACAACAAAAATACTATACAACTTGGAAGTGGGCACATCCTTAATTCAGAAGGTAGGATGGGAAGCATGAAAACATAAGTCTGAAGAAGTATGGGTTGCTTCTGTATGCTGTGGTAAGATATACCACATCAAAGAAAACAAACAAAAACTGTTTTACACAATATACCACAAATATTGTAAATTCAATGAGACTTAAAGTGGATGCTTACTATTCAATTTGGGTATCGATTTTTGCAGTGTTAGCATCTGTGTTCATGCTAGAACAAAGATGAAAATAGGGACAGCATATGAATGGTTATTTTTTAAATTAACTGTACTTGGAATATTCTACTTTTACTTTGTTCTAGCTATTTATCTGCTGCAAATACCTTCATGCAGCACTCAAAGAGCCTCTTTCTACGCTTCAGTTAACCCAGCTGCCAAATATTTGTCTGCCTGTCAAAGAAAAGCCTTAAAACCAGTTAAAGAAGGCAAATGGAACAAAAAAGTCTACTGGCATCTCTCCCAGTCTGCCAAAAGCTAAGGATGCCATGGGACAATTTGACAGTAGAGGCACCACCATCCAACCCTGGACTTCCCTGAGCACGAGGCTGTGTTTTGCTGTGGACCTAGCCTGAAGTTCAATAGCCCAAGTGTTCAGCAGAGCAGGGAGATGATTACATTTGCCTTTGCAGGGCACCTGGGATAACAGGGTAATTCATAACTTAATAAATATTCTACTGCACATGTGCCAGGCTACAAAGAGCAAAGTAGGCTACAAATTGGAAATGTAAATGTCCAGTTCTTTTTAAGTCACTCCCTCCACAAGGGCAGTAGAAAAACCAGTTTTATTTTCAAGCCATGTATTTTTCTCGACCACTTAAGAATAGTGAAAGGGTTTTGATTCAGATATGGCACAAATGAAGCTGGTCCCAGAGACAAGCATAGAAAGTTGCACCTGAACAGAGACTGTAAAAAAGCTGAATGTAAATAAGGGAACTGATAGGCTGGGGAGGCTGGATTTTTTTTTAAGAGTTGTTAATAGTATATATTACATAATACAGTAAGTTTAGAGAGATACCATAAACCTTTTCCACATCCTTGTTTCTTTCTTATCCAACAGTTCCAATGAAAGAGTTTACAGATAACACAAAAGCTACATGCAAAGCTTTTGAAGGAACGTATCACTGCGCTAACATGCCAGTAGATGAATGTCACACTGATTTCTCTTTGTTAAGGAAGTGACAGAACTCCAGACCTCCCTTAAAGTTGTCAATCCTTGTACAGCTGTTGGGAGTGAAATGATTGCTATTAAATGTTTTCTGATTAAAAGGGGAAAAGTAGATATTCCTAAAGTTTAATAAATCATTCCTGCCAACAGCTGACTTTTAGAGGAAACAAATGTAGTTACATTTTTTCAAATGTTTTCATGGTTGCATAGTTTGTTTAAAAAGTTGTATATTGAATTGCAAACAGCATTTGAAAAAGTGTCCCGATCATAAAAATGAGCACTACCTGACTGATCACAGCAAAAGAGCCATTTGCTCAGGGAGACAAGGGAGGGGGCTGGAGGAGGCAAGGAGATGAGCCACACACAGGGAGAGAAGACACCCCAAAATCCAAACCTATTTGCTACAACCCTTTCAATCAGTGAAGCTCTCCCTTAAAAATAAGTTTATACTGGCATGGGGCTTTCTGTGTTGTATGCTGAAGACACCTGCCCACTGGACTGTCAGGATCCTGTATGACATAAACTAAGGTCTTGAAGTAGTGCTTAAAATCAGACAAGGCCACTGCTTCAGTTCAGAGTGGTCACCTGTTACCACCAGGTCAAAGCAGTCTCTTGGTTAGTTGAAAGAACCATAGCTTTCCTCTCACTCCCAGCCCCCAAAAGCCAAACTGGTCTTGAAAACCTGTCTAACTTTAAATGCTCTGCAAGCCATTACCAGTCCCCAAACTGCCTGAGAGGGGTTTTTTATTTATTTTCTTTATGATTGCACTATTACTAATTATGATTAGTTAGTGCTATATTTAAGTAGCACCCATGATTTAGCAAGGTATGCTAGTACACAAGTAATGGTAGATTTTTCATTGGAAAAGAAGTTTCCTTTATATACAGAAGATTTTAAGAGTAAAAAGCTCCTTTTTCTGTATCAAAGGTGTGTTTCTGGTTTTGCCTTTTTTTTCCTAGGAAAAATTAGAAACAATTTCTAGGTATTAACATAAGAAATTTTTTCCTGTCAGAACAAAGGGATTGGCTTTACTTTACACCAGGAACATTTCACAAGAGTGTATGAGAATCAGTTATTCCTCTGAACAGGTAAGGGACTCTCAAAAAGGAAATACACCTGAGACGGTGTGGTGAGGGGCTACTGGTAGCATGAAGTGCCTGCTGGGTGCTCTCAGAAACAACTTCCAACAGTCATAATTATTGAAGGAATATTTTTAAACATATGTGTTCCGTACGTAAACGAGAAACATGAGGTCCTAATGCTGAGAAAATGACAAGTATTAATATTTCTGATTTTTTTTTCAGGGACATGGGTACCATATTCAAACCCACCTTCTGTGTTTACCACAATACTTAATTTTATTTGCCTAAAAATTGAATGCTTGACCACAACACTTGTAAGTGCCAATACTATCTTTTCCTCAGTTCTAAACCTGTAAAAAATACTGCTTCTCTTGATTTGCATCTGGAAAACCTGTTGCTACGGATTTCACTGTGCATAGAGGCAGAAATATTGGATTTGCAATCGTGTGCACATTAGTGCACATTCATTTACATACAGTTGCTCTTATGTTATTTAAGTGATTGCTGCAGGGGAAAAAGACTTTTCTGTTTTATATCATTTCCTAGGGAAAAATATAGCAAACTATATTCCACATTTACAACCACACTTTGTAGACTGGTGTGAAAGGCCATGTACAAGCCCCATTTTCATGAACTAGGAACTTTTCATGAAGTAGGAACTTCTGGCATGCATTTAGGCGAAAGATAACTTTAATAAACTTGCTGTAATCTCCTAGTAAGATGTTCTCTTAAATAAAACTTCTGGGTCTTCTATGAATGATATTACAAACTCTACGGTTGTTGTTCCTGCCCTGCTACTGCAACCTCATAACTTCCATGCAGGAAACTGCAGCTGCCACTTTGCCACATTAGCCTTGTGGAGAAGTTAGTAAACCCTTTGAAACCAAAACTTCTTCATATTTGATGCCTCTTGGATCACTTTCATGTTATGTTGTGGATCCGACCAGCTGTTCTGAGCAATCACAGCGTGATGATTTCCTCAGTGGCTATTAACTCCTGTTTCTAAAGCACATCTTTAACACCACAGTATCTCCTTTAGTTCCAGGTCCTAAGTTCTGTGCTGCTATTCCTGTTTCTGTCAGGTTTTGAGTAATTTAGCTTGGCTAGTTCACAGAGGGTCAGGTCACAACAGAAGCAGCATTGCTGAATTGACTTTAATCTTTCTTTACAGATGCCGGGGTTGGGAAGGGCACCTCAAGTCCCACAGAAGGCCGACACCTGGATGTAATCTAGATAAAATTGCAAGTTGCAACTAATATCCAGCTCTAATAGTCCTGTAACATCAAGGTGGAAATCACCCCTTGCTTTAAGTCTCCTCATCATCTGTGGCAAGCATTTGCTAAATTTTGTGCTTGCAAACATTTGCCATCTGAAAACCAGTTGGATCAAGAATATCACAAAAGGACACCAATCCTAAAGAGATGAGGAAAAACTTTTCAGGAACAAAAAACCTGAACATGATGAAGTGATGCATTCCATATCAAGAGAAATTTTTCCTCTAGTTGTAAGGCAGAGTGAGGCCAGAACCATTCCTGAAATTATCCCTGTTCCATGACAGAGAAGCAGCACAAGCACCGTGAAACAATTCCCTACTACTCTGTCTCGCCAAAGAATTACATTAGATTAAACTGGTCTTTGGATGAAAAAAACACGATCAGTGACTTCATAACTGGGCTCTAAAACACATGGGCTAACGTATCTGTGGACTACATACACTGGTAAACAGAATTGCTGTAAAATGAAACACCATTTTTTTCCTCCAGGACAGACATCCAACCACGCTCATACTCTGTGGCTGGCAGCTTCCCACAAAGTCTTTGCAGGAGGCAGACACGAGGAGGAAAAACAACTCCAAAGTCTTTCATAGCACAGTATTGTGAGAGTCTGTACGCACCAGTATGTACCACTAGTTCCTAAATACTCCCAGTACAAAGCATCCATAGAGAAGCCAGAGAGGTAAGAGCAGCAAAACAACCTGTGTCCTGGAAGCCATTTCCAATTCTGGTGTTAAAACAGCTTGCCCTGTTCAATGAGTCCCATGGATATTATTTGAGTAGGTGCAAGTTTTCAACATGTTCTACAGACTACTGCAGTCTTCTGGAACTATTTTCACAAAGTGAAACAGATCACAACAAACAGTGCCGAGTGGTGCTGCCTCAAGTGGACAAATCTGGGCTGGAGAGACTTGTGTAGTTTAGAGTTCATTTTTTGTATTTGATTAACCTTTCCCCACGTGAAGTCTTCTGAGGTGATTTCCAAAATGAAAACTGGATGCGAAAAAACACAGTTCTGTTTGTATGCCCACTAGTTCTGCTTTCACTGGGCTGATGCTGGGGATTTTTTGTACAGGAATTGCATGCCCCCAGTCTTGGTAACCTGGCCTGGATAACAACGGATGATAGGGTAGGAGTGCAAGCATAAATAGTATGTGTGAACAGAATACCCAAACTGGCATGTCCTGAGAAGATGTTTGCCCAAAACCCGATAACACTAAGAGGAAATTAAAAATAACAAAGCTTGCTTAAGACAATGACCACCCAGATTAAACAGTACCCAGGGAATTAGATTAACAAAAGCCTTTTAAGGAAGAAAAGAAGTTAGCTTGAAAAGCAGCATGAGAATTTGTGATTATTAGAAGAAAACTTGGGGTGGGAGAGCAGCAGGTGCTAATACTTCTAATACCCTCCTCATAAGACATGGTAAGTCGCTGCCACTGCACTCCTGGTACAGACTGGGGGGACTGACAGGATGAAGGGACAGTGGGAACCCACCCCTGCTGGCATGGGGAATGGCTGCCCAGGCTCCCAAAAGTGGGACTGTGTATTGTAACTCATGCTTCTTGCAAGGGAGTGGAAGTGCATGTAAGAAATGTGTGACTATGTAAGTGGGATCAGTTGTAGAAGGGTATGAAAATTGTAGGTGCTTACTAGCAGTTTCTAAGCCTCTAGTATTGCAATTTCTGTTGTATTGCTGATACTGATCCACAATATCTAGTTCATTGATTACTAGCAAATTACATGTTGGTGATCAATAAACCTTGGTTGCTTCCAAGACTATGTGACTTAAGCAGTCATTTTCTGCAAAAGATGTTTTTTTCATTACTATGAATTTGACAGAAGATTCACATCTGCAGAGCAAGGAGTGGAGAGAAAACTAATGTTCTTCCAGGAAAGCAGAGAATATGCAATTCATCAATTTGAAAGAAAAAAAAAAAGAAAAAAAATATATTAAGATTGAACTAGAACAGGATGAATTCAAGTATCCTCCTGAAAGCTTCCCAGATGGACAATCCCGTTTCAGCCCCAGGTGTTTGAAGACATATTGCAATGATGTATCACAGATTTGATGTCACTAGAAATGCTGTAGCATATTAGCAGCTTTGTAATTTTTGTCACCGTGATCTGTGTCAGAAAAACAAGGCAAAACAGGCTGACAGGGGAGAAGTCTTGCTCTAACCACATCAAGGATATTAGAAGAAGTGTACTATCTGCCAGGCATCAAGTGCATATTTAGAAGGAAAGAGCTTGTGGTGGTAACCATGAAGTTCAAGTTGCCCACTTGAAAACATTTCCTAACAATCAATGTTCGCAGCAACGTTTGTCAACGGTAAAGGACTCCATCAAAGCACAGTTGCTCTTTTTCTGAATCACAGACCTAGTTCATGTTTTCCATGCTTACATGAGGAATTTTTAAGGTAAAGAGAGACTAGTATTTTGATGGGTGGTTGCATTTTTATATGCTGAGCTTTATGCTAGAATTGGCATGAAAATTTAGAAAATGTAAAATGGACAGGCTAGGTGCAATATGAGAACTCCAGCTGTGCATTCTGTCCGCCTGCTACCTGCAGAGAGCGCCAGTTAGCAGCTACCCATCTACACAAATCAATCTATTCAAAGGGGCTATTTTTTAGTTCCAGGGTTTTCTCTGAAGTTCCAGTAGCTGGGGCACTTGTAGAGAAAGCTAATTGCTGAGCAAAGAACTTGGATGAGAGTTCTGCAACATGATACAACTGAGAAACTTAACACAAGAGGATCAGCAGATACCTACAATTAAGATCTAGCAGATGCTCTAGCCTTTCTTAAAAGGGTTGAAAACAGCTTTCACTGGATTTCTCCTGACTGGTTTAGAGACTCGATCATCTATCGATGAGCTTCGTGGAAGCCTTAGGTATGATCCTGCTTCACAGGTATTTAAAGAACAGAAGATCAAACAAAACCCTTAAAAGTGTGTTCAGCTCTCAATGACCTTGGAGAAGGAAATGATTTACAAGTAAATAGGAATATGTAAATAGCTACTGAAAGCAAATACCAGAGGTATTAGGCTGGCATAACAAAGACAGCTTCTAGGGAGCTGCCCACATCAAATAACCACTATGAAAAATGACACAGCAGATTTAAGGAAGATACTGAGGGCCCTGCCAAAACCACTCACGGGCCACCAATGTGAAATAAGCAGAATAAATCTACTCAAAAAAATGAATGGTGTTCACAACCCAAGCTGCAAAGCCTGGGGAGTATGTCTGTCCTTTGACCAAGCCAGAGGTGCATCAGAAAGGTTCAACATTCACCAGAAGGCAACACGAATCTCCATTTCACTAATTTATTACAATACTTCAGAAGATCTGAGTGACAATAGGCACATGCTCCTTCTGCCACACAGACAGACTCATCCCGGGATCTACTCTTCTGAAGGACAAACTAGTCAAAGGAACAGAGGAAAAAAAAAAAGCCCAGTAATCTATAAACACCAAAATAGAAGTCAGAAAGCGTCATGAATGCACATGGAATGATATTCTGCACAATAAATCATTAAATTAGGTATTAAATTGGTTCTGCTACAGACTACTAAGTCATGTTAAAAGCATATCTTGCTTCTTAGTTTTTTATCTTCTTAAGTACTTGACATGAGGGAAACATTCCTGGAAACTTCATCTAAAAAGCACAGGCTGTTAGGTATTAATTTAAGTCACAGAACCACAATCTCTTAACTAAAGTTAGAATTGTCTGGGGAGAAAAACCTACACGAAAAGCAGTATGTCATCAAAGGAAAACCAGGCAGAATACAAAATATGAATTAGAATTTAAGAATGACAAAATACAAGATAAGCAAAAAGTTGTATACAGAACGGCTGTTTACTCACATGTATAGCAAGACGGAGCATTTTTTAATATACAGTGTTTTTCAGAGAAAACCGAAAGTTTAGGTAAATTTCTGTTACACATTTGTGGAGAAAAACAACATATATCAGAAAATTCCAACAATAGCCATGGAAAGCCTTAAACATAGGAACAGAAGTAAGGCGGTTTTTAAATCAGCAGCTCCAGATAGCCTGCATCCAAGAATTTTAAGAGCTGGCAAAGGAGACCTGTGTGCTGTTAATGTGGATTTTCCATAAGCTCTGAGAAATCTGGGGAAGCTCAGAAAAAAAAAGAAAATTCTCAAAGAAAGCTGAGGCAGTGCCAATACTAGGAAAATAAGTAAGAAAGGAACAAATTCAGGAACTTACGGTCAACCTCGCCTTAATCCCAGGGAAAAAATACCAAACCCAAACCAACTTCTTCATATAGGAACAAGAAACAAATGAGCAAATTGTACTTAAATTACCCAGCTTAAATGTATGGAAAACGTATCTTTTTGGAATTACTTTTTTTTCTCGTGCAGTTACAGCATTTGTTTGGTAGACAATAGGAACAGTGCTGATATAACAAATTTGATAACACATCTGCACACTGACTTGTTCAGTAGGACACAGAGAAACTGGCAAAGTTGTGCACACAGTTCATAGCAAATTAAAACTAAGGCCACAGGTCTGTGTCACCACTGAGAACTCAGACATATTTCTAATTGAATCCCACAGGAATTAGTTCTTGGCAGCAAGGTACTCAGTATTTTATCTGGCAATAAAGTTTACTAAGAACATTCATAAAAGCTCTAAGTAAATAGTGCACCAAGGCTGCTGATTGGGAATCATCTGGATTACTGGAAAACGAAATGCTTCAGCATGATCAATGTGAGGTCATGTATTTAAGAGTGATGACTATAAAACACTTATAGATGGAAAACTTCCTCAGAAAGTAGCTGGAATAGCTGGTAACAGAATAAACATGGGTTCCTTGCATGGGAGTTCAAAAATAGTATATATGTAATTGTTAAATGGCTCAGAAAACAAACCACCAGAACCAAATGATGTTTTCATTGCAGGGAGAAAGAGACCAGAGAAACGTGACTATCATCAAAACAGATTTTTCAAGTACTGATCTCCATTGGCAAAAGACATTGCTGCATTTCAGGAAACAGCAACAAGATGGCAATTTCTGTATCCATGTTTCTTGGAACTGCTTTATCAGAATACAGCCTCTAGTACTTTCAAAGAAGATATTAGTAAATTAGAGATTTCAAAGAGAACAAATAATCCAAGTGCAAACAAGCCTAAACAATGGAATAGTTGGCATATAAAAGTTAACTCCATCACATGAGGTTTAAGGACCAAATGAAAGCCTATAAAGCAACTGGTAGGGAAAAAAAATATATTTTAAAGCAGAGTGTGATAGCTGAAAGTAAGCTTATCTTAAAATACCAAGCAAGCTTTCTTGAATAACTGTAGTAATAACTAAGCTTCCAGAGGTGCAGTAGTTATGCTAACATTATACATGTCTATGATTCCTGGACAAAACTCCAAACTAGAATTATTAATTTTAAAAGATAGTCATAGTGGCCCTCTTATCGGCCATAATTTCGACATATCTTTCTCTGGTTCTCCAGTGATGTAACTTGAAACAGACATTTTCAGCCAAACGCTTGGCTTGGGACTAACAATCACCACTGTCCAGGCCAAATCAAAGACAATTCTCAGTAAAAAATATCCCTCCAATGCCCAACCTGAATAAATAATGGAACTCTTATAAAATTCATTTAAGTTCTTAAATTTAAGCATGAATGAAATGAGCGCTTTTACTTAAAACTTCTGCCCTCGCACCTCCACTTCACGGAATCACAGAATCAACTGAGCTGGAACAGACCTCTGGGATCATCGAGTCCAACCTGTGACCGAACACCACCACGTTCAACTAGACCGCGGCACATCCAGTCTTTCCCTAAACACCTCCAGGGACAGTACCCACCACCTCCCTGAGGAGCCCATTCCAATGTCTCATCACCCTTTCTGTGGATAAACCTCCACTAATGTCCAACATAAACCTCCCCTGGCACAGCTTAAGACGATGTCCTCTCGTCCTGTCGCTTTCAGTAATGAATGAAGATAAAAAGACCCAAAGGCTCGGACGGGAACGGGCTCACTATCACTGGAGGCGATAAAGCCTCGCTTGTGCGCCAAATCCCGGTCCTCCCCCCAGCAGAACGCTGAAATCCCCTGGAAGAGGCAACGAGGAGCCCGCGATGCCCGTGGAACCCGAGCGGGAAGGGCGCTGTGCCCCACAGGCTGGGCCGAGCCCGGGCAGGGGGCACGGCCGCTGCCGGCCCCGGGCCCCTCTCCGCTCGCCATCGGCCGGGACTGAAAGGCCACCATCCCCGCAGGAAGCAGAGCCGCCCCAGCCTCCCGCCCCGGCGCTTCCGTGCCCGGCGGGCGGGTGAAAGGTCCCGCGGCGNCCGCCGCATGGCCGCCCTGCCCGCCCGGGCGGTGCAGGCCCTCGGCCCCGGGAAAGCGCTGCGCTTCTCGGGGCTGCGCGGAGGGGCCCCGGCTGCTGGGGCGGCTCTCGGAGCTCATCCCGGGCCGGCGGCCGAGGGAGGGCGGCCTGTGGGCCCGGCAGTGCCTTTACCTTCGGGAGCGGCACCGCGGGGAAGCGCCGGCGGAGGGGAGGCGGCCGCAGCCCGGCGTGAGCGGTGCCGATCCGGCCTCGTGTCTCTGTCCTTACAGTCGGCCCTTGTTAGGGGACGTGGTTAATTAACGCGGCAGGTGGCACCTCATCGTCACTGTGACATCCCGTGTTTCTCAGAATCACGGAATAGGTCAAGTTGGAAGGGACCACAGTGGGTCATCCCAGAGCACATGGCACAGGATTGAGTTCAGACGGCTCTTAAATATCTCCAGTGAGGGAGACGCCACACGCAGCCTCTCTGGGCAGTCTGTTCTAGTGCTCAGTAACACGCACGGTAAAGCAGTTCTTCATGTTCGGGTGGAACTTCTGTGCATCCGTTTCTGCCTATTGTCTCTTGTCTTGCTGGTTGGCACCACCGAGAAGAGCCTGGCTCCGTCCTCTGGGCAGCCACCCTATTTATGCTTTTGTAGAGGCACACATACATATATATATTTCATCTCTCTTTTTTTCCTATATCCGTGTTTTTACTCCTGTTTCATTAGCTCACTTAAACCCTTATTAATGCCTCTTTATTTGCAAGTGTTTAATTAAGCTTTTCAAATCAGTTTCCTGAGTGGTTGAATTCATCTTTCTGGTCAGGTGCCCGTTTTTGCTCTCCTGGTGTGAGTTGTTGCAGTTTTGCTGATCAAGTCTTTGCTGCTTAATTTGTGGTGAGGTTAAGTTGTAAGACACATGGAGACTGAAATATTTTTATTTGAGGAAAAGAAGTGTTTGTACCAGCTGTATGTAGGCAAACCAGGGAAGTGTGCTTGCAGCTTCCCAGCCTGAGATGCAGTTAGACACTAAAAATTTGCTTTTCCTTGAAGTTAGGACTTTGCACTTTCATTCCCTTCCATGCTGCCATGCCCTTCAGATACCTCTTCTAGTCGACAGTGTTATATAGTCCCATAGCTAAATTGTTCTTTACACTCTAGAAATCTGTTTCTAAGAGGCTGTGGATAGTGTTGGGTGGTGTTCACTGTAGTGTCTGATATTTGTAACTTCAACATTTTAGGCGTTTAAAGATACTGGCAAAGCACCTGTGGAACAAGAGGTGGCAATTCATCGCATTAGAATTACTTTAACAAGTCGCAATGTGAAATCACTGGAGAAGGGTGAGTAGTACTTGTCTGTTTACTTGGGTAGCTTGTCAAATAATGAATAATAGGTGCCATGTAAGACATTGCAAAATACAATGTATTGAAACCAGTTGTAATTAAAGATGTTACTGTTGGCCTGTTTGTATGTGCCTTGGCTAGCAAAGTCAGCCCAAAGTGCTTCATACACCAAAAAGTAAATTCTGATTAAATTTTTAATAAAAGCTAGTGTTCTGGGGGTTTTCATCGTGCTGAAAACCTATGTCATAATGACTAATGTAAGAATGTGCAGCTTCTTCCCTTTAGTTCTTGTGGGGAATTTTGAAATAGTCTCTTTGGATGTATAAGAACTGGAAGGAGCTGGTATTCAGCTGGTCTAAATATTATGTCACTTGGGTTATGAAGAGTTTAGTACAACATTCTTTAAGAAAATTTTTCGTATTGTTTAGGAACTAGCTTTGCCACTGTTTAATCATATAATGCAAACTTTTAAAAAATACTGTTGGCAGGCTTTTCAGGCAGATAGTTTAAACACAGTTTAAACTTGTAGTAATGGCTTTTGCTTACTGTTGCAACGTAATTTAGCTCATCATGTCACAACATTTCCAGTTGTCTGTGGTTGGCTATGAGGATAATGCTTGAAATGAATGGCAGTGATCACTCATACGCTATTCTGAGCCAACATCTTGTTTGAAATACTTGCCTAAGAAATCAAGCAAGTAAAATAGTCGCAAACCTGAGCTATTGCATGTCTTTTTTCAGTCTGTGCTGACTTGATCAGAGGAGCTAAGGAAAAGAACCTGAAGGTGAAGGGACCTGTTCGCATGCCCACCAAGGTACTTGACACTGTTTTCTTGTCTTAGAAGGTGGTTTTCTTTCTGCAACTGTGTGCTTAAAAACATCTTTTTTTAAAGAACAAAAGGCGAGATGGAAAGCAGTGCTACTAAACTGAGGGTAACTCAGTGTATAAAGATGATTTCTCAAGTTGCTTTGACACTGAGGGTAACTGTTAAGTGCAAAACATGTTGAATGTGGAAGGGGCTTTTCTGTTCAATTTATTTTATTAATTAACTTGTTTTTTTAAATGAAATTAAATATGTGGGGAAGGAGTGTTAACATCAGTAGGCTGTAACTTAATAGGTAACTTTCTAATGGCCTAGATGCCATACAGTATTTGTAGGTGATGATATTTTTATATGATTGTAGATGACTCCTCTCAGTCCGCCAGCTAAATACCTCGTGTTTGACTTTTCAGACCCTGCGGATCACTACCAGGAAGACGCCTTGTGGTGAGGGTTCCAAGACCTGGGATCGCTTCCAAATGCGTATCCATAAGCGACTCATTGACTTGCACAGCCCTTCTGAGATCGTGAAGCAGATCACTTCCATCAGCATCGAACCAGGCGTAGAAGTTGAAGTTACTATTGCCGATGCCTAAATGATGGTCATCGTTGAATAAAGTTGATTTACAAATTTTTATCACTCGTGTGTTTTCATATGCGTGCCAAGAGATAGCTCTGTGATGGTTTTTGTGAAGAAGGACAACAGAAACCAGAATCAGAATGCTGTGTGAGAAGATTGCATATTTATGGAAGAATATGCCAGCTGTAAATACCAGGAAAATTAAACTTTGGCATTATGGTTTTATTGGAGGCTGATAGCTATATGGTTGTGCAGCACTTTATGAAAAATACATTTTCAATAATTAAAGGGTTTAATTTTGGCTGAAATTGTAGTTTATACACGGACAAGTACCTGCATTAAAATTGACGTTTAGGTAAAATTACCAAGTTTTCAATTCTTGGTTCTTAGCTGTACAAGACTGAACTAACACTTAGCTTATTTGGCTCTTTTTTTTCCCCATGTGTGTCACAGTCAAAGGATCCTGGGGGTGTTAGTTACAAAACTTCATAATCGTGAACACACTGAATTTAACAAGTTTATTCTTTTGATGTGCATGTAGAGTCACAAAACTGAACTGTGCAACTACCTAGTTGTCTTTTCGAGTTTTGATTTCCATAGATCCATGAGTGAGGTAATGTGAACCGATTGTGTCAAGCCTACTTCCTTGAGAAACAACTATGTGAGCAGAGGGGTAAATGCCCCCCAAAAACAAAACACTTGTGTCTTCCTTAAAGTCTGTTTCTGGTAATGCACCACAAAAATAAGCTGCCTGACAAATACAGCTGCAGTTTTAAAATTATGTGTATTATATGAGTTGCTCTTTACAGGGATAAATGGGCAAACAAATAGCAGATGAGGTCTGTTGCACTCACTGACCTTTGTGTAACTATTTCTCAAGTAGTCTTCCTTCTGATTAACGGAGTAGCCCTGTGACTAAAAGTGCTTGGAGGGGTCTAGGCACAGCTGGCTGGGTTTGACACCGTTTCTGCCTTTGGTTTTCCCTGTTGGTCAAAACCTGTTGCTGTGAAACAGTTTTGTATCCGCTTACGGCTGGCTGTACCTCTGACTTACAGAGTGCTTCTTACACACACCTAAAAGACCATCGATGTTTTTTCGGCTGTGGCACTACGAAGACCCATTTCCTTTGTCCTCTTTTCACTTGTTACCCTTAAACACAAATGCACCTTTACCTTTGTGTCTGGGTCCTGCACTGTGCAGAAATACTGCTGTCCGCCTACTGTGTGAACAGGCCGGCTCATACAGGAGGGCTTCACATTTGTTACCGGGAAAGTCAATCCTGTGCTCGAGGAAGGCTCCGGACCGCGGGCTGCCGGGGAGTCCCTCCAGCAGGGAGCGGGTCCCGAACCGCGGCGGGGCTCATCCCGCCTTCCCCGCGGCACGCCGCCCCTGCCCTGCCCGCTTGTGCCTTTCGCGTAACCCGCACGTTCTGCGGTTTTATTTATTTTCTACTGCGTTGGCGACGACACCGCGGCAGCGTCGGAACGCTTACGTAACACCCACACGAACTTTACATAACTCGCTCGAATGGAAACATTTAGGTACCCGCGTCTCCCCCGCCCATCCTCCCCCCATCCCCTCCTCCGGCGCGGCTCGCTGTCAGGCAAGAACACCCCTCCTCCTCCGGCCGCCCAGCTGCCGCTGTCCGTTCTAACCTCTTC